>JALMQS010000150.1:7002647-7067449 GCA_024734495.1 Forficula auricularia
AAGTGGTCCAGCTTACATTAATTGCGGGAAATGATTTTTTCTAGGATCGTTTGGTATGGTGTGGGTAAGCGAAATCTCAGTTTGTGACTTCGAAAATGTAGGGGACAACTTTCGGTGGCCGAAAAACCACGAAATTTTCGGACTTTTTTCAGTTTCTTGCTTATAACTCAAAAACGGTCCATACTTTGTAAATAATCGTCCTATAGTAAATTAAAGAGGGTAAAATTTGGAGCCGAGTAAAAAAATATGCAAAATTGGTCCAGTAGTTCGATTATTTATAGGGATTCAAAAAACTTTTGAATACCTATCCCAAAATTCAGACTTTTTTTTGATTTTTCCCATATTGACCATGAAGGAGCACGTTTTCGACAAAGACCACCCCATATACTTTTATATTAGATTAACTTTTCTACAATTGAAACAAAGATCCATCTTAACTGTATAATGGTAACCCATGCTGCAATGAGGTTTATGTTTTGAAAAACTGCAATTTTTTGCAAAGAGTAACGAAGTTTTTCTTCATAAAATGAAAACCAATCATCCTAGAAATTTGATTTTCAATCTCTCATTCTCTATGAAATTTTGATGACATTGAACGTTCACTTGGAGGCACTTTTTAGAATTTTCTTAGATTTAAAGATATCCAACATTTTCCATTAGGCTTATCAAGATTAGGATCATATCCTGTCGGAAAATGTAGGATATCTATAAATATAAGAGTTTATTTATAAAAAAAGTGGTCCAAATATCCGTTTAAGTAAATAAAATTTCCTAAACAATGAGAGAAAAATCAAGTTTCTAGGATGAGTGGTTTTCATTTTACGAAGGAAAAACTGAAATTTTATGAAAAAATGGGCCATTTCCTGTCATGGAAAATGCTGGATATCTATAAGTCTAAGACTTTTAACAAAAAAGTAGTCCAAGTAAACGTTCAAGTAACAAAATTTCCTAGACAATGAGATAGAGAATCAAGTTTCTAGGATGAGTGGTTTCATTTTATGAATGAAAAGCTGCGATTTTTTGCAAAAAAAAATGATTTTTTTTTTTTAAATTCAACCTCATTGCAGCAAGGGCTACCATTATCCAATTTAGATGAAACTTTGTTTCAATTTCAGGAAATTTATTTATTTATTTATTTATTTATTTATTTAAAAACAATGGTCTGAGGTGGCTACCTCGTAGAGTGGAAACAGAAAGAATATATATACAAATACTATCATTTAAGTAAGCAAACATAACATATATAACATTTAAATGAGCAAACAGAAAGAATACATACATATAGTAACATTTAAATGAGAAACAGAAAGAATACAGGTATATAACATATATAACATTTAAATGAGCAAACAGAAAGAATACATACATATAGTAACATTTAAATGAGAAACAGAAAGAATATAGATATAGAAACAGAAAGAATATAGGTATATAGTAAGATTTAAATGAGCAAGACTCTCCCAGCCCAGTGAGCAACCCAGAGTCAGCACAAGCAGGCAGATAGACCAGTGACACATTACTCAACCCAGCTCCCCCTAGAAGATGCACCTAGTGAGCGATGAAAAGATGATGTTGAAAGCGATGTTCAGTTATTTAATGGCAATGTATTCCCACAACCGAGCCGAGCTGACGACAAAGGATCTGATGGCGATCTCAGTACGATGATTTGGAATTTGGATTAGTCTGCCGTCAGCTCTTAATACCCGATTATGGATGGATGATTTGAAAGTGAACATGTTGTATATGTATTTGGGGTGAAATGATGCTGAATAGTTTGTAAATGAACCTGCCAGAAACACGTAGGGCGTCTCTGGGAAGCCCTAAGCCAGCCAAGCCGACCGTAATATGGCGTAATATGCGCATGCCTCGGGACATCCAAAAATGAACCGTACGCGCTTGAATTCATCGCAACATCAAGACGAGCCGCGCGGGCCAGAGACGTCCCCACACACGAGACAACAATAATCAAATATTGGCATGATCAATGGAATTTACCAAGTGCGCGCGAGTAGTCACAGGAATGAGGTGCCTTATTTTTATGAGCCGATGGAGACCCCAGAAGACCCGCCGTGATGTAGCATTTATCTGATCAGTCCATTTGAGGGAGGAATCAAAAATGACACCTAGATTTGCAGCAGACCTCGAGTAAACAATCTCAATTCCATCGACCTCCACTCGAGGGGAATCAGCAAGTAGCAGTCTTTCAATATGGGAAGGGCCCCCAATAAAGGCACTTAGTCTTTCCGGGTTTATCTTTAGTTTATTTTTTACGGGCCCAGTCGCATGTTACCCCTAACATTCCCATTAACAACCCCGGCCGACTCCACCTCGTTCGGACAGAAAGAAAGGTAAATTTGGAGGTCATCAGCATAGAGAGATGATAGTTACAGCCATCAAGACAGTCAGAGATGTCAGAAATAAATAGAGAGAACAGAAGAGGCGGCGAGCCCTGGGAACCCCGGTAGAAACCGGAAGGCGCCCAGACAACTCAGTGGAAGACCCAGAAACTCTCTGCCATCTACCCTCCAGGTATGAAGAAAGCCACTGAAGGACACTCGCAGAAAAATTAAATCTGACAAGCTTATCCATCAACAAACCATGATCGACACAATCGAAAGCCCGGCTAAAGTCAAAGAGAACCAAAAGAGTAACTCTTCCCCGATCCATCGCCCACCTAATATCCTCGCTGACCTTGAGAAGCGCAGTCTGAGTGCTGTGGTTAGAACGGAAACCAGATTGTAGGGGATTACAAAGCCCGTTCTCCTCGAGATAACTCGAAATCTGTCGATGAACAACCCTCTCAAGCACCTTCGATAGAGAGCAGAGAAGAGATATAGGACGATAATCTTTGGAGACAAGGGAGAGGAAATTTTGAGGATAGGGCGTATGATCGACTCTTTCAAAGTGATGGAAAATAGGACTGCTGTAGGGAGGTGTCGAGTATATGAAGTATAGTAGGAAGTGAATAAGGAAGTGACATTTTAATGAAGGATAAAAGAGATACCATCAGCACCCAACGCATCAGAACTGCTCTTATGGACGGATCTAATCACATCAACAGCAGTGATATGTGAGAAGAAGAGTCCGGAATCACGGAAAGTGAGGCCGGAAGGCATAATACTCCCGATTCCCGACGCGTCACCGGCAAAATGTGAATTGAGAATGTCAACATCAACTGCCAGGGGGAGACGACCACCTGCTCCAGTGACACCCTAGCCCTAACATGTCGCCATAGCTCACGGGGATCACGACATTCATTAAATATATTTTGATAATGATTAGTTTTGCTTGTTCTGATAAGTTGAGTAACATGATTCCTCAGCCTGCGAAACTCAAGCATAAGCGCCACGCTACCAGAACGCACCGCACGCACCCGGAGTCGATCCCTTTCCCTCATAGCACGCCGAATAGACAGAGTCAACCAAGGTGTGGGTGGTCGTCGTAAAGTAAATGTTTTCTGAGGAGCATGTTTATCAAAAATAGAAAATAGTATTGAATTAAATACCCCTATCTTTTCATCAAGAGAGGTCTCAACAAAAACCGGGCCCCAACGATTGCAGCCAGGTCGACATCAAAGGCCTGCCTATCAATGCGTCCATAACTGCGACGAGTCACAGTGGTGGGGGTGAAAGATGGAATAAAAAATTTATAAACTACAAAAATGAGGTCATGCCCAGAAAGAAATGACATTTCCCGGTGGCCATGATCGTCAGGATTATTGATGAAAAAGTGATCAATCCAAGAGCTTGAAGTGGACGTGTGGTTTTAATTTAGTCTAGTTTAAACATGTCTAGATTGGTATTTATCGAAAATGTGCTCCTTATGGTCAAAATGAGGAAAATCGAAAAAGTGATACATTTTGGGATATTCAAAAGTGATCCAAGGTCTGTTTTTTTTATATATGCTGTCTAGCTTGATAATAAAATGTACTTTAACCACTAGACTATTATTAAAATATAATTAAATATATGAAATTTGATAATAACATCTAATACATCATCGGATGCCTCAAGAAATATTTTATATAACAAAAAATTATTTAAAATGTATAATTCTTATATTCAAATGAAAATTGAATATTCAATTCAATTAAGTTTGATTTTTCTAAACATGAGATGAAAAACTTAATTATATCTATATGTATACTCTTATCTACTCTTATTAATCGAGCACAAATTATATATATATAATAAGTAAAAATATATTTTTCTAGGTACAGGTTTACAAATAAAACAAATATATGTTTTGAGTTTTTATCTCGATATATTTCGGGTTATGAGCCCATATAATATAAAAATATATTTTTACTTATTATCTAATAAAATGTTTCACCTAGAACCGATACAGAAATTTTTTAAATTATATATATATATATATATATATTTGTTTGTATATATATTTAGTACCAGACCACCGAAAGATGCTAAAATTATTAATAAAAGATTTATAGATTTGTATCTTTGTTCTATTTTCATAACGGCTCTACCGATAGATTGTTATTTAATTAAAAAAAAATTATGCGAAGTTTATTTATATTTCTATATACACATAATCTGTCAGAGTGGTAATTTAAGTGAACGCCCCCTGGATAGCCTAGTGGAACTAGAGGCAAGTTCGACAGTAGCGCCAAGCGCATGGAGGATAGTGTTGTAATCTGTAAATATATCACAGTTCTCAAAAATGGCAGGTATATTTTATTTATAAGCTATACTAATCATATATCTTTTATCTATGATACTATTGATACTGTGCTAATTTCAAGAGCGATTTCAAAGGTATGTAATTATTATTAATTATTCTATTAAATAATATTTAATTATGATAAGTATATTATCATTAGATAAAAGCAGTCCAAATTATTTAAATTTTTTTAATCAAATACCGACGATTTGGAGGAAATTTTCTCTCCTTCTTCAAGGTAATGAATAGTTAATGATGGGTGAGTATATCACACCTCCCATTTGACTCTCTTTTCAGTGTATACAACAATATTACAATACTTTTCCCCCATTATATCACGTCTACTTACTCAACTTGTGATATAATGGTGAAAAGTATTGGGGGAGACAATAAAAGAGTATGTATTTTGCTGGAATTATAAATATAAATGACTTATGTTTTAATTATAATTATTTATTGAAAAAATAAATATAATATAAATACAATATTTGTTTAATTATATCTATTTATTGACCGTTATATACAATATAAATACAATATTTGTTTAATTATAATTATTTATGAAACAAATAAATACAATATTTGTTTTAAAATTATAATTAAGCATATGTGTTAAATAAAGAATTTAAACTTTAATCAAATTAATCACAAAAATAAACGCTTCAACAGCATCATTACTAATAAATATTATATATAAACATTTTGTGATTTTTTATGTTCATCGATTAAATTAATAAATTGTAGGCAAATAAGGTCAACTTATGCAACCTTATGCAAATATTAACAGATTATGCAAGTTTTACTTAGAGAAAGTGGTGTAGGTTTTAGGTGAAACATGATATTAATTAATAAAGTAAAGGGTCGTATACGTTCCACAGTGAATGAAATAATTTTAAATTTGGAGAGTTGGGGGCGAATTCATTTTTTTTTAATTTTAAATTTTGGATATACTTAAAATTACATCATCTTGTTTAGAAATAAATTACCTACCTAGGTATATCTAATTTAATAAAATTTTTATTTATTTTTAATATATGTTAATAAATTATCTCGCATCTTAATTAAACTATACTTTGACTTTTTATTATTTCACTTTAATATTAAAATAGCTTTTAATAATGCCATTAATAAGCAAAGATTAGAGTCAAATTTTAGATTTTTAATTACAACAGTTTGTTATCAATACATTTGAAAATTATTTTTGTTTTCGGAAATTTTTAAAACGTAAGTTTTTAAAATAAATAAAATACTAAATATAGAAAAGAGTTATTCATTTTGAAAATAAAATTATTTATTGATTAAAACGTTGTTTTTAAAACTATTTTTAGAAATCCACTAAGCCCAACATTGACAAAAATATCTCAATTTAAATTTCGAAATTGTTACTAATTGCACCTAGAATTTCTGAATATTAAAATTTTTGTTAATTAAATTTTATCTGGGTTTTTGGGAGCCTGTTATATTAAGAAAATCATGGAAGGGTGTGATTCGGTCTAAATAATTATAAATATATTATTTTCATATTCAAATAGCGCGCTTTGGAATCTAGAGAGGCGTCGTTGTTGACTTTCTTACCTAGCGCCCCCTACATGGTCATTACTGTAACCTTAGCTTTCTTACTTTATACATTCTTACCAAGATATCATATTAGTGTTTTCAACAACATTCTAGCTATATAGACATTCAAGTTTTTCCATTTGGATTCCTCACATAAACTTCCATTCAAGTTTCTTTGTATTATTATAAAGTCTCATACGCTTTTTAAACATATTTGGTGAATATTTTATCAGGTTAGTAGTAGTTTTTTTAATACATTATGATTGTTAGAAATTTCATTTTAAATTAATACTCTCTTATTTTTTATTTTAATTCTTTTATATTATGAAATCCAAGTAAGTTTTTGAAAACTTGACTTAATGAGTGCTTTTTCAAATTCTTCCATTTTAAGATTTATATTCTATTCAATTTATAAATTTTTATGAAAAAACTTTACTCTTTCATATTTAAACATGTGTGATTTAAATAAAAACTTAAAACTTTAATCAAATTAATCACAAAAATAAACCATTCAACAGCTTCATTACTAATAAATATTATATATAAACATTTTTGTGATTTTTTATGTCCATCGATTAAATTAATAAATTGTAGGCAAATAAGGTCAACTTATGCAACCTTATGCAAATATTAACAGATTATGCAAGTTTTACTTAGAGAAAGTGGTGTAGGTTTTAGGTGAAACATGATATTCATTAATAAAGTAAAGGGTTTGTAGTTTCACAGTGAATGAAATACTCAAAGAGGTTTATACAAACTCAACATATTTTGTTAAAAAGTTTTTAACCTGTAAACTTCTGATGATGGACTAATAATCCGAAATATATTGAGTTTGTATAAACCTCTTTGAGTTTTATTTCATTCAGTGTGAAACTACACACCCTTTACTTTATTAGCTTATGCAAGTATTTTTTATTTTATGCCAACATTTCGTCAACTTTGTTGACTTACTCAGTGCTCAAACAAAGTCATTTTTTTGCATATTTGTCAATTTATAAATATACATTCTTAGCAAACACATATAGTCTACAGATTGATGATTATCTTCGATATTTTTAGATAAAAACTATTATTAATTACCTATATATATATATATATATTAAAATAATTCCAGCAGAAAGACACACTCTTTTATTGTCTCCTTCAATATATATAAATTCTGCTACCCTCGGTACAAAAATCTTTCAATTTAGTGAAAAGTCTCCGAAACGTAGGTATTTGAATACAAAAATTTCAATAATTTGGACTGCCTTTCATTATAACCTACTCGTTTCGCTTACCATTCGTCTTTCTAAAGAAAATAAATAAAATTTAATGATGATGATTTTAAATTAAAAAATTTTATTTTTCAGAAAATGGGGGAACCAGCTATTAATGGAATTTTACGAATCACCACACGACCGAAAAAGCTTGTCCATTCATCATCATCGTCGTGATTCGCAAATGTTGTTAAACCTAGCGCAACAACAGGCACGGTTAAACGACCTGGATATTTTGAAGATTGCGGATGGACTTCCTGCTAAAAAAACAGCGAATCTCTAACTATCAAAAAACCTGTTGTTAAACCTAGCGCAATCACTGATTACTCTAAGTCTCAAAACATTAACGCCATTTCCGACGGGAATGTACTTAGTGAGAAGCCAGAAATAAAATCAGAAGTTAATATTCCTCGAATTCCAATGAGTGAGAAAGAACTTATCGGACCCGAACAAGTGCCTAGAACAAACGGAACTACTCAGCAAAGTCTTGGTTCATTAGTGAAAGCAGCCCTATACACGAACATTATCTAATAATAATAACAACAACATTATTCATGTTAACAATCCCAAAATTAACACTTCATCTAAAATAACACCTAATCACATTGAGGTTCTCCAACCATCCAACTCAACCACCACCAGCAACACGTTGGTCACTTACTTCTATTTCCTCTGAAACAAGTTCAGGATCCTCAAAACCAAATGTAGATCGACCGATAAATGAATCAAAAAAGAAAAATATTTGTACTCGCGAAATCCAACCACGTGGTCAAAATATTGGGAGGAGAGTGAAAAAAACTGCCACCACGAGGCCAACTACTGACATGAGCTGTGGATATTCAGCTCTTATGGGGAAACCAGCTCTTAGTGGGATTTTATCATCGTCGTGGTCCTCATCAAATGTTATATGGCGACCACTAAGAGAGACTCATCCATTTGCTAGCAATCAAACCTTACAACAAGCGCGAGCTATTTGATCGATTAGCAAAGAAGGTATAACAGAAAAGGATAGAAGTCATTTGATTAATACACTTCAATCTATATCACAAATGGGTGATAATACTTTACATCTTAATACTCCCATGTGGAATGAAGTACAAGAAGACTGGCCTTATTGTAGTGAACGCCAAAAGCGAAGCTTTAAAACGGCGAAAATCTCAAGTCTGACGCCTCCTGGTTCCAGCGATGGAGGAGGATCTTCAAGTAGTGGTGGACATTCTCCGACAAGAACCCAACTAGGAATAACTTCGGTTACTGCAACAACAGGCACGGTTAAATGCGGCCTGAATATTTTGATGGTGCGGATGGACTTCCCTGCTAAAAAAACATCAAATCTCTCACTATCAAAAACCTGTTGTTAAACTTCCTAGCTCAATCACTGATTACGCTAAGTCTCAAAACATTAACGCCATTTCCGACGGGAATGTACTTAGTGAGAAACCAGAAATAAAATCAGAAGTTAACAATCCCAAAATTAACACTTCATCTAAAAATTCGGTCCACAAAAAAATAACACCTAATCACATTGAGGTTCCCCCACCATCAGCTCAACCACCACCAGCAGCACGTTGGTCACTTACCTCTATTTCCTCTGAAACAAGTTCAGGATCCTCAAAACCAAATGTAGATCGACCGATAAATGAATCAAAAAACAAAAATGTGAATAATCTTTTTGAAGAGGAGAAAGAGAATGTTCCCGAACCGCTGCCTGAATTAGAAATTAATAATCGTTGCTCGCTTTATACAACAATTTTTAAATGATGAACAACGTCAACGTTACAAAGATGATTATGATAATGACTATTATAAAGAATATATGATTCTCTTTCAATTAATAAAGAATATAGAAGATGAATTAGACGGTAGTTGAACCAATATAAAGACGATAGTAGTATGAAACGAAAGGATATCATAAGAGGAATACATACGAACTTGATATGAAAGGGATGCTAATTATAGAAATATAAACATCGATTTGATTATCTTGATAAAAAAATTGAGTCATATTAAAAATTTTGATAAAAAATATAAAAGAAAGTGGAGCCGAGGGGTGAATAAAAAACCTCTGAATCGCCTGAAAGGCCCCATTCTCAGCCCTTATATATATAAAAAGAACAATTCTAATAACCATTTTTGTTTTATGTTAATTTACTATACAATATGTTAAATGTATCTAAAATTTTTATTTAAATAAATAAATGTAATTATTTTTAAATTTTAAGTGTCTGTAATTTTATACCCCTATATAACTTTTTTTTAACAAATAGAATATTTCAAAATTAATTAATTTAGAAAATTAATCTTACAAAATTGAAAAAAAAATATATAAATAAAATTATGTTGTTTAAAGTGAATTAAATTTTAAAAAAATCATATAATAAAAGATTTACCAAACCTTTATAAATATACTTATATATCACACGCTTTTATACTAAGGTCAAAAATTGAGCTGCAATAAACCTTTATTAAATAGCAAATTGTTTTTAAAATTTTTACAAAAAATAACCATATAATTTGTTCTAACAATAACTCTTAAACTAACATATTCAATAAATTTTGTTGATAGTTTTGAATTTTATAAAAAAAAAAAAAAAATAAATAATTAATTAAAAAGCTACAATTTATAAATTATCATATTTTCTCAATATCGTTTACATTTAAATAAAGTTTTAATAAAAGATCAAATTGAATTTGAAATATCAATAAAATGAATCATTTTTCAATTAAGGACATTCCCTAATAAATCGATTTTCATACAATCCTTTTTTAAACCTTTTGAATACACATAAGTATTTATAAGTGTCCTTTACGCATGTAAAATATTTATTTTTATTTTAATTACGATTTCTGGAAAATATTTTTCAAATTTAGTGCCAGTGAAATATAATAAATGTAAATTCGTAAGCTAAGAAAAAAGGAACACTAATAGTCAAATGCAGTGGTTCCCAACCTTTTATGTGCGCATCGCCCCTTCCTGGATGTTGACTAGCACCTATCGCCCCCTTTTTCATTTTTCAGAATATGCCTAATTTTTAATTTGAAGTAAAGTGTAAATAATAAATCAGTTTTTAGTATTTTAAACAGTTTTCAGCTACCGTAGATAAAAAAACCAAGCATTTTATCCAGTCACTCTTAAATAAAATAGAAAAGAAATTAATAAAATGTGCTTTTCTTACAGATTTTTAAAATTAAAATGAAATAATTAACTAAGATCATTGACGGGCATTTAAAAAACAAGACTTACATATTTTCATTTTTAAATTGGAATCTGGAAAAATTAAGAAAGTTGACAATTAGCCCAGTAAATAGAGGATCGTAAAAGTGAGGTCAACTTACATTAATTGCGGGAAATGATTTTTCTAGGATCGTTTGGTATGGTGTGGGTAAGCGAAATCTCAGTTTGTGACTTCGAAAATGTTGAGGACAACTTTCCGGTGGCCGAAAAACCACGGAATTTTCGGACTTTTCCAGTTTCTTGCTTATAACTCAAAAAACGGTCCCATCCGCTGTAAATAATCGTCCTATAGTAAATTAAAGAGGTAAAATTTGGAGCCGAGTAAAAAAAATATGCAAAAATTGGTCCAGTAGTTCGATTATTTATAGGGATTCAAAAACTTTGAATACCTATCCCAAAAATTCGAACTTTTGCAATTTTTCCCATATTGACCATGAAGGAACGTTTTCGACAAAGACCACCCCATATATAACACCTTATTAAGATTAACTTTTCTACAATTGAAACAAAGATCCATCTTAACTGTATAATGGTAGCCATGCTGCAATGAGGTTTATGTTTTGAAAAACTGCAATTTTTGCAAAAAATCGCAGTTTTTTTCTTCATAAAATGAAGAACCAATCATCCTAGAAATTTGATTTCAATCTCATTCTCTATGAAATTTTGATGACATTGAACGTTCATGGGCAGAAAACTTTTTAGAATTTTCAACCCAGATTTAAAGATATCAATTTTCATTAGGCTTATCAAGATTGGATCATATCCTGTCCGGAAAATGTAGGACATATAAATATAAGAGTTTATTTATAAAAGGAGTGGTCCAAATATCCGTTTAAGTAAATAAAATTTCCTAAACAATGAGGAAAATCAAGTTTTCTAGGATGAGTGGTTTTCATTTTACGAAGGAAAAACTGAAATTTTATGAAAAAATGGATAATTTCTGTCATGGAAAATGCTGGATAATATAAGTCTAAGACTTTTTTAACAAAAAAAGAGAGATAGTCCAAGTAAACGTTCAAGTAACAAAATTTCCTAGACAATGAGATAAGAATCAAGTTTCTGAAGGATGAGTGGTTTCATTTTATGAATGAAAAGCTGCGATTTTTTGCAAAAAAAATGATTTTTTTTTTAAATTCAACCTCATTTGCAGCAGGCTACCATTATCCAATTTAGATGAAACTTTGTTTCAATTTCAGGAAATTTATTTATTTATTTATTTATTTATTTATTTAAAAAACAATGGTCTGAGGTGGCTACCTCGTGAAATGAAAACAGAAAAAGAATATATGTAAATATGCTCCATTTAAGTAAGCAAACATAACATATATATGAATTTAAAAATGAGAGCAAACAGAAAGAATACATCACATATAGTAACATTTAAATGAGAAACAGAAAGAATACAGGTATATAACATATATAACATTTAAATGAGCAAACAGAAAGAATACATACATATAGTAACATTTAAATGAGAAACAGAAAAAGAATATAGATATAGAAACAGAAAGAATATGGTGTATAGTAAAGATTTAAATGAGCAAGACTCTCCTGACCCAGTGAGCAACCCGGAAAGTCAGCACAAGCGAGCGAATGAACCCCAGTGACACATTACTCCAACAGCTCCCCCTAGAAGATGCACCTGAGTGAGCGATGAAAAGATGATGTTGAAAGCGATGTTCCGGATATTTAATGGCAATGTATTCCACAACCGAGCCGAGCTGACGACAAAGGATCTAGTGGCGATCTCGGTACGATGTTGAATTTGGATTAGTCTGCCGTCAGCTCTTAATACCCGATTATGGATGGATGATTTGAAAGTGAACATGTTGTATATGTATTTGGGGTGAAATGTGCTGAATAGTTTGTAAATGAACCTGCAAAGCACGTAAAGGGGACGTCTCTGGGAAGCCTAAGCCAATAAACCGACCGCGTAATATGGCGTAATATGCGCATGCCTCGGGACATCAAAAATGAACCGCGTACGCATGAATTCATCGCAACATCAAGACGAGCCGCGCGAAAGACTAGAGACGTCCCCGCACGAGACAGCAATAATCAAATATTGGCATGATCAATGAATTTACCAAGTGCGCGCGAGTAGTCACAGGAATGAGTGCTTGTTGCATGAGCCGATGGAGACCCCAGAGAACCCGCCGTGATGTAGCATTTATCTGATCAGTCCATTTGAGGGAGGAATCAAAAATGACACCTAGATTTGCAGCAGACCTCGAGTAAACAATCTCAATTCCATCGACCTCCACTCGAGGGGAATCAGCAAGTAGCAGTCTTTCAATATAGGAAGGGCCCCCAATAAAGAGAGCCTTAGTCTTTTCCGGGTTTATCTTTAGTTTATTTTTACGGGCCCAGTCGCATATTGCCCTAACATTCCCATTAACAACCCCCACGGCCGACTCCACCTCGTTCGGACAGAAAGAAAGGTAAATTTGGAGGTCATCAGCATAGAGATGATAGTTACAGCCATCAAGACAGTCAGAGATGTCAGAAATAAATAGAGAGAACAGAAGAGGCCCTAAAACCGAGCCCTGAGGAACCCCAGTAGAAACCGGAAGGCGCCCAGACAACTCAGTGGAAGACCCAGAAACTCTCTGCCATCTACCCTCCAGGTATGAAGAAAGCCACTGAAGGACACTCGCAGAAAAATTAAATCTGACAAGCTTATCCATCAACAAACCATGATCGACACAATCGAAAGCCCGGCTAAAGTCAAAGAGAACCAAAAGAGTAACTCTTCCCCGATCCATCGCCCACCTAATATCCTCGCTGACCTTGAGAAGCGCAGTCTGAGTGCTGTGGTTAGAACGGAAACCAGATTGTAGGGGATTACAAAGCCCGTTCTCCTCGAGATAACTCGAAATCTGTCGATGAACAACCCTCTCAAGCACCTTCGATAGAGAGCAGAGAAGAGATATAGGACGATAATCTTTGGAGACAAGGGGAGAGGAAATTTTGGGGATAGGGCGTATGATCGACTCTTTCCAAAGTGATGGAAAATAGGACTGCTGTAGGGAGGTGTCGAGTATATGAAGTATAGTAGGAAGTGAATAAGGAAGTGACATTTTAATGAAGGATAAAGGAATACCATCAGCACCCAACGCATCAGAACTGCTCTTATGGACGGATCTAATCACATCAACAGCAGTGATATGTGAGAAGAAGAGTCCGGAATCACGGAAAGTGAGGCCGGAAGGCATAATACTCCCACCCCCGATTCCCGACGCGTCACCGGCAAAATGTGAATTGAGAATGTCAACATCAACTGCCAGGGGGAGACGACCACCTGCTCCAGTGACACCTAGCCCCCTAACATGTCGCCATAGCTCACGGGGATCACGACATTCATTAAATATATTTTGATAATGATTAGTTTTGCTTGTTCTGATAAGTTGAGTAACATGATTCCTCAGCCTGCGAAACTCAAGCATAAGCGCCACGCTACCAGAACGCACCGCACGCACCCGGAGTCGATCCCTTTCCCTCATAGCACGCCGAATAGACAGAGTCAACCAAGGTGTGGGTGGTCGTCGTAAAGTAAATGTTTTCTGAGGAGCATGTTTATCAAAAATAGAAAATAGTATTGAATTAAATACCCCTATCTTTTCATCAAGAGAGGTCTCAACAAAAACCGGGCCCCAATCGATTGCAGCCAGGTCGACATCAAAGGCCTGCCTATCAATGCGTCCATAACTGCGACGAGTCACAGTGGTGGGGGTGAAAGATGGAATAAAAAATTTATAAACTACAAAAATGAGGTCATGCCCAGAAAGAAATGACATTTCCCGGTGGCCATGATCGTCGAGGAGATCAGGATTATTGATGAAAAAGTGATCAATCCAAGAGCTTGAAGTGGACGTGTGGTTTTAATTTAGTCTAGTTTAAACATGTCTAGATTGGTATTTATCGAAAATGTGCTCCTTATGGTCAAAATGAGGAAAATCGAAAAAAGTGATACATTTTGGGATATTCAAAAGTGATCCAAGGTCTGTTTTTTTTTATATATGCTGTCTAGCTTGATAATAAGGCATGTACTTTAACCACTAGACTATTATTGAAATATAATTAAATATATGAAATTTGATAATAACATCTAATACATCATCGGATGCCTCAAGAAATATTTTATATAACAAAAAATTATTTAAAATGCTATAATTCTTATATTCAAATGAAAATTGAATATTCAATTCAATTAAGTTTGATTTTTCTAAACATGAGATGAAAAACTTAATTATATCTATATGTATACTCTTATCTACTCTTATTAATCGAGCACAAATTATATATATATAATAAGTAAAAATATATTTTTCTAGGTGGGTTTTACAAATAAAACAAATATATGTTTTGAGTTTTTATCTCGATATATATTTCGGGTTATGAGCCCATATAATATAAAAATATATTTTTACTTATTATCTAATAAAATGTTTCACCTAGAACCGATACGAAATTTTTTAAAGATTATATATATATATATATATATATATTTGTTTGTATATATATTTAGTACCAGACCACCGAAAGATGCTAAAATTATTAATAAAAGATTTATAGATTTGTATCTTTGTTCTATTTTCATAACGGCTCTACCGATAGATTGTTATTTAATTAAAAAAAAATTATGCGGAATTTATTTATATTTCTATATACACATAATCTGTCAGAGTGGTAATTTAGGAAGTGAACGCCCCCTGGATAGCCTAGTGGAACTAGAGGCAAGTTCGACAGTAGCGCCAAGCGCATGGAGGATAGTGTTGTAATCTGTAAATATATCACAGTTCTCAAAAATGGCAGGTATATTTTATTTATAAGCTATACTAATCATATATCTTTTATCTATGATACTATTGATACTGTGCTAATTTCAAAACGATTTCAAAGGTATGTAATTATTATTAATTATTCTATTAAATAATATTTAATTATGATAAGTATATTATCATTAGATAAAAGCAGTCCAAATTATTTAAATTTTTTTAATCAAATACCGACGATTTGGAGAAATTTTCTCTCCTTCTTCAGGGTAATGAATAGTTAATGATGGGTGAGTATATCACACCTCCCATTTGACTCTCTTTTCAGTGTATACAACAATATTACAATACTTTTCCCCCATTATATCACGTCTACTTACTCAACTTGTGATATAATGGTGAAAAGTATTGGGGAGACAATAAAAGAGTATGTATTTTGCTGGAATTATAAATATAAATGACTTATGTTTAATTATAATTATTTATTGAAAAAAATAAATATAATATAAATACAATATTTGTTTAATTATATCTATTTATTGAAACAATTATATACAATATAAATACAATATTTGTTTAATTATAATTATTTATGGAAACAAATAAATACAATATTTGTTTTAAAAAAAATTATAATTAAACATGTGTGATTTAAATAAAAATTTAAACTTTAATCAAATTAATCACAAAAATAAACGCTTCAACAGCATCATTACTAATAAATATTATATATAAACATTTTGTGATTTTTTATGTCCATCGATTAAATTAATAAATTGTAGGCAAATAAGGTCAACTTATGCAACCTTATGCAAATATTAACAGATTATGCAAGTTTTACTTAGAGAAAGTGGTGTAGGTTTTAGGTGAAACATGATATTAATTAATAAAGTAAAGGGTGTGTAGTTCCACAGTGAATGAAATAATTTTAAATTTGGAGGGGGGTGGGGGCGAATTCATTTTTTTTTTAATTTTAAATTTTGGATATACTTAAAATTACATCATCTTGTTTAGAAATAAATTACCTACCTAGGTATATCTAATTTAATAAAATTTTTATTTATTTTTAATATATGTTAATAAATTATCTCGCATCTTAATTAAACTATACTTTGACTTTTTATTATTTCACTTTAATATTAAAATAGCTTTTAATAATGCCATTAATAAGCAAAGATTAGAGTCAAATTTTAGATTTTTAATTACAACAGTTTGTTATCAATACATTTGAAAATTCTTTTTGTTTTCGGAAATTTTAAAACGTAAGTTTTTAAAATAAATAAAATACTAAATATGAAAAGAGTTATTCATTTTGAAAATAAAATTATTTATTGATTAAAACGTTGTTTTTAAAACTATTTTTTTAGAAATCCACTAAGCCCAACATTGACAAAAATATCTCAATTTAAATTTCGAAATTGTTACTAATTGCACCTAGAATTTCTGAATATTAAAATTTTTGTTAATTAAATTTTATCTGGGTTTTTGGGAGCCTGTTATATTAAGAAAATCATGGAAGGGTGTGATTCGGTCTAAATAATTATAAATATATTATTTTCATATTCAAATAGCGCGCTTTGGAATCTAGAGGGCGTCGTTGTTGACTTTCTTACCTAGCGCCCCCTACATGGTCATTACTGTAACCTTAGCTTTCTTACTTTATACATTCTTACCAAGATATCATATTAGTGTTTTCAACAACATTCTAGCTATATAGACATTCAAGTTTTTCCATTTGGATTCCTCACATAAACTTCCATTCAAGTTTCTTTGTATTATTATAAAAGTCTCATACGCTTTTTAAACATATTTGGTGAATATTTTATCAGGTTAGTAGTAGTTTTTTTAATACATTATGATTGTTAGAAATTTCATTTGAAATTAATACTCTCTCTTATTTTTTATTTTAATTCTTTTATATTATGAAATCCAAGTAAGTTTTTGAAAACTTGACTTAATGAGTGCTTTTTTTTCAAATTCTTCCATTTTAAGATTTATATTCTATTCAATTTATAAATTTTTATGAAAAAACTTTACTCTTTCATATTTAAACATGTGTGATTTAAATAAAAACTTAAAACTTTAATCAAATTAATCACAAAAATAAACCATTCAACAGCTTCATTACTAATAAATATTATATATAAACATTTTGTGATTTTTTATGTCCATCGATTAAATTAATAAATTGTAGGCAAATAAGGTCAACTTATGCAACCTTATGCAAATATTAACAGATTATGCAAGTTTTACTTAGAGAAAGTGGTGTAGGTTTTAGGTGAAACATGATATTCATTAATAAAGTAAAGGGTTTGTAGTTTCACAGTGAATGAAATAAAACTCAAAGAGGTTTATACAAACTCAACATATTTTGTTAAAAAAAGTTTTTAACCTGTAAACTTCTGATGATGGACTAATAATCCGAAATATATTGAGTTTGTATAAACCTCTTTGAGTTTTATTTCATTCAGTGTGAAACTACACACCCTTTACTTTATTAGCTTATGCAAGTATTTTTTATTTTATGCCAACATTTCGTCAACTTTGTTGACTTACTCAGTGCTCAAACAAAGTCATTTTTTTGCATATTTGTCAATTTATAAATATACATTCTTAGCAAACACATATAGTCACAGATTGATGATTATCTTCGATATTTTTAGATAAAAACTATTATTAATTACCTATATATATATATATATATTAAAATAATTCCAGCAGAAGACACACTCTTTTATTGTCTCCTTCAATATATACAAATTCTGCTACCCTCGGTACAAAAATCTTTCAATTTAGTGAAAAGTCTCCGAAACGTAGGTATTTGAATACAAAAATTTCAATAATTTGGACTGCCTTTCATTATAACCTACTCATTTCGCTTACCATTCCGTCTTTCTAAGAAAATAAATAAAATTTAATGATGATGATTTTAAATTAAAAAATTTTATTTTTCAGAAAATGGGGGAACCAGCTATTAATGGAATTTTACGAATCACCACACGACCGAAAAAGCTTGTCCATTCATCATCATCGTCGTGGTCTTCACCAAATGTTGTTAAACCTAGCGCAACAACAGGCACGG
Source organism: Forficula auricularia (assembly GCA_024734495.1). Taxonomy (NCBI): domain Eukaryota; kingdom Metazoa; phylum Arthropoda; class Insecta; order Dermaptera; family Forficulidae; genus Forficula; species Forficula auricularia. The sequence goes on from JALMQS010000150.1 coordinate 7,021,236, forward strand.
TTAAACGACCTGGATATTTTGAAGGTGCGGATGGACTTCCTGCTAAAAAACAGCGAATCTCTAACTATCAAAAACCTGTTGTTAAACCTAGCGCAATCACTGATTACTCTAAGTCTCAAAACATTAACGCCATTTCCGACGGGAATGTACTTAGTGAGAAACCAGAAATAAAATCAGAAGTTAATATTCCTCGAATTCCAATGAGTGAGAAAGAACTTATCGGACCCGAACAAGTGCCTAGAACAAACGGAACTACTCGGCAAAGTCTTGGTTCATTAGTGAAAGAGAAGCAGCCCTATACACGAACATTATCTAATAATAATAACAACAACATTATTCATGTTAACAATCCCAAAATTAACACTTCATCTAAAATAACACCTAATCACATTGAGGTTCTCCAACCATCAACTCAACCACCACCAGCAACACGTTGGTCACTTACTTCTATTTCCTCTGAAACAAGTTCAGGATCCTCAAAACCAAATGTAGATCGACCGATAAATGAATCAAAAAAGAAAAATATTTGTACTCGCGAAATCCAACCACGTGGTCAAAATATTGGGAGGAGAGTGAAAAAAACTGCCACCACGAGGCCAACTACTGACATGAGCTGTGGATATTCAGCTCTTATGGGGAAACCAGCTCTTAGTGGGATTTTATCATCGTCGTGGTCCTCATCAAATGTTATATGGCGACCACTAAGAGAGAGACTCATCCATTTGCTAGCAATCAAACCTTACAACAAGCGCGAGCTATTTGATCGATTAGCAAAAGAAGGTATAACAGAAAAGGATAGAAGTCATTTGATTAATACACTTCAATCTATATCACAAATGGGTGATAATACTTTACATCTTAATACTCCCATGTGGAATGAAGTACAAGAAGACTGGCCTTATTGTAGTGAACATGAAAAACAAGCTTTAAAACGGCGAAAATCTCAAAGTCTGACGCCTCCTGGTTCCAGCGATGGAGGAGGATCTTCAAGTAGTGGTGGACATTCTCCGACAAGAACCCAACTAGGAATAATAACTTCGGTTACTGCAACAACAGGCACGGTTAAACGACCTGAATATTTTGATGGTGCGGATGGACTTCCTGCTAAAAAACATCAAATCTCTCACTATCAAAAACCTGTTGTTAAACCTAGCTCAATCACTGATTACGCTAAGTCTCAAAACATTAACGCCATTTCCGACGGGAATGTACTTAGTGAGAAACCAGAAATAAAATCAGAAGTTAACAATCCCAAAATTAACACTTCATCTAAAAATTCGGTCCACAAAAAAATAACACCTAATCACATTGAGGTTCCCCCACCATCAGCTCAACCACCACCAGCAGCACGTTGGTCACTTACCTCTATTTCCTCTGAAACAAGTTCAGGATCCTCAAAACCAAATGTAGATCGACCGATAAATGAATCAAATAACAAAAATGTGAATAATCTTTTTGAAGAGGAGAAAGAGAATGTGCCCGAACCGCTGCCTGAATTAGAAGTATATCCTGAATTTAACTCCCTTTATACAACAATTTTAAATGATGAACAACGTCAACGTTACAAAGATGATTATGATAATGACTATTATAAAGAATATATGATTCTCTTTCAATTAATAAAGAATATAGAAGATGAATTAGACAGTAAGTTGAGCCAATATAAAGACGATAGTAGTATACAAGAGCAAAAGGATATCCTTAAGGAATATGAACGATATGAAAGGGATGCTAATTATAGAAATATAAAACATCGATTTGATTATCTTGATAAAAAATTGAGTCATATTAAAAAGTTGGTTAAAGAATTTGATAAAAAATATAAAAGTGGAGCCGAGGGGTGAATAAAAAACCTCCCTGAATCGCCTGAAAGACCCCATTCTCAGCCCTTATATATATAAAAAGAACAATTCTAATAACCATTTTTGTTTTATGTTAATTTACTATACAATATATTAAATGTATCTAAAATTTTTATTTAAATAAATAAATGTAATTATTTTTTAAATTTATAAGTGTCTGTAATTTTATACCCCTATATAACTTTAAAATAGAATATTTCCAAAATTAATTAATTTAAGAAAATTAATCATCTTACAAAATTGAAAAAAAAATATATAAATAAAATTATGTTGTTTAAAGTGAATTAAATTTTAAAAATCATATAATAAGATTTTACATTTCACCAAACCTTTATAAATATACTTATATATCACACGCTTTTATACTAAGGTCCAAAAAAATTGAGCCACCAATAAAACCTTTATTAAATAGCAAATTGTTTTTAAAATTTTTACAAATAACCATATAATTTGTTCTATTAACTCTTAAACTAACATATTCAATACATTTTGTTGATAGTTTTTGAATTTTATAAAAAAAAAAAAAAAAATAAGTAAAATTAAATTAAAAGCTACAATTATAAATTATCATATTTTCTCAATATCGTTTTACATTTAAATAAAGTTTTAATAAAAGATCAAATTGAATTTGAAATATCAATAAAATGAATCATTTTCAATTAAGGACATTCCCTAATAAATCGATTTTCATGCAATCCTTTTAAACCTTTGAATACACATAAGTATTTATAAGTGTCCTTTACATGTAAAATATTTATTTTTATTTTAATTGATTTCTGGAAAATATTTTTCAAATTTAGTGCCAGTGAAATATAATAAATGTAAATTCGTAAATAGTAAGAAAAAAAGGAACACTAATAGTCAAATGCAGTGGTTCCCAACCTTTTGTGGCCCATCGCCCCTTCCTGGATGTTGACTAGCACCTATCGCCCCCTTTTTCATTTTCAGAATATGCCTAATTTTAATTTGAAGTAAAGTGTAAATAATAAATCAGTTTTAGTATTTTAAACAATTTTATTACCGTAGATAAAAAAACCAAAGCATTTTTATCCAGTCACTCTTAAATAAAATAGAAAAGAAATTAATAAAATGTACTTTTCTTACAGATTTTTTTTAAGAACAAAGAAATGAAATAATTAACTAAGATCATTGACGGGCATTTAAAAAACAAGACTACATATTTTCATTTTTAAATTGGAATCTGGAAAAATTAAGAAAGTTGACAATTAGCCCAGTAAATAGAGGATCGTAAAAGTGGTCCAGCTTACATTAATTGCGGGAAATGATTTTTTCTAGGATCGTTTGGTATGGTGTGGGTAAGCGAAATCTCAGTTTGTGACTTCGAAAATGTAGGGGACAACTTTCGGTGGCCGAAAAACCACGAAATTTTCGGACTTTTTCCAGTTTCTTGCTTATAACTCAAAAACGGTCCATACTTTGTAAATAATCGTCCTATAGTAAATTAAAGAGGATAAAATTTGGAGCCGAGTAAAAAAATATGCAAAATTGGTCCAGTAGTTCGATTATTTATAGGGATTCAAAAAACTTTTGAATACCTATCCCAAAAATTCAGACTTTTTTTGATTTTTTCCCATATTGACCATGAAGGAGCACGTTTTCGACAAAGACCACCCCATATACTTTTATATTAGATTAACTTTTCTACAATTGAAACAAAGATCCATCTTAACTGTATAATGGTAACCCATGCTGCAATGAGGTTTATGTTTTGAAAAACTGCAATTTTTTGCAAAAAATCGCAGTTTTTTCTTCATAAAATGAAAACCAATCATCCTAGAAATTTGATTTCAATCTCATTCTCTATGAAATTTTGATGACATTGAACGTTCACTTGGAGCACTTTTTAGAATTTTCTTAGATTTAAAGATATCCAGCATTTTCCATTAGGCTTATCAAGATTAGGATCATATCCTGTCCGGAAAATGTAGGATATCTATAAATATAAGAGTTTATTTATAAAAAAAGTGGTCCAAATATCCGTTTAAGTAAATAAAATTTCCTAAACAATGAGAGAAAAATCAAGTTTCTAGGATGAGTGGTTTTCATTTTACGAAGGAAAAACTGAAATTTTATGAAAAAATGGATAATTTCCTGTCATGGAAAATGCTGGATATCTATAAGTCTAAGACTTTTAACAAAAAAGTAGTCCAAGTAAACGTTCAAGTAACAAAATTTCCTAGACAATGAGATAAGAATCAAGTTTCTAGGATGAGTGGTTTTCATTTTATGAATGAAAAGCTGCGATTTTTTGCAAAAAAAATGATTTTTTTTTTTTAAATTCAACCTCATTGCAGCAAGGGCTACCATTATCCAATTTAGATGAAACTTTGTTTCAATTTCAAGAAATTTATTTATTTATTTATTTATTTATTTATTTAAAAACAATGGTCTGAGGTGGCTACCTCGTAGAGCAGAAACAGAAAGAATATATATACAAATAGTATCATTTAAGTAAGCAAACATAACATATATAACATTTAAATGAGCAAACAGAAAGAATACATACATATAGTAACATTTAAATGAGAAACAGAAAGAATACAGGTATATAACATATATAACATTTAAATGAGCAAACAGAAAGAATACATACATATAGTAACATTTAAATGAGAAACAGAAAGAATATAGATATAGAAACAGAAAGAATATAGGTATATAGTAAGATTTAAATGAGCAAGACTCTCCCAGCCCAGTGAGCAACCCAGAGTCAGCACAAGCAGGCGAATAGACCAGTGACACATTACTCCAACCCAGCTCCCCCTAGAAGATGCACCCTGAGTGAGCGATGAAAAGATGATGTTGAAAGCGATGTTCGGATATTTAATGGCAATGTATTCCACAACCGAGCCGAGCTGACGACAAAGGATCTAGTGGCGATCTCAGTACGATGATTTGGAATTTGGATTAGTCTGCCGTCAGCTCTTAATACCCGATTATGGATGGATGATTTGAAAGTGAACATGTTGTATATGTATTTGGGGTGAAATGTGCTGAATAGTTTGTAAATGAACCTGCCAAGCACGTAGAGGCGTCTCTGGGAAGCCCTAAGCCAGCCAAGCCGACCGTAATATGGCGTAATATGCGCATGCCTCGGGACATCAAAAATGAACCGTACGCATGAATTCATCGCAACATCAAGACGAGCCGCGCGGGCCCCAGAGACGTCCCCACACACGAGACAACAATAATCAAATATTGGCATGATCAATGAATTTACCAAGTGCGCGCGAGTAGTCACAGGAATGAGGTGCCTTATTTTTATGAGCCGATGGAGACCCCAGAAGACCCGCCGTGATGTAGCATTTATCTGATCAGTCCATTTGAGGGAGGAATCAAAAATGACACCTAGATTTGCAGCAGACCTCGAGTAAACAATCTCAATTCCATCGACCTCCACTCGAGGGGAATCAGCAAGTAGCAGTCTTTCAATATAGGAAGGGCCCCCAATAAAGAGAGCCTTAGTCTTTTCCGGGTTTATCTTTAGTTTATTTTTACGGGCCCAGTCGCATATTGCCCTAACATTCCCATTAACAACCCCCACGGCCGACTCCACCTCGTTCGGACAGAAAGAAAGGTAAATTTGGAGGTCATCAGCATAGAGATGATAGTTACAGCCATCAAGACAGTCAGAGATGTCAGAAATAAATAGAGAGAACAGAAGAGGCCCTAAAACCGAGCCCTGAGGAACCCCAGTAGAAACCGGAAGGCGCCCAGACAACTCAGTGGAAGACCCAGAAACTCTCTGCCATCTACCCTCCAGGTATGAAGAAAGCCACTGAAGGACACTCGCAGAAAAATTAAATCTGACAAGCTTATCCATCAACAAACCATGATCGACACAATCGAAAGCCCGGCTAAAGTCAAAGAGAACCAAAAGAGTAACTCTTCCCCGATCCATCGCCCACCTAATATCCTCGCTGACCTTGAGAAGCGCAGTCTGAGTGCTGTGGTTAGAACGGAAACCAGATTGTAGGGGATTACAAAGCCCGTTCTCCTCGAGATAACTCGAAATCTGTCGATGAACAACCCTCTCAAGCACCTTCGATAGAGAGCAGAGAAGAGATATAGGACGATAATCTTTGGAGACAAGGGGAGAGGAAATTTTGGGGATAGGGCGTATGATCGACTCTTTCCAAAGTGATGGAAAATAGGACTGCTGTAGGGAGGTGTCGAGTATATGAAGTATAGTAGGAAGTGAATAAGGAAGTGACATTTTAATGAAGGATAAAGGAATACCATCAGCACCCAACGCATCAGAACTGCTCTTATGGACGGATCTAATCACATCAACAGCAGTGATATGTGAGAAGAAGAGTCCGGAATCACGGAAAGTGAGGCCGGAAGGCATAATACTCCCACCCCCGATTCCCGACGCGTCACCGGCAAAATGTGAATTGAGAATGTCAACATCAACTGCCAGGGGGAGACGACCACCTGCTCCAGTGACACCTAGCCCCCTAACATGTCGCCATAGCTCACGGGGATCACGACATTCATTAAATATATTTTGATAATGATTAGTTTTGCTTGTTCTGATAAGTTGAGTAACATGATTCCTCAGCCTGCGAAACTCAAGCATAAGCGCCACGCTACCAGAACGCACCGCACGCACCCGGAGTCGATCCCTTTCCCTCATAGCACGCCGAATAGACAGAGTCAACCAAGGTGTGGGTGGTCGTCGTAAAGTAAATGTTTTCTGAGGAGCATGTTTATCAAAAATAGAAAATAGTATTGAATTAAATACCCCTATCTTTTCATCAAGAGAGGTCTCAACAAAAACCGGGCCCCAATCGATTGCAGCCAGGTCGACATCAAAGGCCTGCCTATCAATGCGTCCATAACTGCGACGAGTCACAGTGGTGGGGGTGAAAGATGGAATAAAAAATTTATAAACTACAAAAATGAGGTCATGCCCAGAAAGAAATGACATTTCCCGGTGGCCATGATCGTCGAGGAGATCAGGATTATTGATGAAAAAGTGATCAATCCAAGAGCTTGAAGTGGACGTGTGGTTTTAATTTAGTCTAGTTTAAACATGTCTAGATTGGTATTTATCGAAAATGTGCTCCTTATGGTCAAAATGAGGAAAATCGAAAAAAGTGATACATTTTGGGATATTCAAAAGTGATCCAAGGTCTGTTTTTTTTTATATATGCTGTCTAGCTTGATAATAAGGCATGTACTTTAACCACTAGACTATTATTGAAATATAATTAAATATATGAAATTTGATAATAACATCTAATACATCATCGGATGCCTCAAGAAATATTTTATATAACAAAAAATTATTTAAAATGCTATAATTCTTATATTCAAATGAAAATTGAATATTCAATTCAATTAAGTTTGATTTTTCTAAACATGAGATGAAAAACTTAATTATATCTATATGTATACTCTTATCTACTCTTATTAATCGAGCACAAATTATATATATATAATAAGTAAAAATATATTTTTCTAGGTGGGTTTTACAAATAAAACAAATATATGTTTTGAGTTTTTATCTCGATATATATTTCGGGTTATGAGCCCATATAATATAAAAATATATTTTTACTTATTATCTAATAAAATGTTTCACCTAGAACCGATACGAAATTTTTTAAAGATTATATATATATATATATATATATATTTGTTTGTATATATATTTAGTACCAGACCACCGAAAGATGCTAAAATTATTAATAAAAGATTTATAGATTTGTATCTTTGTTCTATTTTCATAACGGCTCTACCGATAGATTGTTATTTAATTAAAAAAAAATTATGCGGAATTTATTTATATTTCTATATACACATAATCTGTCAGAGTGGTAATTTAGGAAGTGAACGCCCCCTGGATAGCCTAGTGGAACTAGAGGCAAGTTCGACAGTAGCGCCAAGCGCATGGAGGATAGTGTTGTAATCTGTAAATATATCACAGTTCTCAAAAATGGCAGGTATATTTTATTTATAAGCTATACTAATCATATATCTTTTATCTATGATACTATTGATACTGTGCTAATTTCAAAACGATTTCAAAGGTATGTAATTATTATTAATTATTCTATTAAATAATATTTAATTATGATAAGTATATTATCATTAGATAAAAGCAGTCCAAATTATTTAAATTTTTTTAATCAAATACCGACGATTTGGAGAAATTTTCTCTCCTTCTTCAGGGTAATGAATAGTTAATGATGGGTGAGTATATCACACCTCCCATTTGACTCTCTTTTCAGTGTATACAACAATATTACAATACTTTTCCCCCATTATATCACGTCTACTTACTCAACTTGTGATATAATGGTGAAAAGTATTGGGGAGACAATAAAAGAGTATGTATTTTGCTGGAATTATAAATATAAATGACTTATGTTTAATTATAATTATTTATTGAAAAAAATAAATATAATATAAATACAATATTTGTTTAATTATATCTATTTATTGAAACAATTATATACAATATAAATACAATATTTGTTTAATTATAATTATTTATGGAAACAAATAAATACAATATTTGTTTTAAAAAAAATTATAATTAAACATGTGTGATTTAAATAAAAATTTAAACTTTAATCAAATTAATCACAAAAATAAACGCTTCAACAGCATCATTACTAATAAATATTATATATAAACATTTTGTGATTTTTTATGTCCATCGATTAAATTAATAAATTGTAGGCAAATAAGGTCAACTTATGCAACCTTATGCAAATATTAACAGATTATGCAAGTTTTACTTAGAGAAAGTGGTGTAGGTTTTAGGTGAAACATGATATTAATTAATAAAGTAAAGGGTGTGTAGTTCCACAGTGAATGAAATAATTTTAAATTTGGAGGGGGGTGGGGGCGAATTCATTTTTTTTTTAATTTTAAATTTTGGATATACTTAAAATTACATCATCTTGTTTAGAAATAAATTACCTACCTAGGTATATCTAATTTAATAAAATTTTTATTTATTTTTAATATATGTTAATAAATTATCTCGCATCTTAATTAAACTATACTTTGACTTTTTATTATTTCACTTTAATATTAAAATAGCTTTTAATAATGCCATTAATAAGCAAAGATTAGAGTCAAATTTTAGATTTTTAATTACAACAGTTTGTTATCAATACATTTGAAAATTCTTTTTGTTTTCGGAAATTTTAAAACGTAAGTTTTTAAAATAAATAAAATACTAAATATGAAAAGAGTTATTCATTTTGAAAATAAAATTATTTATTGATTAAAACGTTGTTTTTAAAACTATTTTTTTAGAAATCCACTAAGCCCAACATTGACAAAAATATCTCAATTTAAATTTCGAAATTGTTACTAATTGCACCTAGAATTTCTGAATATTAAAATTTTTGTTAATTAAATTTTATCTGGGTTTTTGGGAGCCTGTTATATTAAGAAAATCATGGAAGGGTGTGATTCGGTCTAAATAATTATAAATATATTATTTTCATATTCAAATAGCGCGCTTTGGAATCTAGAGGGCGTCGTTGTTGACTTTCTTACCTAGCGCCCCCTACATGGTCATTACTGTAACCTTAGCTTTCTTACTTTATACATTCTTACCAAGATATCATATTAGTGTTTTCAACAACATTCTAGCTATATAGACATTCAAGTTTTTCCATTTGGATTCCTCACATAAACTTCCATTCAAGTTTCTTTGTATTATTATAAAAGTCTCATACGCTTTTTAAACATATTTGGTGAATATTTTATCAGGTTAGTAGTAGTTTTTTTAATACATTATGATTGTTAGAAATTTCATTTGAAATTAATACTCTCTCTTATTTTTTATTTTAATTCTTTTATATTATGAAATCCAAGTAAGTTTTTGAAAACTTGACTTAATGAGTGCTTTTTTTCAAATTCTTCCATTTTAAGATTTATATTCTATTCAATTTATAAATTTTTATGAAAAAACTTTACTCTTTCATATTTAAACATGTGTGATTTAAATAAAAACTTAAAACTTTAATCAAATTAATCACAAAAATAAACCATTCAACAGCTTCATTACTAATAAATATTATATATAAACATTTTGTGATTTTTTATGTCCATCGATTAAATTAATAAATTGTAGGCAAATAAGGTCAACTTATGCAACCTTATGCAAATATTAACAGATTATGCAAGTTTTACTTAGAGAAAGTGGTGTAGGTTTTAGGTGAAACATGATATTCATTAATAAAGTAAAGGGTTTGTAGTTTCACAGTGAATGAAATAAAACTCAAAGAGGTTTATACAAACTCAACATATTTTGTTAAAAAAAGTTTTTAACCTGTAAACTTCTGATGATGGACTAATAATCCGAAATATATTGAGTTTGTATAAACCTCTTTGAGTTTTATTTCATTCAGTGTGAAACTACACACCCTTTACTTTATTAGCTTATGCAAGTATTTTTTATTTTATGCCAACATTTCGTCAACTTTGTTGACTTACTCAGTGCTCAAACAAAGTCATTTTTTTGCATATTTGTCAATTTATAAATATACATTCTTAGCAAACACATATAGTCACAGATTGATGATTATCTTCGATATTTTTAGATAAAAACTATTATTAATTACCTATATATATATATATATATTAAAATAATTCCAGCAGAAGACACACTCTTTTATTGTCTCCTTCAATATATATAAATTCTGCTAACCTCGGTACAAAAATCTTTCAATTTAGTGAAAAGTCTCCGAAACGTAGGTATTTGAATACAAAAATTTCAATAATTTGGACTGCCTTTCATTATAACCTACTCATTTCGCTTACCATTCCGTCTTTCTAAGAAAATAAATAAAATTTAATGATGATGATTTTAAATTAAAAAATTTTATTTTTCAGAAAATGGGGGAACCAGCTATTAATGGAATTTTACGAATCACCACACGACCGAAAAAGCTTGTCCATTCATCATCATCGTCGTGGTCTTCACCAAATGTTGTTAAACCTAGCGCAACAACAGGCACGGTTAAACGACCTGGATATTTTGAAGGTGCGGATGGACTTCCTGCTAAAAAACAGCGAATCTCTAACTATCAAAAACCTGTTGTTAAACCTAGCGCAATCACTGATTACTCTAAGTCTCAAAACATTAACGCCATTTCCGACGGGAATGTACTTAGTGAGAAACCAGAAATAAAATCAGAAGTTAATATTCCTCGAATTCCAATGAGTGAGAAAGAACTTATCGGACCCGAACAAGTGCCTAGAACAAACGGAACTACTCGGCAAAGTCTTGGTTCATTAGTGAAAGAGAAGCAGCCCTATACACGAACATTATCTAATAATAATAACAACAACATTATTCATGTTAACAATCCCAAAATTAACACTTCATCTAAAATAACACCTAATCACATTGAGGTTCTCCAACCATCAACTCAACCACCACCAGCAACACGTTGGTCACTTACTTCTATTTCCTCTGAAACAAGTTCAGGATCCTCAAAACCAAATGTAGATCGACCGATAAATGAATCAAAAAAGAAAAATATTTGTACTCGCGAAATCCAACCACGTGGTCAAAATATTGGGAGGAGAGTGAAAAAAACTGCCACCACGAGGCCAACTACTGACATGAGCTGTGGATATTCAGCTCTTATGGGGAAACCAGCTCTTAGTGGGATTTTATCATCGTCGTGGTCCTCATCAAATGTTATATGGCGACCACTAAGAGAGAGACTCATCCATTTGCTAGCAATCAAACCTTACAACAAGCGCGAGCTATTTGATCGATTAGCAAAAGAAGGTATAACAGAAAAGGATAGAAGTCATTTGATTAATACACTTCAATCTATATCACAAATGGGTGATAATACTTTACATCTTAATACTCCCATGTGGAATGAAGTACAAGAAGACTGGCCTTATTGTAGTGAACATGAAAAACAAGCTTTAAAACGGCGAAAATCTCAAAGTCTGACGCCTCCTGGTTCCAGCGATGGAGGAGGATCTTCAAGTAGTGGTGGACATTCTCCGACAAGAACCCAACTAGGAATAATAACTTCGGTTACTGCAACAACAGGCACGGTTAAACGACCTGAATATTTTGATGGTGCGGATGGACTTCCTGCTAAAAAACATCAAATCTCTCACTATCAAAAACCTGTTGTTAAACCTAGCTCAATCACTGATTACGCTAAGTCTCAAAACATTAACGCCATTTCCGACGGGAATGTACTTAGTGAGAAACCAGAAATAAAATCAGAAGTTAACAATCCCAAAATTAACACTTCATCTAAAAATTCGGTCCACAAAAAAATAACACCTAATCACATTGAGGTTCCCCCACCATCAGCTCAACCACCACCAGCAGCACGTTGGTCACTTACCTCTATTTCCTCTGAAACAAGTTCAGGATCCTCAAAACCAAATGTAGATCGACCGATAAATGAATCAAATAACAAAAATGTGAATAATCTTTTTGAAGAGGAGAAAGAGAATGTGCCCGAACCGCTGCCTGAATTAGAAGTATATCCTGAATTTAACTCCCTTTATACAACAATTTTAAATGATGAACAACGTCAACGTTACAAAGATGATTATGATAATGACTATTATAAAGAATATATGATTCTCTTTCAATTAATAAAGAATATAGAAGATGAATTAGACAGTAAGTTGAGCCAATATAAAGACGATAGTAGTATACAAGAGCAAAAGGATATCCTTAAGGAATATGAACGATATGAAAGGGATGCTAATTATAGAAATATAAAACATCGATTTGATTATCTTGATAAAAAATTGAGTCATATTAAAAAGTTGGTTAAAGAATTTGATAAAAAATATAAAAGTGGAGCCGAGGGGTGAATAAAAAACCTCCCTGAATCGCCTGAAAGACCCCATTCTCAGCCCTTATATATATAAAAAGAACAATTCTAATAACCATTTTTGTTTTATGTTAATTTACTATACAATATATTAAATGTATCTAAAATTTTTATTTAAATAAATAAATGTAATTATTTTTTAAATTTATAAGTGTCTGTAATTTTATACCCCTATATAACTTTAAAATAGAATATTTCCAAAATTAATTAATTTAAGAAAATTAATCATCTTACAAAATTGAAAAAAAAATATATAAATAAAATTATGTTGTTTAAAGTGAATTAAATTTTAAAAATCATATAATAAGATTTTACATTTCACCAAACCTTTATAAATATACTTATATATCACACGCTTTTATACTAAGGTCCAAAAAAATTGAGCCACCAATAAAACCTTTATTAAATAGCAAATTGTTTTTAAAATTTTTACAAATAACCATATAATTTGTTCTATTAACTCTTAAACTAACATATTCAATACATTTTGTTGATAGTTTTTGAATTTTATAAAAAAAAAAAAAAAAATAAGTAAAATTAAATTAAAAGCTACAATTATAAATTATCATATTTTCTCAATATCGTTTTACATTTAAATAAAGTTTTAATAAAAGATCAAATTGAATTTGAAATATCAATAAAATGAATCATTTTCAATTAAGGACATTCCCTAATAAATCGATTTTCATGCAATCCTTTTAAACCTTTGAATACACATAAGTATTTATAAGTGTCCTTTACATGTAAAATATTTATTTTTATTTTAATTGATTTCTGGAAAATATTTTTCAAATTTAGTGCCAGTGAAATATAATAAATGTAAATTCGTAAATAGTAAGAAAAAAAGGAACACTAATAGTCAAATGCAGTGGTTCCCAACCTTTTGTGGCCCATCGCCCCTTCCTGGATGTTGACTAGCACCTATCGCCCCCTTTTTCATTTTCAGAATATGCCTAATTTTAATTTGAAGTAAAGTGTAAATAATAAATCAGTTTTAGTATTTTAAACAATTTTATTACCGTAGATAAAAAAACCAAAGCATTTTTATCCAGTCACTCTTAAATAAAATAGAAAAGAAATTAATAAAATGTACTTTTCTTACAGATTTTTTTTAAGAACAAAGAAATGAAATAATTAACTAAGATCATTGACGGGCATTTAAAAAACAAGACTACATATTTTCATTTTTAAATTGGAATCTGGAAAAATTAAGAAAGTTGACAATTAGCCCAGTAAATAGAGGATCGTAAAAGTGGTCCAGCTTACATTAATTGCGGGAAATGATTTTTTCTAGGATCGTTTGGTATGGTGTGGGTAAGCGAAATCTCAGTTTGTGACTTCGAAAATGTAGGGGACAACTTTCGGTGGCCGAAAAACCACGAAATTTTCGGACTTTTTCCAGTTTCTTGCTTATAACTCAAAAACGGTCCATACTTTGTAAATAATCGTCCTATAGTAAATTAAAGAGGATAAAATTTGGAGCCGAGTAAAAAAATATGCAAAATTGGTCCAGTAGTTCGATTATTTATAGGGATTCAAAAAACTTTTGAATACCTATCCCAAAAATTCAGACTTTTTTTGATTTTTTCCCATATTGACCATGAAGGAGCACGTTTTCGACAAAGACCACTCCATATACTTTTATATTAGATTAACTTTTCTACAATTGAAACAAAGATCCATCTTAACTGTATAATGGTAACCCATGCTGCAATGAGGTTTATGTTTTGAAAAACTGCAATTTTTTGCAAAAAATCGCAGTTTTTTCTTCATAAAATGAAAACCAATCATCCTAGAAATTTGATTTCAATCTCATTCTCTATGAAATTTTGATGACATTGAACGTTCACTTGGAGCACTTTTTAGAATTTTCTTAGATTTAAAGATATCCAGCATTTTCCATTAGGCTTTTCAAGATTAGGATCATATCCTGTCCGGAAAATGTAGGATATCTATAAATATAAGAGTTTATTTATAAAAAAAGTGGTCCAAATATCCGTTTAAGTAAATAAAATTTCCTAAACAATGAGAGAAAAATCAAGTTTCTAGGATGAGTGGTTTTCATTTTACGAAGGAAAAACTGAAATTTTATGAAAAAATGGATAATTTCCTGTCATGGAAAATGCTGGATATCTATAAGTCTAAGACTTTTAACAAAAAAGTAGTCCAAGTAAACGTTCAAGTAACAAAATTTCCTAGACAATGAGATAAGAATCAAGTTTCTAGGATGAGTGGTTTTCATTTTATGAATGAAAAGCTGCGATTTTTTGCAAAAAAAATGATTTTTTTTTTTAAATTCAACCTCATTGCAGCAAGGGCTACCATTATCCAATTTAGATGAAACTTTGTTTCAATTTCAAGAAATTTATTTATTTATTTATTTATTTATTTATTTAAAAACAATGGTCTGAGGTGGCTACCTCGTAGAGCAGAAACAGAAAGAATATATATACAAATAGTATCATTTAAGTAAGCAAACATAACATATATAACATTTAAATGAGCAAACAGAAAGAATACATACATATAGTAACATTTAAATGAGAAACAGAAAGAATACAGGTATATAACATATATAACATTTAAATGAGCAAACAGAAAGAATACATACATATAGTAACATTTAAATGAGAAACAGAAAGAATATAGATATAGAAACAGAAAGAATATAGGTATATAGTAAGATTTAAATGAGCAAGACTCTCCCAGCCCAGTGAGCAACCCAGAGTCAGCACAAGCAGGCGAATAGACCAGTGACACATTACTCCAACCCAGCTCCCCCTAGAAGATGCACCCTGAGTGAGCGATGAAAAGATGATGTTGAAAGCGATGTTCGGATATTTAATGGCAATGTATTCCACAACCGAGCCGAGCTGACGACAAAGGATCTAGTGGCGATCTCAGTACGATGATTTGGAATTTGGATTAGTCTGCCGTCAGCTCTTAATACCCGATTATGGATGGATGATTTGAAAGTGAACATGTTGTATATGTATTTGGGGTGAAATGTGCTGAATAGTTTGTAAATGAACCTGCCAAGCACGTAGAGGCGTCTCTGGGAAGCCCTAAGCCAGCCAAGCCGACCGTAATATGGCGTAATATGCGCATGCCTCGGGACATCAAAAATGAACCGTACGCATGAATTCATCGCAACATCAAGACGAGCCGCGCGGGCCCCAGAGACGTCCCCACACACGAGACAACAATAATCAAATATTGGCATGATCAATGAATTTACCAAGTGCGCGCGAGTAGTCACAGGAATGAGGTGCCTTATTTTTATGAGCCGATGGAGACCCCAGAAGACCCGCCGTGATGTAGCATTTATCTGATCAGTCCATTTGAGGGAGGAATCAAAAATGACACCTAGATTTGCAGCAGACCTCGAGTAAACAATCTCAATTCCATCGACCTCCACTCGAGGGGAATCAGCAAGTAGCAGTCTTTCAATATAGGAAGGGCCCCCAATAAAGAGAGCCTTAGTCTTTTCCGGGTTTATCTTTAGTTTATTTTTACGGGCCCAGTCGCATATTGCCCTAACATTCCCATTAACAACCCCCACGGCCGACTCCACCTCGTTCGGACAGAAAGAAAGGTAAATTTGGAGGTCATCAGCATAGAGATGATAGTTACAGCCATCAAGACAGTCAGAGATGTCAGAAATAAATAGAGAGAACAGAAGAGGCCCTAAAACCGAGCCCTGAGGAACCCCAGTAGAAACCGGAAGGCGCCCAGACAACTCAGTGGAAGACCCAGAAACTCTCTGCCATCTACCCTCCAGGTATGAAGAAAGCCACTGAAGGACACTCGCAGAAAAATTAAATCTGACAAGCTTATCCATCAACAAACCATGATCGACACAATCGAAAGCCCGGCTAAAGTCAAAGAGAACCAAAAGAGTAACTCTTCCCCGATCCATCGCCCACCTAATATCCTCGCTGACCTTGAGAAGCGCAGTCTGAGTGCTGTGGTTAGAACGGAAACCAGATTGTAGGGGATTACAAAGCCCGTTCTCCTCGAGATAACTCGAAATCTGTCGATGAACAACCCTCTCAAGCACCTTCGATAGAGAGCAGAGAAGAGATATAGGACGATAATCTTTGGAGACAAGGGGAGAGGAAATTTTGGGGATAGGGCGTATGATCGACTCTTTCCAAAGTGATGGAAAATAGGACTGCTGTAGGGAGGTGTCGAGTATATGAAGTATAGTAGGAAGTGAATAAGGAAGTGACATTTTAATGAAGGATAAAGGAATACCATCAGCACCCAACGCATCAGAACTGCTCTTATGGACGGATCTAATCACATCAACAGCAGTGATATGTGAGAAGAAGAGTCCGGAATCACGGAAAGTGAGGCCGGAAGGCATAATACTCCCACCCCCGATTCCCGACGCGTCACCGGCAAAATGTGAATTGAGAATGTCAACATCAACTGCCAGGGGGAGACGACCACCTGCTCCAGTGACACCTAGCCCCCTAACATGTCGCCATAGCTCACGGGGATCACGACATTCATTAAATATATTTTGATAATGATTAGTTTTGCTTGTTCTGATAAGTTGAGTAACATGATTCCTCAGCCTGCGAAACTCAAGCATAAGCGCCACGCTACCAGAACGCACCGCACGCACCCGGAGTCGATCCCTTTCCCTCATAGCACGCCGAATAGACAGAGTCAACCAAGGTGTGGGTGGTCGTCGTAAAGTAAATGTTTTCTGAGGAGCATGTTTATCAAAAATAGAAAATAGTATTGAATTAAATACCCCTATCTTTTCATCAAGAGAGGTCTCAACAAAAACCGGGCCCCAATCGATTGCAGCCAGGTCGACATCAAAGGCCTGCCTATCAATGCGTCCATAACTGCGACGAGTCACAGTGGTGGGGGTGAAAGATGGAATAAAAAATTTATAAACTACAAAAATGAGGTCATGCCCAGAAAGAAATGACATTTCCCGGTGGCCATGATCGTCGAGGAGATCAGGATTATTGATGAAAAAGTGATCAATCCAAGAGCTTGAAGTGGACGTGTGGTTTTAATTTAGTCTAGTTTAAACATGTCTAGATTGGTATTTATCGAAAATGTGCTCCTTATGGTCAAAATGAGGAAAATCGAAAAAAGTGATACATTTTGGGATATTCAAAAGTGATCCAAGGTCTGTTTTTTTTTTATATATGCTGTCTAGCTTGATAATAAGGCATGTACTTTAACCACTAGACTATTATTGAAATATAATTAAATATATGAAATTTGATAATAACATCTAATACATCATCGGATGCCTCAAGAAATATTTTATATAACAAAAAATTATTTAAAATGCTATAATTCTTATATTCAAATGAAAATTGAATATTCAATTCAATTAAGTTTGATTTTTCTAAACATGAGATGAAAAACTTAATTATATCTATATGTATACTCTTATCTACTCTTATTAATCGAGCACAAATTATATATATATAATAAGTAAAAATATATTTTTCTAGGTGGGTTTTACAAATAAAACAAATATATGTTTTGAGTTTTTATCTCGATATATATTTCGGGTTATGAGCCCATATAATATAAAAATATATTTTTACTTATTATCTAATAAAATGTTTCACCTAGAACCGATACGAAATTTTTTAAAGATTATATATATATATATATATATATATTTGTTTGTATATATATTTAGTACCAGACCACCGAAAGATGCTAAAATTATTAATAAAAGATTTATAGATTTGTATCTTTGTTCTATTTTCATAACGGCTCTACCGATAGATTGTTATTTAATTAAAAAAAAATTATGCGGAATTTATTTATATTTCTATATACACATAATCTGTCAGAGTGGTAATTTAGGAAGTGAACGCCCCCTGGATAGCCTAGTGGAACTAGAGGCAAGTTCGACAGTAGCGCCAAGCGCATGGAGGATAGTGTTGTAATCTGTAAATATATCACAGTTCTCAAAAATGGCAGGTATATTTTATTTATAAGCTATACTAATCATATATCTTTTATCTATGATACTATTGATACTGTGCTAATTTCAAAACGATTTCAAAGGTATGTAATTATTATTAATTATTCTATTAAATAATATTTAATTATGATAAGTATATTATCATTAGATAAAAGCAGTCCAAATTATTTAAATTTTTTTAATCAAATACCGACGATTTGGAGAAATTTTCTCTCCTTCTTCAGGGTAATGAATAGTTAATGATGGGTGAGTATATCACACCTCCCATTTGACTCTCTTTTCAGTGTATACAACAATATTACAATACTTTTCCCCCATTATATCACGTCTACTTACTCAACTTGTGATATAATGGTGAAAAGTATTGGGGAGACAATAAAAGAGTATGTATTTTGCTGGAATTATAAATATAAATGACTTATGTTTAATTATAATTATTTATTGAAAAAAATAAATATAATATAAATACAATATTTGTTTAATTATATCTATTTATTGAAACAATTATATACAATATAAATACAATATTTGTTTAATTATAATTATTTATGGAAACAAATAAATACAATATTTGTTTTAAAAAAAATTATAATTAAACATGTGTGATTTAAATAAAAATTTAAACTTTAATCAAATTAATCACAAAAATAAACGCTTCAACAGCATCATTACTAATAAATATTATATATAAACATTTTGTGATTTTTTATGTCCATCGATTAAATTAATAAATTGTAGGCAAATAAGGTCAACTTATGCAACCTTATGCAAATATTAACAGATTATGCAAGTTTTACTTAGAGAAAGTGGTGTAGGTTTTAGGTGAAACATGATATTAATTAATAAAGTAAAGGGTGTGTAGTTCCACAGTGAATGAAATAATTTTAAATTTGGAGGGGGGTGGGGGCGAATTCATTTTTTTTTTAATTTTAAATTTTGGATATACTTAAAATTACATCATCTTGTTTAGAAATAAATTACCTACCTAGGTATATCTAATTTAATAAAATTTTTATTTATTTTTAATATATGTTAATAAATTATCTCGCATCTTAATTAAACTATACTTTGACTTTTTATTATTTCACTTTAATATTAAAATAGCTTTTAATAATGCCATTAATAAGCAAAGATTAGAGTCAAATTTTAGATTTTTAATTACAACAGTTTGTTATCAATACATTTGAAAATTCTTTTTGTTTTCGGAAATTTTAAAACGTAAGTTTTTAAAATAAATAAAATACTAAATATGAAAAGAGTTATTCATTTTGAAAATAAAATTATTTATTGATTAAAACGTTGTTTTTAAAACTATTTTTTTAGAAATCCACTAAGCCCAACATTGACAAAAATATCTCAATTTAAATTTCGAAATTGTTACTAATTGCACCTAGAATTTCTGAATATTAAAATTTTTGTTAATTAAATTTTATCTGGGTTTTTGGGAGCCTGTTATATTAAGAAAATCATGGAAGGGTGTGATTCGGTCTAAATAATTATAAATATATTATTTTCATATTCAAATAGCGCGCTTTGGAATCTAGAGGGCGTCGTTGTTGACTTTCTTACCTAGCGCCCCCTACATGGTCATTACTGTAACCTTAGCTTTCTTACTTTATACATTCTTACCAAGATATCATATTAGTGTTTTCAACAACATTCTAGCTATATAGACATTCAAGTTTTTCCATTTGGATTCCTCACATAAACTTCCATTCAAGTTTCTTTGTATTATTATAAAAGTCTCATACGCTTTTTAAACATATTTGGTGAATATTTTATCAGGTTAGTAGTAGTTTTTTTAATACATTATGATTGTTAGAAATTTCATTTGAAATTAATACTCTCTCTTATTTTTTATTTTAATTCTTTTATATTATGAAATCCAAGTAAGTTTTTGAAAACTTGACTTAATGAGTGCTTTTTTTCAAATTCTTCCATTTTAAGATTTATATTCTATTCAATTTATAAATTTTTATGAAAAAACTTTACTCTTTCATATTTAAACATGTGTGATTTAAATAAAAACTTAAAACTTTAATCAAATTAATCACAAAAATAAACCATTCAACAGCTTCATTACTAATAAATATTATATATAAACATTTTGTGATTTTTTATGTCCATCGATTAAATTAATAAATTGTAGGCAAATAAGGTCAACTTATGCAACCTTATGCAAATATTAACAGATTATGCAAGTTTTACTTAGAGAAAGTGGTGTAGGTTTTAGGTGAAACATGATATTCATTAATAAAGTAAAGGGTTTGTAGTTTCACAGTGAATGAAATAAAACTCAAAGAGGTTTATACAAACTCAACATATTTTGTTAAAAAAAGTTTTTAACCTGTAAACTTCTGATGATGGACTAATAATCCGAAATATATTGAGTTTGTATAAACCTCTTTGAGTTTTATTTCATTCAGTGTGAAACTACACACCCTTTACTTTATTAGCTTATGCAAGTATTTTTTATTTTATGCCAACATTTCGTCAACTTTGTTGACTTACTCAGTGCTCAAACAAAGTCATTTTTTTGCATATTTGTCAATTTATAAATATACATTCTTAGCAAACACATATAGTCACAGATTGATGATTATCTTCGATATTTTTAGATAAAAACTATTATTAATTACCTATATATATATATATATATTAAAATAATTCCAGCAGAAGACACACTCTTTTATTGTCTCCTTCAATATATACAAATTCTGCTACCCTCGGTACAAAAATCTTTCAATTTAGTGAAAAGTCTCCGAAACGTAGGTATTTGAATACAAAAATTTCAATAATTTGGACTGCCTTTCATTATAACCTACTCATTTCGCTTACCATTCCGTCTTTCTAAGAAAATAAATAAAATTTAATGATGATGATTTTAAATTAAAAAATTTTATTTTTCAGAAAATGGGGGAACCAGCTATTAATGGAATTTTACGAATCACCACACGACCGAAAAAGCTTGTCCATTCATCATCATCGTCGTGGTCTTCACCAAATGTTGTTAAACCTAGCGCAACAACAGGCACGGTTAAACGACCTGGATATTTTGAAGGTGCGGATGGACTTCCTGCTAAAAAACAGCGAATCTCTAACTATCAAAAACCTGTTGTTAAACCTAGCGCAATCACTGATTACTCTAAGTCTCAAAACATTAACGCCATTTCCGACGGGAATGTACTTAGTGAGAAACCAGAAATAAAATCAGAAGTTAATATTCCTCGAATTCCAATGAGTGAGAAAGAACTTATCGGACCCGAACAAGTGCCTAGAACAAACGGAACTACTCGGCAAAGTCTTGGTTCATTAGTGAAAGAGAAGCAGCCCTATACACGAACATTATCTAATAATAATAACAACAACATTATTCATGTTAACAATCCCAAAATTAACACTTCATCTAAAATAACACCTAATCACATTGAGGTTCTCCAACCATCAACTCAACCACCACCAGCAACACGTTGGTCACTTACTTCTATTTCCTCTGAAACAAGTTCAGGATCCTCAAAACCAAATGTAGATCGACCGATAAATGAATCAAAAAAGAAAAATATTTGTACTCGCGAAATCCAACCACGTGGTCAAAATATTGGGAGGAGAGTGAAAAAAACTGCCACCACGAGGCCAACTACTGACATGAGCTGTGGATATTCAGCTCTTATGGGGAAACCAGCTCTTAGTGGGATTTTATCATCGTCGTGGTCCTCATCAAATGTTATATGGCGACCACTAAGAGAGAGACTCATCCATTTGCTAGCAATCAAACCTTACAACAAGCGCGAGCTATTTGATCGATTAGCAAAAGAAGGTATAACAGAAAAGGATAGAAGTCATTTGATTAATACACTTCAATCTATATCACAAATGGGTGATAATACTTTACATCTTAATACTCCCATGTGGAATGAAGTACAAGAAGACTGGCCTTATTGTAGTGAACATGAAAAACAAGCTTTAAAACGGCGAAAATCTCAAAGTCTGACGCCTCCTGGTTCCAGCGATGGAGGAGGATCTTCAAGTAGTGGTGGACATTCTCCGACAAGAACCCAACTAGGAATAATAACTTCGGTTACTGCAACAACAGGCACGGTTAAACGACCTGAATATTTTGATGGTGCGGATGGACTTCCTGCTAAAAAACATCAAATCTCTCACTATCAAAAACCTGTTGTTAAACCTAGCTCAATCACTGATTACGCTAAGTCTCAAAACATTAACGCCATTTCCGACGGGAATGTACTTAGTGAGAAACCAGAAATAAAATCAGAAGTTAACAATCCCAAAATTAACACTTCATCTAAAAATTCGGTCCACAAAAAAATAACACCTAATCACATTGAGGTTCCCCCACCATCAGCTCAACCACCACCAGCAGCACGTTGGTCACTTACCTCTATTTCCTCTGAAACAAGTTCAGGATCCTCAAAACCAAATGTAGATCGACCGATAAATGAATCAAATAACAAAAATGTGAATAATCTTTTTGAAGAGGAGAAAGAGAATGTGCCCGAACCGCTGCCTGAATTAGAAGTATATCCTGAATTTAACTCCCTTTATACAACAATTTTAAATGATGAACAACGTCAACGTTACAAAGATGATTATGATAATGACTATTATAAAGAATATATGATTCTCTTTCAATTAATAAAGAATATAGAAGATGAATTAGACAGTAAGTTGAGCCAATATAAAGACGATAGTAGTATACAAGAGCAAAAGGATATCCTTAAGGAATATGAACGATATGAAAGGGATGCTAATTATAGAAATATAAAACATCGATTTGATTATCTTGATAAAAAATTGAGTCATATTAAAAAGTTGGTTAAAGAATTTGATAAAAAATATAAAAGTGGAGCCGAGGGGTGAATAAAAAACCTCCCTGAATCGCCTGAAAGACCCCATTCTCAGCCCTTATATATATAAAAAGAACAATTCTAATAACCATTTTTGTTTTATGTTAATTTACTATACAATATATTAAATGTATCTAAAATTTTTATTTAAATAAATAAATGTAATTATTTTTTAAATTTATAAGTGTCTGTAATTTTATACCCCTATATAACTTTAAAATAGAATATTTCCAAAATTAATTAATTTAAGAAAATTAATCATCTTACAAAATTGAAAAAAAAATATATAAATAAAATTATGTTGTTTAAAGTGAATTAAATTTTAAAAATCATATAATAAGATTTTACATTTCACCAAACCTTTATAAATATACTTATATATCACACGCTTTTATACTAAGGTCCAAAAAAATTGAGCCACCAATAAAACCTTTATTAAATAGCAAATTGTTTTTAAAATTTTTACAAATAACCATATAATTTGTTCTATTAACTCTTAAACTAACATATTCAATACATTTTGTTGATAGTTTTTGAATTTTATAAAAAAAAAAAAAAAAATAAGTAAAATTAAATTAAAAGCTACAATTATAAATTATCATATTTTCTCAATATCGTTTTACATTTAAATAAAGTTTTAATAAAAGATCAAATTGAATTTGAAATATCAATAAAATGAATCATTTTCAATTAAGGACATTCCCTAATAAATCGATTTTCATGCAATCCTTTTAAACCTTTGAATACACATAAGTATTTATAAGTGTCCTTTACATGTAAAATATTTATTTTTATTTTAATTGATTTCTGGAAAATATTTTTCAAATTTAGTGCCAGTGAAATATAATAAATGTAAATTCGTAAATAGTAAGAAAAAAAGGAACACTAATAGTCAAATGCAGTGGTTCCCAACCTTTTGTGGCCCATCGCCCCTTCCTGGATGTTGACTAGCACCTATCGCCCCCTTTTTCATTTTCAGAATATGCCTAATTTTAATTTGAAGTAAAGTGTAAATAATAAATCAGTTTTAGTATTTTAAACAATTTTATTACCGTAGATAAAAAAACCAAAGCATTTTTATCCAGTCACTCTTAAATAAAATAGAAAAGAAATTAATAAAATGTACTTTTCTTACAGATTTTTTTTAAGAACAAAGAAATGAAATAATTAACTAAGATCATTGACGGGCATTTAAAAAACAAGACTACATATTTTCATTTTTAAATTGGAATCTGGAAAAATTAAGAAAGTTGACAATTAGCCCAGTAAATAGAGGATCGTAAAAGTGGTCCAGCTTACATTAATTGCGGGAAATGATTTTTTCTAGGATCGTTTGGTATGGTGTGGGTAAGCGAAATCTCAGTTTGTGACTTCGAAAATGTAGGGGACAACTTTCGGTGGCCGAAAAACCA
This sequence comes from Forficula auricularia, assembly GCA_024734495.1. Taxonomy (NCBI): domain Eukaryota; kingdom Metazoa; phylum Arthropoda; class Insecta; order Dermaptera; family Forficulidae; genus Forficula; species Forficula auricularia. The sequence goes on from JALMQS010000150.1 coordinate 7,046,229, forward strand.
CGAAATTTTCGGACTTTTTCCAGTTTCTTGCTTATAACTCAAAAACGGTCCATACTTTGTAAATAATCGTCCTATAGTAAATTAAAGAGGATAAAATTTGGAGCCGAGTAAAAAAATATGCAAAATTGGTCCAGTAGTTCGATTATTTATAGGGATTCAAAAAACTTTTGAATACCTATCCCAAAAATTCAGACTTTTTTTGATTTTTTCCCATATTGACCATGAAGGAGCACGTTTTCGACAAAGACCACCCCATATACTTTTATATTAGATTAACTTTTCTACAATTGAAACAAAGATCCATCTTAACTGTATAATGGTAACCCATGCTGCAATGAGGTTTATGTTTTGAAAAACTGCAATTTTTTGCAAAAAATCGCAGTTTTTTCTTCATAAAATGAAAACCAATCATCCTAGAAATTTGATTTCACTCTCATTCTCTATGAAATTTTGATGACATTGAACGTTCACTTGGAGCACTTTTTAGAATTTTCTTAGATTTAAAGATATCCAGCATTTTCCATTAGGCTTTTCAAGATTAGGATCATATCCTGTCCGGAAAATGTAGGATATCTATAAATATAAGAGTTTATTTATAAAAAAAGTGGTCCAAATATCCGTTTAAGTAAATAAAATTTCCTAAACAATGAGAGAAAAATCAAGTTTCTAGGATGAGTGGTTTTCATTTTACGAAGGAAAAACTGAAATTTTATGAAAAAATGGATAATTTCCTGTCATGGAAAATGCTGGATATCTATAAGTCTAAGACTTTTAACAAAAAAGTAGTCCAAGTAAACGTTCAAGTAACAAAATTTCCTAGACAATGAGATAAGAATCAAGTTTCTAGGATGAGTGGTTTTCATTTTATGAATGAAAAGCTGCGATTTTTTGCAAAAAAAATGATTTTTTTTTTAAATTCAACCTCATTGCAGCAAGGGCTACCATTATCCAATTTAGATGAAACTTTGTTTCAATTGCAGGAAATTTAATCTAGTTTAAACATGTCTAGATTGGTATTTATCGAAAATGTGCTCCTTATGGTCAAAATGAGGAAAATCGAAAAAAGTGATACATTTTGGGATATTCAAAAGTGATCCAAGGTCTGTTTTTTTTTATATATGCTGTCTAGCTTGATAATAAGGCATGTACTTTAACCACTAGACTATTATTGAAATATAATTAAATATATGAAATTTGATAATAACATCTAATACATCATCGGATGCCTCAAGAAATATTTTATATAACAAAAAATTATTTAAAATGCTATAATTCTTATATTCAAATGAAAATTGAATATTCAATTCAATTAAGTTTGATTTTTCTAAACATGAGATGAAAAACTTAATTATATCTATATGTATACTCTTATCTACTCTTATTAATCGAGCACAAATTATATATATATAATAAGTAAAAATATATTTTTCTAGGTGGGTTTTACAAATAAAACAAATATATGTTTTGAGTTTTTATCTCGATATATATTTCGGGTTATGAGCCCATATAATATAAAAATATATTTTTACTTATTATCTAATAAAATGTTTCACCTAGAACCGATACGAAATTTTTTAAAGATTATATATATATATATATATATATATTTGTTTGTATATATATTTAGTACCAGACCACCGAAAGATGCTAAAATTATTAATAAAAGATTTATAGATTTGTATCTTTGTTCTATTTTCATAACGGCTCTACCGATAGATTGTTATTTAATTAAAAAAAAATTATGCGGAATTTATTTATATTTCTATACCTATATAAAAATAATTTTTAAGAAAAAATAAAACCGACTTCAAAAAAATTAAATGCAACAAATAAAATACACTAAAAGGTATAAAATAATTATTCTCTTATTTAGTTACAACTAAACGAAGAAATATTAACATGAAATTACTTTTTGGAGTCGGTGCCAAACAAACTATACCTGTAAGCGAGCGTACCCGCCAAACGTACTAAGTAAGATCCGTCGAGTGCGATTCATAAAATGTAGGTATCATGCGCGGATCCAGGGGGGCGATGGGGGCGACCGCCCCCCAAAGCATTGGAGATCAACATTTTTTATATGTTTATTTAATTTTAATTTTTAATTTTTTTTATAACATTAAATTTTAAAATTGAAGAAAATAAAGTTCTATGTGGGGGGCGTCTCTGACCCCCCCCCCCCCCGCTTGGACAATTCGATTGCGACACACTTCTGAGATCAAAAGTAGACCTTATATACCGGCGACCGCCCCCCCCCCCCCCCCCCAAATCAGAGGTCTGGATCCGCGCCTGGTAGGTATATGTTTGGCACCGACTTCAAAAAGTAATTTCATGTTAATATTTCGTCGTTTAGTTGTAACTAAATAAGATAATAATTATTTTATACCTTTTAGTGGATTTTATTTGTTGCATTTAATTTTTGAAGTCTGTTTTTATTTTTTCTTAAAAATTATTGCATTTAATTTTTGAAGTCGGTTTTTATTTTTTTCTTAAAAATTATTTTTATTTTTCTCTTTTTAGTGATGTTATTAATAGTGATCCTATCATCAGAACTTGACCAAATTAATATGACACCATCCCTAAGACATCCCCTTTCGGATAAAAAAAGAACCATCGAAATCGGTTCATAAACAAAGAGGTTAGGTCTAAACTAACCTAATAAAAAAGGTCTAATACCTATGAAAAAAAAACGAAAATTTTTTTGGCGGCACACCAACAATTAGATAAGTTTAAAAGAATTTTACTTACCTATAATACACTGTGTTATTGTATAAAATAGTGTTTGATAATAATTTTCAATGTAAAATATAATAATATGTACTACAAAGACAACATAATGTTTACTGAGTGATTAATTACAAATTAATTATAAGAATATATTTAATTTAAAATTTGAATTTGATGATTTGTCTTAAAGAAGAAAGGTGTATGTTCTTGGTGAAAAATGTTAAATAAAGTAAAGAAAATTTTTGAAATTTTTTTTAGAAACATTTTAAAATTTAAAATATAAAATACTAGGTAGGTTTCACATAAATAAAAGTCGAGTTGTGCTAAACAAGCATCTGATCTTTTATTTATGTGAAATCTACCTAGTATTTTATAAATTGTGGTGTTTTTTGAGGCTCTTGAAAACCTTGAAAACAGATGTAATGTCTTCGTTAGGAAAAAGGAAATAAAATTTCTTTATATTCTAACAAATTTATTTTCATGAAAAACTTATGAGACGTTTCGGCGGATATTCTCACACCATCATCAGTCTACAAGGAAAACATAATCTTAATTACAGTAAATTACTAATTACATGTCATTCTCAAGATAAAAGAAGAAAAGAACTCACCCAAGCTTTTCATAATATAGTACTATATTATGAAAAGCTTGGGTGAGTTCTTTTCTTCTTTTATCTTGAGAATGACATGTAATTAGTAATTTACTGTAATTAAGATTATGTTTTCCTTGTAGACTGATGATGGTGTGAGAATATCCGCCGAAACGTCTCATAAGTTTTTCATGAAAATAAATTTGTTAGAATATAAAGAAATTTTATTTCCTTTTTCCTAACGAAGACATTACATCTGTTTTCAAGGTTTTCAAGAGCCTCAAAAAACACCACAATTTATAATTTTAAAACATTATAGTACCATATCTAGTATTTTATATTTTAAAATGTTTCTAAAAAAAATTTCTTTATTTTATTGATGATTTTTGATAATTACGTTTATATTTTATTGTAAAAATGATAATGCTAATCTCATTTCGACATCTATACATATAAAAGTCTCGTTCTTTTTTTCGTTTTTATCTACTCTTATCAAACGAGCAAAAATTGTTTGTATATATATATATATATATATATTTGTATCTTGGTTCTATTTTGAAAACGGCACTACCGATTTTGATGAAACAAAATCTATTAACAAGTTTTGAGGATGAGAAAGCGATCTGGCTAGGTCTGGACCTGGACAAATTTAATCTTAATTGATATTTTCTTAATTAAAATAATTATTTATTGATAAAAATCTCAATAAAAAAGTTTGTTTACATTTTTTTAATTATCTTTTATTTATTAATTGGTTTTTTAATTTTAAAACCCACTAATAGGTTATAGCAAAAATTAATATATTATATTAAAATTAGGGATTTTTTGTTTGTTTTTAATTAACAGGTGTCTAAATCATAACAAAACAGGTGTGTTTACAAATAAAGTGGTTGAAGTGGCTTTTTTTATATAACTTGGAAACGAATCTGATTTAATTTTATGTTTTTATTTCAGATCCTATACGATTATTTTTTTTATTATTATTTTCCTATTTATTTTTTTATAATGTTTATCAATATGAATGAATGTGGGCAAATTGGTGTACGAGAAAACAAATATACACATAATATATATGTGGACCATTAGAAAGCTAGAAATGCAAAAACTGGGTGCGGGGTGGGGTGGATGTGAGAGGAGCAGGAGGTGGGGTGCAGTTGGGGTGGGGGTGAGGTGTGTGGTTTCGGGAAGGGGGTCAGGGGTTACCGTGCATCGCTCGGTGGCTCCAGGTACTATTGGTTAATGCTGAAAATCCGAATTTGCACAAATAAGAAGTAGAAAATTGTAATACTATTTTTAAATCTTTTTTGGTTATTATAGGACAATCACATCTAATGTTAATCCAAAATGAATTAATTGACTCTTTCGAATGTTTTGAAATTAAATCTCGATTATTAGAAAGCGAAATAATTTTTATTGCTTGAATTTCTAAAATTTCGCGGCACACTTTAAGAATTTCGCGGCACACAAAAGTGCCGCAGAGCAGTGGTTGAGAATCACTGCCCTATGTCATAGTCATAGAAGTAATATCCTCTCCAAATTGAATGAATGAAATTTCATGTTTCTATGTCCAGTGGTTCAGGCTCTTTTGATGAGTGAGTGAGTGAGTGAGATGAGTGAGTCAGTGTATCGGGCAAAGAATTTTATATATATAGATAGATAGATAGATAAGGAATTTTTTTTTTTTTTTTAGGTCGTTTTTTAGCTACCAGGGCCATCAACGACCACTTTGTGTACATTATTTATAATATTATAATTTTACATTTTTTTTGTTATTACTTATATACAATTATATAACACTGTTTCTTTGAGAAACTCTATTGTTCTTTCCACACCAGCCTTAGTGTCTAAACATTCTTTTATATCATTAGGGAGGGCGGTTTTTATTCGTTCTTTATTTAGGGACATACACTCAATTAAAATATGTTGCACTGTTAATTGTACTTTACATTTTTCGCATATTGGTTTATCTTCTTTGTTCATTAAGTGTCCGTGGGTTAGTTTAGTATGGCCTATCTATAGATAAGGAAATTATTTTTTCTTTAAAATATAGAATATATAATTTCAAATAAATTTATATAATTTAAATAAAAATGATACAAAAGTTTACTCAATGTTTTTAAAAGAATAACTCTAGTAAATTTGGTCCAGATCGAACAGTGTGTTTAGAATTGTAATATTTTGCCCCCTCTTTCGCCCCCACCCACTCATTTTGGCTATTGATTTTTACAGCAGCATACATTTTATATAGTCTTAAAAACTAACATTACAAAATTTGATCTATATCGGAGAGAGTATTAATTTTTTGCCCCCACTCACATTTTGGAAGGTGGAAATTATTTTTTAGATATTTGCAAATAAATAACTCTCAGTTTTCTAAAGAGTAAATGTACAAAAAAGCTAAAAACTTCTATATTTTGCCACCCCCACCCCTTATCCCCCATATAGTCAATTTTGATAGTTGATTTTTACAGGAATAGTTTCTTAAAGTAATAAAGAATAACTCTACAAAATTTGATCAAGATCGGAGACAGTTTTAATTTTTTTTGCCCCCATTCACATTTAGGATAGTTAGGGAGGTCGAATTTCAAGAAATCCTGAAATTACTTTTTAGATTTAATTTGAATTCCTGGAAAAGCTATCAAACTAATAATACCTACTATAATAGTTTATAAAATAAATTTTTTTTTAAAATGTCCTTTTTAGCCCCGATAGTTTCATTTATACCGCATTTGGGGTAATTTAGCCCGGTCCCCCGACCCCTGTACTAGAACGATCAATTATACTCTACAATGACTGGACGAGGCAAAGGTGGTAAGGGTTTAGGAAAGGCTGGTGCCAAGCGTCATAGAAAAGTGTTGCGTGATAACATCCAAGGTATCCCCGTATGGAAATAAATAGATTTTCCAAATATGTTTTTTATATATTTGTTGAAAATATATTAAAAATACAAAATTTTTGAGCTAAATTTATATAAAATTTATGTTTTCTATATATTCTTAAAATAAAATTATTTTTATGTTGCTCTAGTATAAATTTTATATAAATTTAACACAAAAATTTTATATTTTTATTATATTTTCAACAAATATATAAAAAACATATTTCGAAAATCTATTTATTTCCATACGGATCACGAAACCTGCAATCCGTCGTTTGGCTCGTCGTGGTGAAGTAAAACGTATATCAAATAATTTGATCAAGATCGGAGAGAGTTTTAATTTTTGCCCCCACTAACATTTTGGATAGTTGAGGGGGGGGGGCGGATTACAAAAAATCCTGAAATTACTTTTTAGATATTTGTATTTAGAATTTTATTAAGTAAAAATCAAGTAGATATCTTATCGTTCTTAATTGAAAATGCATAATTAGTGTAAACACATTGCAAATATATTTTGCCCCTTTTGGGGTCGAATTTCAAAAAAATCCTGAAATTGGTTTTTAGATACTTTAATTTAGTATTTTTATAAGTAAAAAGCAAGTAGATATTTTATTGTCCTTAAGAGATATCGCATAATCAGTGAAAACACACTTTGCCCCCTTTGACCCCCTTAGGGGTCGAATTTCGAAAAATCCTTTCTTAGTGAGCCCCTATGTCATAGATGTAATATCCTCTCCAAATTTCATGTTTCTATGTCCAGTGGTTCTGGCTGCTTTGATGATGAGTGAGTGAGTGAGTGTATCGGGCAAAGAATTTTATATATATAGATAACTTGGTACTTACCAGGAAATCTACCAGGAGATGACATTATTTGTAGCTAGCTAAGGTGTCTTGACTGGGAGGTCGAGTGTGGGTGATAACGAAATGGGTGTCTCCCTCTCGGGGTCTGCCTTTTATAATGGTTTTCCACCTTTTTGCCCCGCCCAGACAAAGGTTCCCCCACCATCGCTCCAGTTGCGCGCGTCACCACTGCCGACGATGCGACGCACTCCCCACCAGCAGCTCCGTGATTGGCCATAATAACAATTCTTAATAAACACAATTTAGAATATAAACGAGCTCTGTTAAATTTTCAAGAAAAATCCTAAATAATGAATGTATGGTGCCGAAAATGTTAAAATAAATAAATAATTAGAGTTGGGCTACAAAACTACATTCAACAATTAAAGTTGAAATTCCATAAAATGGATAATAACCAATAAAAATAATTAGGGATCTGAAACTTTCAGGATTTTATTAGTACCTACATATCCCCTAAGTATCATTAAATTATCTTTTGGGGGCCGATTCAGTATGCCTATCTACTCTTATTAAACGAGCAAAAATTGTTTGTATATATCTATATTTACTCTTATCTTTATATTTGTATGATTGTTCTATTCTTAAAACGGCTTTACCGTCATGCCTAGTCGTTTTTACTTTATCCAATGCGAAGCATGGGAGAAAGTATTGGAATCGCTCTCGCGGCAAGCGCGACTTCAAGGGTCCTCAGGTAAAGACTACGGAGCCCATAGACTCAATTAAGGTCACAAGTTGAAGTATTCAATGAGATTGGATTTTGGCAGTGACGGTTTTGCCAATCCGGACCCGAACGCCTCTAGCTACCTCCCCCCTTCTATATATCCCTTTTCCGCTCTTTTCGCTGGACCCTGTGGGTTCTTAGTCAAAATAATATGATCGAGAGGAAATAAGTCATATATCTGGGTTGACAGTGAATTATAAATCTACTTGCTCTTACATTTTGTGTAAAAAATGGTCCTTCAAAAAAAAGATGCTTTTAACGGAAAATTTCCAGAAAGTCGTGTGAATTTTCGAGGTGACGCCCTTCCGGAAATGGGAGGGGTTGATGATTTAAAAATACGCCTTCTCATTAAGGTTTTAGCCAATCAAGATATATTTTCTTGAAAAACTCCCAGAGATGACAGAAGTGAGAGTCAGTTTTGAGAGAGCCAAGCAGGCAGTCAGTGAGTTGTTGGAAGGCAGTCAGTTATAATGTACAAGTCCCCTTATACCAAATAAAACAAACCATGATGTAAAGTTAAAATGCGTATTTAATTCAACCCTTGGGACCATAGAGATAGGCTGAATACTTTTTCCTCAACAGCGCACATCTACCAGCAACGGAGAGCTAGACCAAACTACGACTTCGAAGTCACGTTATCCTTAGTGAGGCATTCATATCCTCCGGGACATGATATTGCCGCTATAAATAAATAATTAATGTGTTCGCGCCCTTAACCATCCCGGGTCGCGAGCATATATTGGTGGCACCAGGATGGGAACATCAAACACGGTCTGCAACACTCTTCATTGAAGTCCTTCAGATTAAATAGCCTACTATTACAAATAATTTTATCAAGTCCTCTCAGGAAGGCTCCCTTCCCTTTTCCTCTCAATATGTGTATCATGTTCAATGTTTTATTTCTTACTTCTCTTGATTCTCTCGTTAAATCGTCCTCTAGATATATATTGGATCCTTTCAGGTTGGCTCTTCTTTTGAAGATTTCTCTTTTTCCTTTTTTATTTCTTAATTTCACCAATATTGGTCTTGTTCTTCCCTCCGTTTTCCTTCCCATTCTGAAGGTTTCCTCTATTTCTGTCACCTCTAATTGTAGTTTTTCTTTTATCAGCCGTTTGACTATTTCTTCCGTTTTCTCCATCCCTTCGTTATTTTCTTCCACGGCTTTACCGATTTTGATTAAACAAATTCTATTAACAAGTATGAGAAAGCGATCTGGCTAGGTCTGTACCTCGACAAATTTCATCTTTATTGATCTTTTCTTAATTAAAATAATTATTGATAGATGAAAATCTCAATAAAAAAGTTTATTTACATTTTTTTCAATTATGTTTTATTTTTAATTGGTTTTTTAATTTTAAAACCCACTAATAGGTTATAGCAAATATTAATATATTATATTAAAATTAGGAATTTTTTGTTTGTTTTTAATTAACAGGTGTCTAAATCATAACAAAACAGGTGTTTACAAATAAAGTGGTTCAAGTGGCTTTTTTTTATATAACTTAGAAACAAATCTTATTTAATTTTATGTTTTTATTTCAGATCCTATACGATTATTTATTTATTATTATTATTTTCCTATTTATTTTTTTATAATGTTTATCAATATGAACGAATGTGTGCAAACGTTGGTGTACGAGTAAACAAATATACACATAATATGTAGACCATTGGAAAACTAAAAATGCAAAATTGGGTGCGGGGTTGGGTGGATGTGGGAGGTGCAGGAGGTGGGGTGCAGTTGTGGGGGATCCGGGGGTGGGAGGCGCGGTTGGGGTGGGTGTGCTTTGGTGGGGGGGGGGGGGGGGTCAGGGGTTACCGTGCATCGCTCGGTGGCTCCAGGTACTATCCCTAATACTTACACTAAGTAAAATGTTAAAATAATAATAATTTTTAAGGAATTTGTGTACGTGTTTTAGGTGAATCATTTTAAATAAGAGTGGATTAAACTACTAGTTAGTTTTTCACATAAATAGGTAGATATTATGTAAAATCTACCTTAGTAGTTTAATTTACTCTGAAATAAAATAATTTTTTTTTTAAATATCCTCACGAGCAAAGGAATGGAATCACCTCAGTTGCCAGTTGTTAAACGTAATTAGTTAAAATAATTTGTGTTTTTATTTTTCAATTTTTCTATGTAATTAACATTATAATTATTATATGAAATTTTGTAAAAAATATGTATTTCATGTATGGGTGACCAAATGTTCTAACGGACAAGGTCAATTAAAAATATTTATATATATAATTTTAGAGGTGTCGGTAGCGCAATCGGTTAAATCACCAACTTTTCTAATCCGATTAGGACAGAGGTCGGGGAACTTTTTTAGCTATTACCCCAAAATATTTTTCCATAGGTCGCTATTACCCCTACATGAAAAGCAAAAAAAAGCAAGGTAAATGTATCTTATCTTTTTATATTAAACGAGCAATTCTTGTATATATATTTAGAATCGGTTTGTCGAAAAAGGGCTCTAACGATTTGGATGAAATTCACGGGTTAGGCGGGTTTTTGTGTTGACAATTCGATCTATCAAGGTCTCATCTTCGGATAAGTTGTTTTTGATGGGTTTTTTGTTAATTGAAATAATTATTCACAGGTGGTTGTTGGAATAAAAATTTATAATTACATTTCTTTCAATTTATTTTTAATAAAATTAATTGGTTTTTTTATTTTAAATTGCACTAATAGATCATTACAAATGTTATTATATATTAGAATTTGCCAATTTGATTAAATAAAGGTATTTTTCTATAAAATAATTTAATAGAATATCAATTTTATTCTCTTAAAAAATCCGACAATTCGAAGGATCATACCTCCTTCTTCATGATTTAAAAGGGTCAAAATAAGGGAAGGGGTGTAAATTAGTCATGTCGGAAAATAAATATTTTAATCGTTCATATCTCGTCTTCGGAAAGTCGCAGAGCCTTGAAATTTGAAACTTAAGCTATTTAGAAGCAAAAAGTTACCGAGCATCGCTCGGTGCTCCAGGCACTTATTTATTATTTATTGAATTAATTGGAATTTACATGAAAACTCTCTGTAAGTAAATAAAAATTGTAAACATTAACATAATTCAAACGCTTTTACGTTTTAGAAAAATGATGTTGTTTCATTTTCGCTAAAATAACTTCAAAATTAGGACTTTTTGACATGAGCGCAATTTGAATACAATCCTCGGCATTCAGCCGATTTCTTGCCGGGTTTAACTGACTGCTTTTTAAAAAGATAAAAAATACACCAACACTCATCATGATAAAAAATGCATAACTTTTATTAATGTTGTTATATTTTTTACTTTATCCAATGCGAAGCATGGGAGAAAGTATTGGAATCGCTCTCGCGGCAAGCGCGACTTCAAAGGGTCCTCAGGTAAAGACTACGGAACCCATAGACTCAATTAAGGTCACAAATTGAAGTATTCAATGAGATTGAATTTTAGCACGTGACGGTTTTGCCAACCTGGAATCTCGTCGAGAGGCCAAAAAGTGCCATTTTTTTGGAAGTGCGTGGGGATGGATGTATGCATGTGTGTTATCGTTTTTTTCGTCCACGATTTTTTCCACACCTTTGCACCGATTGAAATGAAATTGAAAACCTACCATTAGTTTAACAAAATGAAGCGCTGATTAGTTTTTGGTACATATCGGTCCACAAACATTAGTACTTTATTTCAGTACTTTTTTAGTTTTTTCTAAATATCTTGAAAATGACTTAACCAATTTTGATGAAATTTAATATCCTAATTAAGTACCTTGGGGACCATAAAAAAGGTTAAATAAAGTTTTTAGTAAAATTATATTTTAAAGTACTTTATTCAAGAACATATTAATATTTCAAATGAATTTGGATAAAGTTTAGCAACGATCCGTTGCAGTTTATTTTAACTTTTATTACCATAATTTTAAGATTTTGAATTCCTGGAAAAACTATCAAACTAACAATAGATACTATAATAGTTTATAAAATTAAAAATAATGTCCTTTTTACCCCCGATAGTTTCATTTTTACCCGGTTCCCCGACCGCTGTTCTAGCATGATTTCAAAGTTAGTGAATGATATAATTTTGTTGAAACTTCTATTACGGAACTATCCTCGATATCTCTTTATCAAATAAGTTGCTGTTTGTCTCAAGTATAATAGACCAAAGTATCCATTAATGGGGGTTTAGACTAAAAACATTTCAAAACCCTGACCCCTGCTAATAAATTCAAAACATTTTGAGAATATGCGAGTTAAAATGAAATAAATAAATAAATGGTTTTGCCTGTGATCCGTTTGGAAATGAGATTGCGTGAATGGACGGCGTTGAGCATGAGCCTGTCTCGACAGGTGAGAGCCCAGGGATAATTCTAAGCCCTTAGTTAAACTCCTTTGTTCATTTGTCTATTAATACAATAACCAATACTGCATTCTTTCCCCCACCATGTACGTTCCTCCCAATTGAACTTCACTTATAGATCTGTCTCCAATTTTAAATTTACTGGGATGGCTTAATTAATAATTTAAAACTCCTGTGACGAATTTAATTAAGAAAAAAAAAAAAAAAAATATTAATAATATGTAAATATATTAATGGCGTTTCGAACTATGTTTTTTAAAAGGAAAAAAAAAAAAAAAATGAACTTTGTATATATTTTGTAAAAAAAATTTTGGGACTGATAATGACCATATTTATAAATTTTGTAAATAATTGTAATATAAATTTAAAAAAAAAAAAACCAACAACTATACCGATATGCGCAACGATATTCTGCGCATCCAATGATTGGTGGGGACATGTTATACATTCATTCATTTTTTTTTTTTTTTTTATTAAAATATAACCTTGTTACAGAGAACATTAGGTCATTAGGCCAAACAAAATACATAAAATTACATAAATATATATACATTACATTATGAAGAAAGTATTACAATGTTTTTTTTACAGTTCAATAAATCAAAGGATATGTAACAAACTAGATGGTAGAACATTAGTCATATATAATATAAAAATTTTATGACATAGCTTTTTTAACAAATTATAATACATATATTTATAGTAATTACTAATAAATAATAGACAAAATCAGAGTCTGAACTCTTAGGTTAACCAATAATAAATAAATATAAAAAAGAAAAATCACAAGTTTTTACATTCTCGTCTTATTGAGATAATGAATTTATAAAACAACTTTAAATTATTCGGGTTTTCAAAGAAATATTTTAGAATAAGAAGCATATTGGTTGGATGCACCAATAATTTGCCGTTTGATTGAAAAAAATATTCATTCATTTATATATATCTTATTAACACATTGATCATCAATTGCTTGTTACTTTATTTTCTATTCGAGATGAAAAAAAATTTTATAATGTTTTTTTGGCACTGTCAAAGGAGACAGAAAGTAATTATGTTTTGAACTACTTTCATTGACTTTTTGTTGTAAGTAGATTTATGATTATTATTTTTGTTTTGTGTATATTGTTTTTATATTATGAATGACTTGTGAAAGTCCCAATACTAATTATTGTTCGTCTTCCCCTCAATTATATAGACCCTGAAGAAGGAGAGAATAAATCTCCGAAACGTCGGTTTAACAAATAAATGTAAAATAATAAAACCTCTATAGTCTTATTTTTTTACAACCACCGTGGACTGCTTTCATCAACATCCAATTACATATTTATACCAGTCCGTCTCCTAAAGAAAATCTCTATCATTTAAATTTAGTTTTCTTTTGTAACTCCTGATGATGGGCTCATAACCCGAAATATATATCGAGATTAAAAACTCAAAACATATATTTGTTTTATTTGTGAAACCCACCTAGAAAAATATATTTTTACTTATTATCGACATCATAGCGTTATTTGCCAGTTCCAATTTTTATATATACATAGCAGTCCATTATAAACACGAGGACCCCTGAAAGCTGGATGACGTGCAGCTGCACTGGTATTAAATCTAGGCTCCTTAAGGCGTTTCCCAGATTGTCCTCGGGTTCCATGGACATGCCCCGGCGCCTCCGGGAATTCCCCAGGTCTAGTGTGTACAAAATTTATGAGGCACTTATCACGGAGCTGGTCAAAATTCAAAACGTTGAATTCCTTGAAGATTAGCTCAGTGGGGTACCTTGCCGACCTACCTAAACAAATCTTTATTATTCTCTTCTGCATAAGTATCAGAGGCCTCAGGACAGAAATCCCGGAACCACCCCACCCAATACTAACAATACTATAATAGTTTATAAAATAAAAAAAATTTTAAAACCCCGATAGTTTCATTTATACCCCATTTGGGGTAATTTAGCCCGGTTCCTCGACCCTTGTACTAGAACGATCAATTATACTCTACAATGACTGGACGAGGCAAAGGTGGTAGAGGGTTTAGGAAAGGCTGGTGCCAAGCGTCATAGAAAAGTGTTGCGTGATAACATCCAAGGTATCTCACGAAACCTGCAATCCGTCGTTTGGCTCGTCGTGGTGGAGTAAAAACGTATCTCAGGTTTGATTTACGAGGAAACTCGTGGTGTCCTCTAAAGTTTTCTTGAAAACCTGATCCGTGATGCCGTCACCTATACTGAACACGCCAAACGTAAGACCGTTGGATGTAGTGATGCCCAAAGCAAGACCAAGACCAAGACTTTGCTTTGCTCATCATTATGTAAAGTCACTAATAAAGTCTTCTATAGAGTGTTTAGAAAGCCCTGATCACTTTTAAGAAAAATATTATTATTATTTTGATTTTGAGTATTAATATTAGTGATGACCAAAGCAAGACCAAGCCAAGACTGCAAGACCAAGGCCAATTCTGCTCATCACTAATTAATATAGGCAGAAGGGTGTGTTTGTAAAGTCTATAGGGTGTTTAGAAAGCCCTGATCACTTTTAAGAAAAATATTATTATTATTTTGATTTTGAATATTAATATTAGTGATTAGCATAGCAAGTCTTGGTCTTGCTTTTGGACATCACTACATGGATGTCGTCTATGCCCTGAAGAGATAAAGACGCACCCTCTACGGTTTCAGGGGTTAAATTTCTTCATCACTTATCAGCAGAAAAACCAACTCAAAAAACCAACGGCTCTTCTCAGAGCCACCCAAAAGTTTTATTATTTTAAAAGCATTTTTATTCTAAACTCATCGCTTTATTATTTAAAAAAAAACAACAACAATTTTTACGCTAAACACTATTTGTATTATTTGAAAAAGCACTCGCAAAAGTTTACTCGAAACAAAACGTTTTATTCCAACTTAATATTTACTATTTTCTAAAAGCAATTTAAATTTTCTTCTATGACATTACTATTGATTTACTTGTTCTACACTTGATCTAGTCATTAACACGCTTTTATTAGTTTCACCTGTATGTTTGTTTGTATGTATGTAACTGACTCTTTTGGGCTTGATTTTTTTTCTGTTAAATTCCACAAGCATTTTTCACTTATAATTACACGAGAGCTTTTTTTTGCCGAAGTAAACTTGACATTTTAATGAGAATTTTGTTGCCTGGCAACTAAACGAAAAAAACTACCTGTGAAAAAATTACGAGTCCGTAGGACGAGTAATTTTTTCTGGTAGTTTTTTGAGTTAAATTGCCCAAAGGCAACAAAACTCGAATTATAAAATATCAAGTTTACTTCGACCCAAAAAAAAGCTTGAGTGTAATTCGGTAAGACAATTTAATGAATCAATACGTAAATCACAAAATTAACAAAATTAAGACATAAATTAGTTTATTTAATTTAGAGGAAAAGTACAATTGTTAAAAATACAATTCTTATAAACAACTTGATAAAAAAATAAATAGGAAAATAAAAATAAAAAAATAATCGTATAGGATCTGAAATAAAAACATAAAATTAAATAAGATTTGTTTCCAAGCTATATAAAAAAAAGCCACTTGAACCACTTTATTTGTAAACACACCTGTTTTGTTATGATTTAGACACCTGTTAATTAAAAACAAACAAAAAATTTCTAATTTTAATATAATATAATAATATTTGCTTTAACCTATTAGTGGGTTTTAAAATTAAAAAACCAATTAATAAATAAAACATAATTGAAAAAATAAAGCTAGGTTCAGTTTTGTCGCTGGAAAAGTTAGGGTAAACTTTTTTCGCTGTCATAGTGACAAAAACACCGTTGCTTATGGGACTTTTAGTGTATGAATTAAATTGTCAATTAAATTCCACAAGCATTTTTTCTATAAAAATAATTGTTTACCTACTCAATTTAAATGAAATTATATAAAAATAAAAACATTTCATTCTGTTAAATTCCGCAAACTTTTCAATATAAAAATAATTAAGACTAAAAAGTAAAAAAATAAATTACAATTTTAAAAAATTAAAAAAACACGCTTTTGTCAGTAATTCTCTAAAAAGTACAAAATAATGTAATAACCTAATAAACATAAAGTCAAAAAGCGTGGGGCGCATAAGCATGTATAATAGTTTTAATTAATTTCGAATTTTGTATAATTTACACTGACGGATCTAAAAGCTCTGACACGAGTTTGGTTGGATCTGCTTTTATGTGATGCCCGCAAAAAGGAATACCAGTAAAACTTTTAAAATTCCGAAAGTTGCTTCAATATTTACGGCTGAATATCTCGCAGTATGGGAATCTATAAAATTCTTTAAACAAGAAAACTTTGAGAATAAATGCCTCATTTGTACAGATTCCCTCAGCATCATACTGTTATGCCCCCCCCCCCGACAATACTTTCCTGGAATATAAATATAATTGTTTCTAGTGGCGGTAGTTGTCGACCGGCGTCCCTTTGATACCTTTTTGACAATAGGAAAGCGCACTTGCAAATACAGCTTCCTGGACCTGAGAGTCAGATGGTTCTTAAAGCGAGTCATAAATAAATGTCAATGGCTTTGGTTCCAGATGTTGATTTATAAATTCATTGGCTTTTTGGGAAATTTCCAGAAGCAGGCTGAGGCAGTTGAGAGAGTTTGCCAGTCGAAATTGGAGGCCCAGTTGGGGCAGTCGATTTTGAAATCCACTTGGAGTCAGTCCTAGTTTGAAGTCAGAGATGGTCAGTTGTTAATTTGGAGTTAAGAGATGAGGCTCTCCAGCCATCAGTTTTGGAGACAAGTGTATTTATAATTTACCTATGTTATGTTACCTATATTACCCTATGTTAGGTTTAGTTTATCAAAAATTGAAAAAAAAAATAAAAATAATAATAATCCTTATTAATAATAAAAAGGTGAGTTTTCTGACATTGATTGTCCATTATAAATTATTTTAATTTAAAATTTATTTTTTAGGAATTGTTCAAGTAAATTTTCTGCTCTTGAAATGCTTGTTATATTTTATTTATTTATTAACCGACTTCAAAAAAGGAGGAGGTTCTCTCATTCGACTGAATTTTTTTTTTTTTTTTGTCAACCGATTTTGAAAATTTTTTTTCATTGGGTCCGGTCGTAGCTTCCGATTTGTCCCATTTTTTTTTCGTTTTTTTTTCATAGGTATTAGACCTTTTTTAACCGACTTCAAAAAAAGGAGGAGGTTCTCTATTCGATTGAATTTTTTTTTTTTTTTTTTTTTTTTTTGTGCCTATGTTACCTCATATCTCCGCCAATTGTCAACCGATTTTGAAAATTTTTTTTGCATTGGGTCCAGTCTAGCTTCCGATTGGTCCCATTTTTTTTTCGATTTTTTTTCATAGGTATTAGACCTTTTTTATTAGGTTTGTTTAGACCTAACCTCTTTGTTTATGAACCGATTTCGATGGTTCTTTTTTTATCCGAAAGGGGATGTCTTAGGGATGGTGTCATATTAATTTGGTCAAGTTCTGATGATATGATCACTATTAATAACATCACTAAAAAGAGAAAAATAAAAATAATTTTTAAGAAAAAATAAAAACCGACTTCAAAAATTAAATGCAACAAATAAAAATACACTAAAAGGTATAAAATAATTATTATCTTATTTAGTTACAACTAAACGACGAAATATTAACATGAAATTACTTTTTGAAGTCGGTGCCAAACATATACCTTTTATGAATCGCACTCGACGGATCTTACTTAGTACGTTTGGCGGGTACGCTCGCTTATAGGTATAGTTTGTTTGGTACCGACTTCAAAAAGTAATTTCATGTTAATATTTCGTCGTTTAGTTGTAACTAAATAAGATAATAATTATTTTATACCTTTTAGTGTGATTTTATTTGTTGCATTTATTTTTGAAGTCGGTTTTTATTTTTTTCTTAAAAATTATTTTTTAGCTTGTAAATCTTATGTACCTAATTAACATTATAATTATATAAAATTTTTTAAAAATATGTATTTTATGTATAACTGACCAAATGTTCTAACGGACAAGGTCAAAAAAAATAATAATAATTTCGACAAAGGCTAAGGCCTATTACGCACTGTCGACTGGTCGCCGACGACTTGGTCTCCCGGAGACCAAAAAAACACTGGCAACTAGGCTGAGAGACCAAGCCGAACGAGGGAATTTAGATAAGTTTTTTATAGGAATTTTGGTCCGGTCGTACTGTGAACGCTTCCTTCGGTAGTGTTTCTTGAACATTCTTGCAGAATGGACGTCCAAGAAGTTGCAATAGTAGCGTTACTAATTATAAAGAGAAAAATAATGAAAAGAAAAGGAAAAGTTTATTGGATAGATGATGGGGCACACACTGAGACATGGGGGACTGCTTAGGGATATCTTGGAGGGGGAGGTGGGAAAGAAAAGGGGAAGGGGAAGACCCAGATTAGAATATTTCAACCAAATAATTGGGGATATGGGATGCCAGACATTTAGAGAGGTCAAACAGCTGGCGGGGGACAGAGTCGAGTGGAGACGGATTGTTGCATCAAACCAGTCTTAGGACTGTATACTCGATGATGATGATATTGGATACATCCTTTGTTGCAAGAATGGAGAATAAAAAGAATGTTTAAAATATTTTATGAAGAGGTTAGAAAAAGTACCCACGTAAATTTTTGAATTACGCAAGAATGTCTGTGCGTTCGTTTGATGAGCTATTGTGTCTTCTAAAATCACTCATAACTGGGAGAGATACTAATATGCGACCCTGTATTTCTCCGGAAGAAAAGCTATTTATAACACTGAGGTAAGTCACAACTCAATAAAATAAACCAAAAGTACCTGGAGACACCGAGCGATGCACGATAACCTCTGACCCCCCCCCTCCCGAAACCACACACCTCGCCCCCACCACTGCACCCCACTCCGCCACACCCCACCCCAACCGCGTCTCCCACCCCGCACCCAGTTTTTGCATTTCTAGCTTTCTAGTGGTCTACATATATACGATGGAAGCTGGAGAGCGATATCGGACCTTTGCAGGGAGATATTAGCGAGCTAACCAGGGGACCCGGGTTCGAATCCGACTCGAGGCATCCAGCTAAAATCTGACCCCGGGATAGAGACAAATTTAAAAAATATAACTAGTATCGTAATTAGGCTTATGGCTAGAAAGGCCGAAAAACTAGATTTAAAATTCTTGAGTTAAAAAAAGTTGATTTCTCGTTTCAATCACAGTAGATAGTTTTATTTTGTATTACCATAATAAATAAAAATGGAGAATTTTTTTCTTGAAGACAGAATTAAAATGGTGTCAATTTATGAGGTGAATGTGGAAGAAGAGTTAGGGGGCTGCCATTGAAATGAATGCCGAGCGTTTTCTTTATAGGACTACACCCGCACAAGATTCATTTTATTGTGTTGTAAAATCTGTTTAGAAAAAAAATCCGGAAATATAAAGGCTACGAATTAACTGGAACAGGCCAAAATATTACGGAAATTCATCCAGAAGACTTGCAATACACTCTGGAAAGTCTCAGAACAGTGTCAAAAAATTATTAAATTATTTATTTAATAATTAATTATTTAATCATTATTATTTGATAATTAAGTTAAATAATTGTTAAAAATAATTATTAAGTATTTTTTTTGAGATCTAATTGATTCATGTATTTTGTTTATTTGATGTCGTATAAAAAATAGTTCTTATGAAAGTTGTTCAGTTTTTTTTGTAGATTAAGTAGATGTATAGAAAAATATAGGGTTCCATTTAAAAAACAGAACTTGACATTGAAATACCCTTGAAAGCTTGTTCTAAGTCGATAAACAATAGCGTAGTTTAGTTTCCCCCCTGATATAAATAAACTTTTATTTGAAACTTTTTTCCATATAATGCACTGTTTTTGAGTTATAAGACTGTCTCAAGATAAAAAACTCACCCGGTATAAGCGAAAGAAAAAAGTTAGAAAATCAACTTACGCAGCCAGTTCCTTTTTTGATTTCCACCATCCTTCATCCTCCGGATTTTCCTAAAAAAATATAATATTATTTTGTAATGTTATTAAATTTAATAGGTTAGTTCTAATATAATATAATTTTATTTAGTTTTTAAAAATAATCTTGAATACTATATATATTTATCTAGATTAATTTGCCGCAACGCTGACGTAATGCTGCCGTCAGGGAGCGCTGATGCCGTCTTTGCGGCAAATTTGAAATATAATTGTAATTGAAACTCGAATTTTGGAATGAAAGACTCCAATTGATTTTAAATTAAGAAACATTAAATTTATTGATAATTATTTCCCCCCCCCTCCCCACTCAAAAATTAAATATTCAATTCGCTTTTCTTTGCGAACAGAAAAGAAATTAATCACATCTTATTTGATTTATATTTTATATATCTATTATTTGTTTATTTTTAAAAATTTGCCACTTTTTTATAATTTTTTAAAAATCTAAATTTTGTTATTCTTATTTTTTGATTTTTACAAAATTGAACGACTTAAGACACGCATGCCCATATGAGTTTCTCATTGCAATACTGGATGGAGCAGCCTGTCATACAAACAACACCTGATTGATCTCTTTTAAATATTTGGAGCCTTATATCGATTATTATCGATCCCAAATTTAAAAAAATGATATAATATAATTCTCCTCCTCACACGATCCCACTTATATAAATAAATATACATATTTCCACACAAAAAATATCACAATGCTGTAGATTATAGAAAAAAATACTACCAGATTCATATCTAGAACCTCATTTCTGTAGCTGTGTCAGGACGAAAATGAGGCGAAACTTTTAAGAGACTATGTATTTTCGGGAGTTTACAGGTATACATTTGGAGTGTGGTTTTTTAAGAGGAATAAAATTTTTGGACCGAGACGCTGCCCGCCAGGGCGCCAGCTCCGGAGGGCCGAGCTTCGAGGGCATGCCGAAGGCACGCACGAAAAGCTCGTATAGATATAATAATCTCAGTCTAGCCTAAGCAAAAACAACTTTTTAGTTTCATAAATAGTACAGATGAAAATTTACCTTATGAGGCTTCCTTGGATATGATCCTTCTCCTAGAAAAAGAAAAATGTATTAATATTTAATTAGCTTCTAATCTTAATGGAATAAAAGTATCTGTATATAGGTATAC
>JALMQS010000150.1:7067549-7363299 GCA_024734495.1 Forficula auricularia
CGGCTCTCAAATAAAAATCTACCTTTTTATCAGAATTTTAAATTAAAAATAATATTAAAATAAAGCTTTTAACTGAAGGAAGAAGTTACCGAGCATCGCTCGGTGTCTCCAGGTACTTATCATCTAATAGGAGACAAGGCGGAGGATATATACAGGGGCGTTCCTGACCCATTCTGCGCCCTGTTAGTATTTGACGCCATTTCTGAAAAATATACTAGAAAATAACACTCTAGCTCAAAAATACACCAGAACCATTTTTAGAGAAAAATTATTTTTCGTAAATATATTTTATATTTATTTTTTATTCGAATTAAAGTTAATTTCGTCACCAAGACAATTTTTATCATTGTCTATAATTTCTTTAGTGTTGTTTTATATTCATTAGAAAAAAACAACTTTTTCTTTTCTTTTTTATCAATTTTAAAAATTGCATTGATAAAGGGAGAAAGACAATCTCCTGAAACCTTTGGGTTTTATTAAACGTTTTGAAGAATTTAAATTTAGGGAACGAAGAAAAGATTATTTTTATTACAGACAAAAGGATCAGCCGGGGCTCGAACCCGGGATCTTTGCATATGTACTGCAATGCTTTGTCATAAGAGGTTTACCTCCTATATCCACTAAGCTACTGATCCCCGAACCCAAACTAATACCTTTTGTCCATATGAATTATGGAATTTCTTTTATTAATCCTCTCCTCGTTCATTTTTCGCAGCGTAGGCCTTGATTCATTAATTAAACAATTAATTATTCCAGCGCCTCCCAATCGATCGCAGACCCCAAAGATCGAAAATAATTATCTCTTCATCCGGGGCGCGACCACAACAATTGTTTAATTAATGAATCAAGGCCTACGCTGCGAAAAATGAACGAGGAGAGGATTAAAAAAGAAATTCCATAATTCATATAGATAAAAGGTATTAGTTTGGGTTCAGGGATCAGTAGCTTAGTGGATATAGGAGGGAAGCCTCTCATGACAAGCATTGCGAGATACATATGCAAAAGATCCCGGGTTCGAGCCCCGGCTGATCACTTTGTCTGTAATAAAAATAATCTTTTCTTCGTTCCCTAAGTTTGAATTTGTTATTGTTGCGGACCGGAAACCCCACGACCAGCACCCACTATATATCCTCCTTTACCCAGGCTTTGCCGCCTTTGGCTTTGCCCAAACCCTTGCCACCCTTACCTCATTGAGAGCGGCGACGACCAAGCTGCTCCCGGATTGGCCATATTAACAGATGCGCTGATTGGCTGTTCCAAGGACCTATCGTCAGAACCCCTAGATGTCAACTCAACGCCTATAAAGATCGTCTCCCAAGTTGAAGAGAGTTAGTTACTATTACCCATCCGACGTGAACAGTTGACCACCAGTCAGTCAGTGAGTTTGTAAAGACCACTTTATACCAAATAAAACAAACCTTGATGTAAAGTTTAAAAATGCGTTTTAATCTGCATAGAGATAGCGAACCTTTTTCCATCAACAGCGCACATCATACAGCAACGGCGAGCTAGACCAGACAACTCACAACTTCGAGGTCACGCTACCCTTAGTAGGCAACCATATCCTCCGGGACTATTGCCCGCTATAAATAAATAATTAATGTGTTCGCGCCCTTAACCACCACGGGTCGCAACATTATTAATTGTCTTTACACGGCCTCGTTGTGGTCGCGCCCCGGATGAAGAGAAAATTATTTTCGATCTTTGGGGTCTGCGATCGATTGGGAGGCGCTGGAATAATTAATTGTTTTGAAGAATGTTTTTTCGAAGATTTGTATTTATTTTAATTATAAAACAATCAATATTTTTTTCAATATATGTATATGTTTATATAAGCAGAGGACAACCTCATTGATTTCTCTTTACAAAAATGATGTCTTTAAAAGTAAACATTATTTTCGGCAATTAACAAAAGAGGCTAAAATTTTAAATTAATATATTATATATAGTTTCATTTAACTTATAAATTATTTGTCCATTATAAGTACCAACTATTGAGTTGATCCGCGTAAATCACACTTACTGATATAATACCTTTTTTTATTTTCTATTATAAATTATAAAATAAACAATTTTTAAATATTTTTCTAATTAATATATTAAAGAGAGTTTTTTTTTGACCGCATTTTTAAACAAGATATACCGGGTGAGTTTTTTATCTTGAGACAGTCTTATAAATAACTCAAAAACTGTGCATTATATGGAAAAAATTTTCCAATAAAAGTTTGTTTATATCGAGGGGGGAACTTAACTACGCTATTGTTTGTTTGAACAAGCTTTCAAGGGTATTTCGAGGTCAAGTTCTGCCCTTTAAATGGAAACTTATATTTTTCTATACAGGGTGGTGACTTGGCCGACGCAGCATAGCGATTACAATGTTAATTTTTGAATGTGCATTTATTTGCTCCCTTAATTATTTTAGAGTTAAAGTTCTTATAGGTTTTTTGTAGAGAAAAAATACTGAATCCGAACATATTTTTGTTTTCAAATTTTGAAATTTCAGAACCGTAATAATCAACATTATAAATAATTGTATTTTTACAAAAATATTAAATAAAATAAAATAAAATTAAAATAAATTAAATAAAATATTAAATAAAATTTACACTTACAATTATTTAGTACAGTGCCTGTAGTTTCAAATTTTTGAACTATTCTGTCAACCGTTGTACCAGCTGGAATTGGCCGATTCGGATATTTAACGCTAAACAAGGAACTCACTTGCCGAGCACTATTTCCAGCATAAAAATACTTAATTATTTCAACTTTTTCTTGTAATGAATACATTGTAATAAGAACTGACTTTAAAAAGTTAAGTTTTGTTTTATAATCATAGATTTGTTCACCAATATGAATCCATTTTGAGACTAGTATAAACAATAAAACTTAAACAATCGACAACAATAAAAGTTTTGAATTTAAATTTTTTAAATAAATATCTACATTTTTAAAATCGTTTTTTTTGGACTTTGAAATTATGAATTAGACAAAATCTGATGTAATTATCTTTTAGAATTTTAATTCTGCTCAGTTTTTTGTATTCTAATTATGCTCTAAAATAATCACTAAAGACATCACTATTAAACGTCAAATAGAAACAACAAATGAAAATGCCTTGTTTGTTTTAATAATTCCATGGCCTCAGTGATTTTTGTAAAAATACAATTAATTATAATGTTGATTATTACGGTTCTGAAATTTCAAAATTTGAAAAACAAAAATATGTTCGGATTCAGTATTTTTTTCTCTACAAAAAACCTATAAGAACTTTAGCTCTAAAATAATTAGGGGAGCAAATAAATGCACATTCAAAAATTAACATTGTAGTTTTTAAGGAATTTGGTGTTGGTACTTGGTGAAACATTTTTTAAAATTATTGGATAAAAAATACTTGGTAGGTTTCACATTAAGAATAATAATGTGAAACCTACCAAGTATTTTTATCCAATAATATTAACATTGTAATCGCTATGCTGCATCGGCCAAGTCACCACCCTGTATATCTACTTAATCTACAAAAAAAACTGAACAACTTTCATAAGAACTATTTTTTATAAGACATCAAATAAACAAAATATATGAATCAATTAGATCTCAAAAAAAATTCTTAATAATTATTTTTAACAATTATTTAACTTAATTATGAAATAATAATGATTAAATTATTAATTATTAAATTGAAGTCACAACAATGAAAATAAGGGTTTATAATGATTTTAGAACTTCGTTATACACAGATTTAAGAGATTATTTTCTACTTAATAGAACTTGTTAAAATTCTTGAGTTTAAAAAAGTTTATTTCTCGTGTCAATCCAGAAGATAGTTGTATTATTATAATAAAAATGTAGTATTTTTTTGAAGACAGAATTGTAATGGTCTTAATTTATGGTGAATGTGGAATAAGTGTTATGGGGCTCCCATTGAAATGTATGCCGAGCATTTTCCTGATAGGAATACACCCTCACAAGCTTCATCTTATTGCTGTAAAATCTGTTAAAAAAAACAGGAAAATAAAGGCTACGCAGAAACTGGAACAGGTCAAAATAAGGAGATTTGAACTGGAATTCACCCAGAAGACTTGTAATACACTCTGGAATGTCCCAGAAAAGTGGTAAAAAATTGTTAAATTATTAATTATTATTATATTATTTATTCAATAATTAATTATTTAATCATTATTATTTGATAATTAAGTTAAATAATTGTTAGGATTTTTTTGAGATCTAATTGATGTCGTATAAAAAAAGAGTTCTTATGAAAGTTGTTCAGTTTTTTTTATAGATTAAGGAGATATATAGAAAAATATAGAGTTCCATTTAAAAAACAGAACTTGACCTCGAAATACCCTTGAAAGCTTGTTCTTGGTCGACAAACAATAGCGTAGTTAAGTTTCCCTCGATATAAACAAACTTATATTTGAAACTTTTTTCCATATAATGCACTGTTTTTGAGTTATACGACTGTCTCAAGATAAAAAAACTCACTCCGGTATATACAGCTGGTTGAGGCTATTGGAGTCAGTTGAATCTTAAATCTGGACCAAAAGATATGATCCATCTAGGTATGATCCAGCATCATTTCGCGATTAGCCCGCATGACGCTTTTTACCAAACACGAATGGTGATCCATATCAGTGTTTGGTAAAAAGCGTCATACGGGCTAATCGCGAAATGATGATGGATCATATTTTTTGGTCCAGATTTAAGATTCAACTGACTCCAATAGCCTCAACCAGCAGTAGTCTAGAGATATATCGTCGGCTTAGAGTGTAAACCTGCTAACTCCATTTTTTATCAAATATGACATATTAATACCGTTCGAAAGAAAGAGATACAGCATCGTCCATGTAAAACTGCTACTTAAAATTACGATCGTAAGTTGTAGAAAAACGTTGTGAAAAATATTTTTTTCCATAACAACAATATTAATTATATTTGTTTGTTTTTTCAATTGCAGTGTAAAATTTTCTTTCTTGTGGAGTTAGCAGGTTTACACTCTCTAAGGCGACGATATAAATATATCTTGATTAAAAACGCGCTCAAAAATAACTCTCTTTGATATATTAATTATTATTTAATATAATTTTTAAGGATTTAGGTCTCGGTTCTAGGTGAAACATTATAAGTAACTTATGAGGAGAAATTTCTAGGTTAGGTTCCACAACCGAAACCTAACCTAGAAAATTCTCCTCATAAGTTAATTATTTAATATATTAAATTAGAAAACTATTTAAAAATTCATTATTTCTTACACAGAAAATATAAATCACAGATATTATTATTACTTAATATCTGACAAAATACCTGCATTCGATTCGCGAATGAATCAAATATAGGAAACTTATGATTAAATAAACAATTGCTTAAGAGTATGACATCAAAGAAATATAAGGGGAAAAAGTTGAGAAACGCTGAGATACCTGCAGGACCGAGCTTCGTTCGGTAATATTTTTGTTTTTAAGGTAGTTGTTTCATGCGACAGTACTAGCAGAAAGTTAATGATAGAGTATATAGAACAGACAATAAGGATTCATAATTGATAAGGCCAAAACTTTTTTGCTGTTTATGTACCACTACTAGCCACTCCCGTGCTCGTTTGAGAAATCTGGCACCATTGTAAGATTGATTGAATATTTTTATATTAAAACGGCAGATAAATTACTATTTAAAATATTTCTATAAAAATCGTTTTGTTATTTTTTAACAAATGTAATCAACGCCGCCTACGTTACACCTTATGAAAATTATAATTTTGAAAAAATTCAGCGCATGCGCGCTTTATACATCTTTCACTGGTTAAATAAATACGCTGGTGCAAAGTTTTTTGTGTACATTTTTTACTTTACCATACAGGGTATGGTCAAGTATTGTAATCGTGCATGAAAAAAGTGTTTTTTTTTCCTTCTTTTTTTCAGAAATATCTTAAAAACGGCTGAAACTATTTTGATTAAAAAAATTGAGCGAAACCATGGCATTTCGCTCTACAAAAAAGCTCTAATAAATGAACATCGAAAAAATTATATTTTTCGAGATAATAATTGTTTTGTCAAAATGTCTGTTAGTCTGTGCGTTACCAAATTTTTGTGGACGAGCTAGCTCAAAATCTAGTTTGAATATCGAAACCAAATTTCACACGTAGTTTTGGTCCATTGAAATTATTAAGAGCTGATTAGATTTTGGTGCATATCGACCCAAAATTAAGGGGGGTGGAGGGGGGTTAAAAATTAAAAATCTAGGTCGTTTGAGCAAACTCAACCAAATTTTGTATACATAATCAGTGGACCCCCAGAAGTCTAAAAATGCAAAATCTAACCGCCCAAAATGGGGGGGTCAAAAAATGAAAATCTTGGCCATTTACCAAACTCCACCAAATTTTGTATACATAATCAGTGGGTACCCAGAAGTCTAAAAATGCAAAATCTAACCGCCCAAAATGGGGGGGGGGTGGGATGGTCAAAAAATGAAAATCTTGGTCATTTACCAAATTCAACCAAATTTTGTATACATAATCAGTGTGCCTCTAGGAGTCTAAAAATGCAAAAACTAACCCCTCCACTACATGATTATAAATAATTTTATTAAATATTAATGTAAGTGAGGGGCCAGGTTGTATGGTAAAGTCAAGTGGATGGCCACATCAGAACACGTTCAGCTTATTTTTATACATTTTTCATTATTTATTCATTATTATCTCAGAAACTGTGTTGTAACTATGAATCAAAATTGTCTTAAAATATGTATTGATTATTGTTTAATGTTGGTTTAGTTTTTTATAAAAATAGTAAGAACGGTTTCTTAATTATAATTAAATATGGATGTAAACTTTCCGATATCCCATATAGTGCAATGTTAAAGAGCCTGAAAAACTCTATCTTTGGAATTTAATATCTCTGGAACTTATATTGTTCATAAATTTAGTTTGCTAGCAATCGATGCAGAAGTATTTAAATAATAATCTGTCTAAATTTTAAAAAATCATAAGAAACCCATATGGCGGAACAACTACCTTAATCAACACTTGTAAAAATTTATATTTTTATTTATATTCAAGGTAATTTCATTCAAAACAATCAATGTCTATTTTCAAAATATTTATTTGTTGTAGGTATTATAGTTGAATTATAATTTCTTTTTAAAACAACTATTTTTACAAATTTCCATTAATAAAGGAAGAAATTCCAACGTCACCGTTTGGAATATTTGATTTAATAAACGTTTTGAGATTTGTTTTTTTTTTTATAAAATGAGGTATTTATTATAATACTAAAACAATCAATAATTAGATAAATTTACTTTAAAATTGAGTTTTGTTTAATTTTAATTTTTAAACAAATAAACCAAGTAAGTTAAATTCTGGCTATGATATTTATTAGATATGTAGATGATTAAATTTATTAAGGGTTGAAATCACACATAATTAATTATAATTTAGTTAACCTGAAATCTGAATAGGTGCTCATACTTGAGAACCATAGAGTGGAAGGAGCCAAAGTATTTTAGCGTATACGAGTTACAGAGCTCTCTGGCGAGACCATTGGGCAATAAAATGGAGGAAACCGCTCTCTTCGGGGCAAATTTTGGTGACATTATCAAGAGTAAAAAATTGTTTAAGTCATTTTCAAGATATTTAGAAAAAACTAAAAAAGTACTGAATTAAAGTACTAATGTTTGGGGGCCGATATGTACCAAAAACTAATCAGCGCTTCATTTTGTTAAAAGAATGCTAGTTTTTCAATTTCATTTCAATCGGTGCAACGGTGTGGGAAAAATCGTGGGCCAAAAAAGCGATAACAGACATACATCCATCCATCCATACATACATCCATCCATCCATCCGCACGTACTAAATGAAAAAATCGCACTTTTTGGCCTCTCGACGAGACCCCCTGTAATTTTTGGCAAAACCGTCACGTGCTAAAATTCAACCTAATTGAATACTACAATTTGTGACTTTAATTGAGTCCATGGGTTCCGTAGTCTTTACCTGAGGACCCTTTGAAGCCACGCTTGCCCCCGAGAGCGATTACACATCTTTACCTATGCTTTGCATTGGATAGATTAAAAACGAGTATACCGGGTGAGTTTTTATCTTGAGACAGTCTTAAAACTCAAAAACAGTGCATTATATGAAAAAAATGTTTATTTATATGGAGGGGGAAACTAAACCACGCTATTGATTGTTTGCCTAGAACAAGCTTTCAACAGGTAGTTCAAGGTCTGTTTTTTAAATAGAAACCTATATGTTTCTGTACATATTCTGAATCTACAAAAAAAACTGAATAACTTTCATAAGAACTATTTTTTTATTTGATATCAATTAAACAAAATATTAAATCAATTAGATCTAAGAAAAAATCCTAATAATTATTTTTAACAATCATTCAAATTAATTATCAAATAATAATGATCACATATTTAATTATTAAATAAATAATTTAATAATAATTTAATAATTTTCCGACACTGTTCTGTGATATTCCAGAATGTTATCGTAAGATTTCTGGATGAATTTCAGTTCCAATTTCGTTATTTTGGCCTTTTAAGTTTCTTCGTAGACTTTACATTTCCTGATTTTTTTAAATAGATTTACAACACAATAAAATGAAGCTCTTGAGGGAGTATCCCTGTCAGGAAAATGCTTGGCATCCATTTCAATTGCAGCCCCACGCTTCTTTCACATTCACCATAAATTAAGACCATTTTAATTCTGTCTTCAACAAAAAATGATCCATTTTTATTATGATAATACAATATAACTATCTACTGGATTGACACGAGAAATAAACTTTTTTTAACTCAAGAATTTTAACTAGTTCTATTAAGTAGAAAATAATCTCTTAAATCTGTGTATAATGAAGTTTTAAGATCATTATAAACACTTATTTTCATTGTTTTGACTTTTCGATTTAATAATTATTTATTTAATAATTAATTATTTAATCATTATTATTTAAAAATTAAGTTGAATAATTGTTAAAAATAATTATTAGTGTTTTTTTCTGAGATCTAAATGATTTAATATTTTGTTTATTTGATATCGAATAAAAAAATAGTTCTAATGAAAGTTGGTCAGTTTTTTTGTGGATTCAGAATTATGTACAGCAGCGGTTCCCAGCCTTTTTTTTGACCAGGGACCATTTTGATTTCGTTATTATTAGCAGTGACCACAAGGTTTAAAAAATAAACTTTATCATAGGTTAAAAATAAATTGAGAGAGAGTCTTCTGTTTTTTAAATAAAATAATTTTTAATTATTTCTGAGACTATAGTTTCGAAGGCATTGCCTTCATCATCAGTCTATCACAAATACTTCAAATTAGTTACAAATTAAGATTTATACATTGAAAAATTTTGAAAAAAGACATTATATATTTTTCAAAATTTTCAATGTATAAATCTTAATTTGTAAACTAATTTGAAATATTTGTGATAGACTGATGATGAAGGCAATGCCTTCTGGAAACTATAGTCTCTAGAAATAATTAAAAATTATTTTATTTAAAAAAATAGAAGACTCTCTCAATTTATTTTTAACCTAAAAGTACAAAACAATTCTGTTACCATCGACAGTGAAATCTTTTATTCAACTAATAAACTTTATCACTCTAAAAATAATCTTTAATCGAAACGTTTAACATAATCCATAAAATTCAAAAGTAACATCAATTAACAGTGTTATAGCATTGAAAACATATAATTTTTAGTAAATAATTATGTTTGCATCAATGATATTTTTGAGGTTGCATGTTATGTACAAATTCTTGAATTCTTGGGGTGATATTTTTGCTCAAAGCTACACGCATGTACTTACAACATTTATATATTGTATCAAAAGTTGAAAAAAAATTCATACGAAATAACACAAAAAGTCTCTACACTTAAGATGAATTTGTACATATATTTTCATTTGAAATGAACTATTTGTAGGTTTTAAAATTATATTTCCTAATTTTTAACCGACTTCTTTATTATATATTTATATTCGAAATGCACTAAGTATTTGTGGGTTTTAAAATTAAATTTGATGATTTTCCTCGATTTCCATGGAATCCCCTCATCAAATTCTGACTTGGTGACAATCGGACCACCTCGAGAGAATATCCTACGCTCGCTATTTGTTATGCATCAGCGCGTGCTGATTCAAATTTTGAAATCTTTCGCGGACCATATTTTAGTTCTTACGGACCACAGGTTGGGAACCACTGATGTACAGGAACATAGAGGTTTCCATTTAAAAAAAAGAACTTGACCTTGAAATACCCTTGAAAGCCTGTTCTAGGTAAACAAACAATAGCGTAGTTTAGTTTCCCCTCCATATAAATAAACTTTTATTTGAAACTTTTTCATATAATGCACTGTTTTTTGAGTTATAAGACTGTCTCAAGATAAAAAACTCACCCGGTATATATAACATAAAGGGTATGTATTTTTTATCTATGACAAAGGCTTTGAATGTTCTATAATCTTTGGATAGCTCTTAAGAACTAAGAGTTTTCGTCCTGCAGTCGCTAGAGAGCTTTTTCGATATATAGTAGCCTTCCACTCTATATTACTCTATAGTTGAGAACGATCACACAATAAGCCGATCTAGTTCAATAAATAATTATAATTATTTATGTGAGATTTATCAAAAAAATTTCAACCCTTAATTTCACAGATCTAGAAATTATTGATTATTTAAAAAAGGAAAAATAAAATTAAACGCACTACTGGATTCGAATCTGTGATTTTTTTTTCTTTAGCCCAAGAATGTGTTTTAACCAAGTAGTAGGTCACGCATTCTACTCCTGTCGAGATGGCTCTAAAATGGAAACAAATTCTTGGGCTATATAGAACGATCGCAGGTTCGAATCCAGTAGTGCGTTTAATTTCATTTTTCCTTTTTTCAAAAATAATTAAATAATGGAGAATTGGTGGAAGGCAGACCAAGGATAATGAAAAAATAAAATTCCAAAAAAAAAAAAATTAAATTATTGGAAAGTCAATTATATGTATTTTCTTAAAACCCGACGTTTCCGAGCATCTTCCTTCCTTCAGAGTTTAAAAGGGTCAACGAAAGAAATATACAGGATAGGAGGAGGGTACCGCGACATTTCAGCCCTCGACATAATATCTTCTGACAAAATATTCCCCAGTATAAGGGAGAATACAAAAGAAATTAAGTGAGAAGCTTATAATCATGGTTTTGAAGAATATAAGCAGACTTTCATATTTTGGCGGCTAATTAGCCGTTTGAAAGTGCTGCTGTCTGTCGTTAGATTTTCTAGCTAATAATTTATTATTTTTACTATCTATAATATAGTATTTATCATCTATATTTACTTATTTATCGTCTATGTTTACATAACACAATTATTGATTGTTTGTTAAAAGTGTTATTAATCATTATCGTTATTAATTATTATTATAATATTGGGCGAAAATATAGCGCCCCAAACACACCCGCCCGACGATTGGCTGGTTCGGTTTTCAATGTGTGTTTGATTAGGAAAAATGGGAGCCCCAAACACACCCTGCCCGACGATTGGCTGGTTCGGTTTTCAATGTGTTT
The DNA here is from genome assembly GCA_024734495.1 of Forficula auricularia. Taxonomy (NCBI): domain Eukaryota; kingdom Metazoa; phylum Arthropoda; class Insecta; order Dermaptera; family Forficulidae; genus Forficula; species Forficula auricularia. Next base: position 7,079,100 of record JALMQS010000150.1, read on the forward strand.
GATTAGAAAAAATGGGAGCCCGAAACACACCCTGCCCGGACTAAACTTTCGGAGGTTCGGTTAATATATATTCAGTTCGGCTCGGTTGGGTTCGTCGTATAGCTCCTTTTCGGGCTGGCATTTATACGGTTCGGTTGGCGTCAGGCGAACCGGAGTCGATTTGCATTATTACTCATAAGATTCACGAGGGGAAGGGTTATTTTGTCATGAGATATTTTATCCTTGGGATATTTTGTAGGGGGCTGAAATGTCGCGGAATTAGGAGGAGAGAATAAGAAAGTATACTGTATGTTTCTTTCGTTGACCCTCTGAAACCATGAAAAAGGAGGGAAGTTCCTTCGAAATGTCGCTTTTTAAAACGATAAAAATGACTTTGCAATAAATTTGTTTTATTCGGAATTTTATTTTTTATTATCCTTGGGGTTGCCTTCCATCAATTCTGCATTGGAATTCTACCAGTGGGTTTCTCCAAAAAGAAAAAAATACTTCTAATAATAAATAATGTGTGGAATTAACAGTCAGAAATTAATGAATAAATCATTTAACTTACATGCCGTTCATTTGCTTAATCAATAAATTATTTTAAAAAAGTAGATTATTTATTAATTGAGAGTAGTCAAAGTATCAAGATTCTCTCTCCCGGAAACTATCTTTAAGGGTTAAGAGTAGGAACGAAGTTAATAACAAAATTCGAAAAATGTTTATAAAATAGAAAAAAATACAATTTATATATTCTCAAAATAATATTAACACACAATATAAGTGTTAGAAAATGAAAATAATAAGAAAATCCATGAATATATTTACAAAGGTAAATAAAAATAAGTATAAATTGTATTTGTAGAAAAAAATAAGAAGTGAATAATAATAATAATAAAAATGACTATCACATGTGGATGGAATAAAAGGGTGATATAAATTATATTATAGGCTGTAATGTTTGCTCCGATGTTGTTGTTTTGAGGGTACGGAACATGGCCTTGGCGGGCCGCGTGAGGCCCCGTCCTTTGTGATAACGCTCGGCCACATAGGCCAGGGGCTGTTCGGAATTGTCATTGATCGAGGTGGTTAGTAAAGAGAGGGGCATCGGCAAGGCAGCCGCGCTCATTACTGCAGGCAATTCAGATTGCCAAGTTGAGACTCAAGTTCAGCCGGGATCGAAACGTAAATACTCGCAGACTCTTTGTCAATTGCACGAACAAGTCCTGAAAGAAAAAAAAAATCAAATGGTGTGTGTGAATGCGTCAAGATGAAGGTCAAAACTATAGTCTTTAACAAATAATTAATTAAATTAATCTTAAGAAATTCAAAGAGAAATTCAAAGATGTTTTTATAAAGCGAAATTTAGAGAATACTTAGCTAGGCTACCGTTTTATAAGAACCATTGAGGTCCAGCCGAGATGCCATGTCCCTCTGGGTGTGTCCGGGGTGGGGTATCATGCGGGCTATACGCGGATTGATACCGGGTAACATCCAGATGGACCATATCTTTTTTCGCTCTCTTGGTTCAGGATGGAGAATCAGCTGGACCTCAATGGTTCTTATAAAACGGTAGTCTAGCTAAGTATTCTCTAAATTTCGCTTTATAAAAACATCTTTGAATTTCTCTTTGAATTTCTTAAGATTAATTTAATTAATTTGATAATTTTCTATATTTATATAAATATACTAGAAAAACAAATTTACTTATAATTTGTTAAAAATTCCGTTGAGTGGATTTGCTCGCGAGTTCACTCCGCGGAATTCTAAATTAATTTTTTTTTTAACAAATAAATTATATATATAAACAAATACAAATCTTTTAGAGAAAAATATCTTAAATTCTTTATTTAAAATCGAAACGATTAATGGAATTTTATTTAAAATTTAAACGTTTTAAGATTGTTTTCTATAAAAAATTCGTATTTATTTATCTACTCTTATTAAACGAGCAAAAATTGTATATATATATATATATATATATATATATATATATATTGTATCTTGGTTCTATTTTGAAAAACTGCTCTACCGATTTTGATGAAACAAATTCTATAAAAACTCAGGGAATGGACCAGAAAGGTTATGGCCTCCGTATTTTACGTTGCGGGTGAAATAATATTCATCGATCTATCTTGCAAAATAAAGGTAAAAGGTAAAACCATAACTGGCGAATATTATTCATCGTTTGAAAAATTGAAATCACAGATAAAAATAATTTTTAAAGAAAAAAATAAAAACCGACTTCAAAAAATTAAATGCAACAAATAAAATACACTAAAAGGTATAAAATAATTATTATCTTATTTAGTTACAACTAAACGACGAAATATTAACATGAAATTACTTTTTGAAGTCGGTGCCAAACAAACTATACCTATAAGCGAGCGTACCCGCCAAACGTACCAAGTAAGATCCGTCGAGTGCGATTCATAAAAGGTATATGTTTGGCACCAACTTCAAAAAGTAATTTCATGTTAATATTTCGTCGTTTAGTTGTAACTAAATAAGATAATAATTATTTTATACCTTTTAGTGTATTTTTATTTGTTGCATTTAATTTTTTGAAGTCGGTTTTTATTTTTTTCTTAAAAATTATTTTTATTTTTTCTCTTTTTAGTGATGTCATTAATAGTGATCATATCATCAGAACTTGACCAAATTAATATGACACCATCCCTAAGACACCCCCTTTCGGATAAAAAAAGAACCATCGAAATCGGTTCATAAACAAAGAGGTTAGGTCTAAACAAACCTAATAAAAAAGGTCTAATACCTATGGAAAAAATCGAAAAAAATGGGACCAATCGGAAGCTAGACTGGACCCAATGCAAAAAAAAATTTTCAAAAATCGGCTGACAATTGGCGGAGATATGAGGTAACATAGGCACAAAAAAAAAAAAAAAAAAAAAAATTCAATCGAATAGAGAACCTCCTCCTTTTTTGAAGTCGGTTAAAAAACGGCCGCATTTGAAGAAGAAAAATCCTCTATCATCACGACAATGCGCTGCCCATTCATCGCTAGTGGTGTAAGCAAAATTTCACGAAATCGGATTTGAACTGGTTCCTCATCCAGACCTGGACCCCAGCGACATTTACATGTTTCCAAACCTCAAGAGATGGGTCACCGGTAAGCGTATTTCGCTCAAAATAGCTGAAACTGAGGCCTATTTTGAAGAGCTTGCGAAGGATTACTTTTCGGACGGGATAAAAAAGTTAGAAAAACTTTGGACTCGCTGTATTGACTTAAAAGGAAGGTATGTTGAAAAATTAAAAATAAGAATTATGCTCAAACGCTCAAAAGCATGCTGAGCATAACAACTCTAAAGATCTTTTCAAGACATTGAAAATAATCACTCGTGAGTTTAGCTCCAGATCTTGGGAGCTTCACTTCAATGGAGAGTTTAGCGACTCAATTGGGAGTGCGACTATCTCAATGTTACAACAATTTGTCACAACGACTGGATAATCCTCTGGATCTCTCATTAAGTATTAACAGAACTGCAATTTTGCTCAAAAAGCTAACATTAATCTATGAGTGAACATTATATTGTATTTTTTTTTTTTTTTTTTATGATAATGATGAGAGAAGCGAGTTACACTAAAAAAGGTGGAACTCCTAAAGGCCTGGGTTGGCCCCTCCATCGTGAAAAGAAGAAGAAAGAATTTTATGGGTTGGGCGGGGGTCGAAGGTATCTGTGGATACGGGTCTTAAATAGCTGAAGGTTATAAGTCGCGGGAAAGATGGTGGCAGGGAGCGAGTTCCAGTCTCTGGAGGTCATAGGGATAAAAGAGTTGGCGAAAGCGCTTGTTCGACTTTTATCCAATTTGACAGCGAAGGTGCTGAGCGTTAGAAAACCGTGCAAGCTGTGTAAAGAGGGCATTAGGGGGATAATTGTTATTATTGTAGTATTGTTATAATGACGTATTGTTAGATTTTATGAGTTATTTTAAAGCGATATTTTTGTTTTTGTTATCGTTATTACCTTATTTTATAAGCTATTATAATGTATGTATTATCAGGCATTAGCCGTTAGAAATAAATAAATAATAATTAAAATGAAATTTACCAAATCCATAGCAGTGGTAGAGGGGGATTCGAGTAGCGATTGAATGCCACTGTGGCTCTTTTTGGCAAAAATAATTGTTCCGCTTCGCGTTTAATGTTGCACAGTGCCACTATATTGGCATTGAAGACATTCAGGTATTCGTTGAGAGGCGGAGACTCGTTGGCCACACAAAGGGTCAATTGGCTTAGAGGGGCTCTAAAACAGTACAAAAAAGAATCATTAGAATATATTTCAAATAAATGAGCCGTTTATTTTGAAAAAAAATGAGTTAATGACAGATTTAGTTAGACATAGATGTCTTCTTTTCAAATTTATAATATCATAGCCAAAGGAGTAAAATATCATCATGAATTCGTCAAAATAAATACATCAAAATATATATAAATATACTATATGTTTGTCTAGATTAATTTGTAACAACGCTTAGCTTCCTTTTTCCGCCACTAGATGTCCCGGCGATCAATTTCAAACAAGATCGAATATGGCCCGGTCAAATTAAAAACTTTATATCGAAATTGAAATCACAGATACATGAAATATACTCTAATCAAAAGAGTAAATTTTTCTGATTAATCGTTTGGTTAATCATATCCATAATTTAATTAGTTTTATATTAAATAAGACGTACACGTTTCGTCATTTTATTTGTGACTTTCTCAGCAACTTAATTCTCAAATCAATTTCCGATAATTATGTGAAATATTCTATCTAAAAAAATTGGAAAGAAGAAAAAATAATGTTTCTCATAATGATATTGGACAATTGAGATGAGAAATAAGTCGCTGAGAAAGTCAAAATAAAATGACGAAACATATGCCTTATACTATATATATTTGTCTAGATTAATTTGTAACAACGCTTAGAGAAATTTCTCTAAAAAAATTACCCTCTTGCCTAGAATCGAACCGACGAACTCTTGAACTAAGGGCATGAGCTCTAGCCATTAGACCACTCAAAAATTAAAGAGGCGAAACTTTTAAGAGACGATGTATTTTCGGTAGTTTACGGGTATACATTTGGAGTGTGGTTTTTTAAGAGGAATATGATTTTTGGACGGAGACGCTGCCCGCCAGGGCACCAGCCCGGAGGGCCAAGCTTCGAGGTCGTGCCGAAGGCACGCACGAAAAGCTCGTATGTATTTATAAAAATATAAATATCTCAAAATAACAAATAATGGACTTAGGCCACTTTCAAAATAAACGGCTCAAATATGTAATTGACTAAAATATTTTATAAGGAAATCTGCTTGATACATATAATATACCGGATGAGTTATTTATCTTGAGACAGTCTTATAACTCAAAAACAGTGCATTATATGAAAAAAGTTTCAAATAAAAGTTTATTTATATCAGAGGGGAAACTAAACTACGCTATTGTTTGTTTACCTACAACAAGCTTTCAAGGGTATTTCGAGGTCAAGTTCTGTTTTTTAAATAGAAACCTATATTTTTCTGTACATATTCTTAATCTAGAAAAAAACTGAACAACTTTCATAGGAACTATTTTTTTATACGACATCAAAAAAAAAAATATTAAATCAATTAGATCTCATAAAAAATCCTAATAATTATTTTTAACAATAATTCAACTTAATTATCAAATAATAATGATCAAATATTTAATTATTAAATAAATAATTTAATAATTTTGCCTTCAGAAGCTTCATTTTATCGTGTTGTAAATCTATTTAAAAAACAAAAACAAAAAAAAAACAGAAAATGTAAAGGGTACGAAGAAACTTAAAAGGCCAAAATAACGAAATTGGAATTGGAATTCATCCAGAAGACTTGCAATACCTACACTCATAAACTCTGGAATGTCTCAGAAAAATGTTGAAAAATTAATAAATTATTAATTATTATTAAATTATTTATTTAACAATTAAATATTTGATCATTATTATTCGATAAATAAGTTGAATGATTGTTAAAAATAATGATTAGAAATTTTATTTTGAGATCTAATTGATTTTATATTTTGTTTATTTGATGTCGGATAAAAAAATAGTTCTTATGAAAGTTGTTCAGTTTTTTTTTGAAGATTAAGGATGCGTAAAGAAAATGACTGTCTCAAGATAAAAAACTCACCTGGTTTATTAAGATATATATATAATACGAACTGATCCAGGCCTGGCGGGCGGCGTCTCGGCATGTGATTATTAGGTCTCCAAAATTCATTTAAAAAAAAGTTTTTTTTTTTTTAATTATAAAACCTGGCAAAAATTAACTTTTTCATTAAATTTAGCACGTAGAATTTTAACATTTTATTGTAGTTTAATAGATAGAAGACGCTATCTCTTGGAATAATTTGGCTAGCTTATGAGTAACTCCACAAATAAGGGTCCAGAAGGTTTGAAGATTAAGGATCCGTAAAGAAATATATAGGTTTACATTTAAAAAACAGAACTTGGCCTTGAAATACCCTTGAAAGCTTGTTCTATGTCGACAAACAATAGCGTATAGTTTATTTTCCCCCTCGATATAAATAAACTTTTATTTGAAACTTTTTCATATAATGCACTGTTTTTGAATTATAAGACTGTCTCAAGATAAAAAATCTCACCCGGTATATTCGACACTAAATTATAGAATCTAGAGACTTGGTATGTTTTTACTTTTCTTTGACTAGATAATGGCGCCGAGATCTTATCAGGCCTTAGGGTTGGATCCTTAGACCATGAAAGCCTATAGACACGCCCTCTGCTACTCTCCACACAGAGTGAAGTGAGGCCAACATCAAATAGAGAATTAGACTATTTAAATATCATAATAAAAATAATACCAATTATCTTGGGATATTTAGAACATAATAAAAAATTAAATTATGTTCATACATAAATAAAATCATTGATTACTAAACATTATATAGAATATATAGAAAAATATAGGTTTCCATTTAAAAAACAGAACTTGACCTCGAAATACCCTTGAAAGCTTGTTCTTGGTCGACAAACAATAGCGTAGTTTAGTTTCCCTCTCGATATAAAACAAACTTTTATTTGAAACTTTTTTCCATATAATGCACTGTTTTTGAGTTATAAGACTGTCTCAAGATAAAAAACTCACCCGGTATATAAATTTATTTAAAAATAAATCCTTGATTGTAAAATAAATTGAATGAAATAAATACAAATTTCTTTTAAAAACAATCTCAAAATTGTAATAGAAAATCGAAAAGTTATGAAAGAACTTCTCCTTTTTTCAATTGAAAATTAGAAAAATAGTTTCTTTAAAATTCATTAATATATTTTTCAAATTTTCATTTGAATAAGGGAGAATTTCTTCTATAACGTTTCGATTTTCTTTTACACATTTTGAGATTGTTATTAAAAATATATAGGTAAGTGAAAATTTGAAAAATAATTGTAGATGAATGAATTTTAAATTAACTCTATTTTTCAAATTTTCAATTGATAAAGAGGTTATAGTCCTTTCCCGTATAAAATTTTTAAATTTATTATTGGTAAAAGTAAAGTTTTCTATGCTAGAATATAGGTGTAATAAGTGGCTTGAATTTGGCGGTGATTAAGTCGGAAAAATAATTATGTCTTCTATGTTATGGACAATAAATATGTGTAATAATAAAACTTGAGCAAGATGCGAGGTAGGTTTCCCAAAAAAGAAATAAAACAAAATTGAGTTTTGAATTCGATATATTTCGGGGGTGAGCCCATCATCAGGAGTCAAAGAAAACTGATTATACATTGGAAAAATAGTTTTACAAGTAATTTTTTTTTTTAAATAAGTTACTCTGAGCATGTAAGAGCTCTTAATCGTCTCAATAGATCCGATAACATTAATTTAGATTCGACCCCAGCCTTCGCAATTCACTTATCTGAATCCAATCATTCAACCTCTAATAATAACCCTATCCCCATTCATTTCGAAAGAAAAGGCCTTAAATTGGATCTCTTAGAATCCACCGAAATTAAAATAGCCCTCTCAAATAATTCAAATATTTTAAATAATCAATTAGAAGTGTATAAAAATACAATTATTGATTATATATTATAATAAATTAACTAAACATTCCTTCCATTGTTCGCACATTGAATATATTAGGGTAATTGTACCCTCTCAGGTACCTTTCCAGTTGTACCCTTTCAGGTACTTTCCCATTCGTTATTATAATAGCAGGTATAGCTTCCCTTCAGCCGGTTCAAAACTCAATTGAAAATAATAATTCTTAGAACAACTTTTCCTCTTCCCCCTACTTTCCCCTCACCACATACATTTCAAAAAAAATTAAAAATTGTTACTTGTAAAACTATTTTTCCAATGTATAATCAGTTTACTTTGACTCCTGATGATGGGCTCACCCCGAAATATATCGAATTCAAAACTCAATTTTGTTTTATTTCTTTTTTGTGAAACCTACCTAGCATCTTGCTCAAGTTTTATTATTATATTAAAATGTTTCACCTAGAACCAACACCGAACTCCTTAAAATTTAATAAATATGTGTGCACAACCCTGGTATAAAAAATTTTAAATTTTAGAATAGATTCTATATCAAATTTTGAACATTACATTTTATAAGCTTAAAATATTTTTAAATAAATATAGGATAGTTACTGATGAGGCACCGAATCCCAAATAGATAACGAACTGGATGAGCAAAATTTTCTCATATAAGAGAGAATGAGAAGTTCTCTGAATTCTTTAGCCGGAAGGCCCCTAAAAAAAAAACAAAAAAAACAAAATAAAAAATCAATTAAATTGATAAATAAGCGTGAATAATTAACGCTAAATAAAATCTCTTCTTTTTTTTTTTTAAAATTGAAAAGAATTAGTATTGCCTAGAGTTGATGATTCATTAGGAGATATCAATGAGGTTGTCCTCTGCTAAATGCAAATAAACATGTGTATACATATATATTTATATTTAATTTATGTTTGATATTACAGTTTCTGCGATTTGAGCTACATCATCAGTCTTTAGTTAGTAATATTATGGTTTTTTTCTCATGGTCTCAAACAGCAAAACGAAACTTAACAAGATCCATTCAGATATTTTAGCCCATGAATGAAATAACTGATAAAATATTTCTAATTAAAAAGAAGATGATGGTCAAAACTTCGAAACTATAGTCTTTAACAAATAAATTATAATATATAGTACGGTGGTCCTTATTTTCGAAGTTTTGATTTTTGCGGAGTACCGGGCGGAATTTTGTTAGACTGGATCCAAAAGTAATTCCTACCAAATTTTAGCTCAATCGAACATCATTTATTCGTGGCGCTTGGGACCTAAAGTTTCGAAAATATGTATAGAAAATGCCAATTTTGCATTTTCAAATCTCATGAGTCAAAATATATTATTAAAATATAATTATAAGGTTTACTGGGACATCATTAATATATCAAAGAATAATTGATATATCAATGGACTCCAGGTTCCAATGGGGTCCTCATATTGGGGCTCTGGCAGGTAAGCTTGCTTCTGCGGCTTACGCTGTCAAAAAAATTAGGCAACTGACGAATGTCAATACGGCTCGCTTAGTATACCATAGCTACTTCCACAGTGTGATGTCTTATGGTATTTTAATTTGGGGACAGGCAACTGATATCGACACGATATTTATTATTCAAAAGAGAGCCATTAGAGCTATATATAATTTGGGTCCTCAAATGTCCCTTAGGGAAAAATTTAGGGAGATAAATATTCTGACGGTGGCATCCCAATACATTTACGAATGCTTAGTATATGTGCAGAAGAATATTACTGAAAAGTTTTTGTTTTTGTTTTGCCGAGAGTAGCAGAGTTGTTGATTCACAAAGAGAAACAAAGAGGTTGTCCTCTGCTTGATGCAAATAAACATACACACATATATATCAAGATGATATATCTGTATATATATTATTTATTTGTTTGAGACTATAGTTTCGAAGACTTGGTCTTCATCATCAGTCTTTCTTCAATTATAAATGTTTTTCATGGAGTCAATATCATCTTCTTCGTAGTCGCCTTCTTCTTATCAGAAGTTGCGTGGACTTAATTAACTCCAAGCTCCCACAATTTTTATTTTGTGGAGCACCCTTCTCCATCTAGAGCGATCGCGAGCCTCCACAGTAGCCTTCCGGAGACCAGCGCCAACACCTACACCTATCTGATCGGTCCATCTGGCCGGTGACCTGCCTCGTCTTCGTGAACCCTCCACTTTTCCTTGGATCACGATTCGTTCAAATCCATCATTGGCACGGGTAAGATGTCCAAAATATCTCATGACCCTTGTGAGCACGATACTCGACAGCCGCTGATCAGCCCTGACTTCACCAAGAATCGAGATATTTGTTCGTCGCGCTGTCCAGGGGACTCGTAGCATCCTCCTCCAACACCATAGCTCGAAGGCATCTATTTTTCTGCGGTTGACCTGCTTCACTGTCCATGTTTCTGATGCGTATAGCATGACAGGGAAAACCAGCGATTCGACTAAATTTTTTTTGTATTAGTGGTTAAGCTGTTGTCTTGGCATATTTTTAGCTTCGTCATTACTGATCTCCCCATCTGTATGCGCCTGTTTATCTCAGCATCACAGCCGCCTTTGTTGGTTATCATGGACCCGAGATATATGAAATGGTCAACCACATTGTAATCCCCGATTTTCCTGATGCTAGGCATATTGTCATTAGCACGGTCGACAATCATGATTTTGCCTTTACTTTGGTTGATCTTCAGTCCAAACTCTTCGCTTACTCTTCCAAGTTTGCCAAGTAGCCGAACTAGTTCTTCTTCCGAGTTGGCGAGTAGGGCCGTATCATCCGCATATCTTAAATCAGTTATTTTTATCCCTCCCACAGATATCATATGGATATTGAAAACTTGGTGTTCCTTCGTCACTGCTGGCTAGTGTCATAGTTCATAGTTAATAGTATCTAAGCTTCCTACATTATCATGTATGCGCTGTTTCTTGTTTTGTTTATTGAATCGCATGATTATTATTATTATTCTCTATACTCATGTTTCTCTTTTGTATTAATCTTTAAGTTAATAAAAACCTAATACAGGTCGTTTTGTCTAATTCTTTACAATTTTATTAACTTAAAGATTAATACATACAGTACGAAATGGACAAATATATAAAGCCTGCGAAATTTGAAACTAATCCCTACTCGCCTGAAGCGTCAGAGGAATGGGAACACTGGATTCGTACGTTTGAAAATTTTCTCCTTTTAACGGAATTCACGCAAGATAGCGACAAGCTGAAGATTTTGATTAGCCATTTGTCTCACACCGTCTACAAATTTATTAAAGACAGCCAAACTTACATCGATGCTATCGCTGTGCTCGACGATATCTACAAAGAAAAAGAAACCGAAATATTCGCTAGATACCAGCTCGTCACTCGAAAGCAACAGCCGGGTGAGTCTATCATTCAATTTATTCAAACACTAAGATTGATGAGCAAAGATTGCGACTTTAAGAGCGTCACAGCGACCGAACACGCTAATCAATATATCCGCGAGTAGGGATTAGTTTCAAATTTCGCAGGCTTTATATATTTGTCCATTTCGTACTGTATGTATTAATCTTTAAGTTAATAAAATTGTAAAGAATTAGACAAAACAACCTGTATTAGGTTTTTATTAACTTAAAGATTAATACAAAAGAGAAACATGAGTATAGAGAATAATAATAATAATCATGCGATTCAATAAACAAAACAAGAAACAGCGCATACATGATAATGTAGGAAGCTTAGATACTATTAACTATGAACTATGACACTAGCCAGCAGTGACGAAGGAACACTCAAGTTTTCAATATCCATATGATATTGACTCCATGAAAAACATTTATAATTGAAGAAAGACTGATGATGAAGACCAAGTCTTCGAAACTATAGTCTCAAACAAATAAATAATATATATACAGATATATCATCTCGATATATATGTGTGTATGTTTATTTGCATCAAGCAGAGGACAACCTCTTTGTTTCTCTTTGTGAATATTACTGAGTTCCAAAAGAATAGTGACAGGCATGAATTCAATACTAGATTTAAGAATAAACTCGCCATCCCGAAGTTTCGTTTACAAAAGGTAAACGCTTCATTCATGGGTCAATGTGTGCGCTTTTACAACAAAATTCCGGAGGAAATTCCAAGTCTAGCTCTAAATAAATTTAAATCCTCCATTAAGCGCACACTTCTAAAAAAGGCTTACTATCGGATTGGCGAGTTTTTAGAAGACGATCATGCCTGGACTTGATTTCTGACATATACTCGGCAGGATTACTTTGTATATTTGTTTTATTTATTTATTTGTTTGTTTTGTTTAATTTATTCTGTTTATTTGTTTATTTATTGTTTTATTTTTTGACTCATGACTTTCATCAAGCGCTCCTCGTGGGGCCTATGATGAAAAAAACCCACTAACACTAACAGAATTGTTTTTGACCGCGCTTATTTGAAAAATATATTTTATCGCGAGACTACTGCGGATTACGCTATTGGAGTCTGCGGAGTCTTAAGTGATATATTAATGGGAAATATTATAAAATTTATTTAACATCATTATTTTAAGTTAGAAATATATAAGTTCAGATATTATTTTCACTCAATTATTTGACAAAAAATCCCTACATTTGATTTGCGATTGAATCAAATGTAGAAAACATTCCATTATACTAAATGTTTATTTATCATCAATTAGAAGACAATCTCATTGATTTCTTCTTATAAATGAAAAGAAAATTAATCTTACCAGGCGTTTGTGCTTGTGAGATCTTTTTCCGAGACAGATGATAATTTCTGATACGAATAAGCAGATGGTAAACGGATGTGTGGATAATTTTCCATCAGCCAATTTGTGTTCAACGGTTCCGGGAAATTTCTCTTGGCAAGTTGACTCTGGATTTCAATCAAATCGGTGGGTTTTGTAAACATAATCAAATTCGCCAATAAATCAACACCAATCCCTGAAATCATACATACATTCATTATCATTCAATTATCAATAAAGAGTAAGTTTTTATAATGTTTTAATACACGTTTTTATAGATTGTTTTTTTACTTTACCATACAGGGTATGGTCAAGTATTGTAATCGTGCATGAAAAAAGTGTTTTTTCCTTCTTTTTTCGAAATATTTCAAAAAACGGCTGAAACTATTTTGATTAAAAAAATTGAGCGAAACCATGGCATTTCGCTCTACAAAAAAAGCTCTAATAAGTGAACATCGAAAAACTTATATTTTTCGAGATAATAATTGTTTTGTCAAAATGTCTGTTAGTCTGGTTGTATATGTGGAGTATATGAATAAATAAATTAATATAATTATTTATAAGAATTTTGCTGGCTTGGTGTGTACTGGATATATTAATTTTTTATTGTTAGGATAAATAAACTGAATTTGCTTCTTTCCAGTAATTTATTTTGTTTTTCAAATGGTTATTCCAAATATTTCGAGAGCGTTCTCAGCATCTCTTCCTCAGTGGAAACTGTGGGACCACACAATAGGCAAGTCAGTGAGTTGTTATAATTACAGGTGTCAAAAAAGTACTCACCCACTCCCCCACTTGCCTATTGTGTGGTCGCACAGTTTCCACTGAGGAAGAGATGCTGAGAACGCTCTCGAAATATTTGGAATAACCATTTGAAAAACAAAATAAATTACTGGAAAGAAGCAAATTCAGTTTATTTATCCTAACAATAAAAAAAAATATATAATTATTATTTATTATAAGAGGTATTTTTATTTTTGTTTACAATGGTGGCCAATTTTATTCCATCGTTTCGGCATTCTCTGCCTTCATCAGAACCTTAAAATAATTTTTTACAAAGTTTTTTACATACTTCATGTTAACAATAATATAAAATATACATCAACCACTTTACCTCTCGCATCGCCTATTATTTCTTTTTATCTGACTACAGAATAACAATACAAATTTTCCTCACCTCACAACAATCCTTTTCTTTCTTTGACAGAAAATATATATATATATATATATTACATGATTACTTTTACTAATATTTTTTAAATCTAAATTATACACAATCATGAAGATAATCTCATTATTGTCAATCAAAAATTATTAATCTATTCAAGGGCGGGTCCAGGGGGGCGGGGAGGGGGCGACCGCCCCCCCCCCCACCATAGAGGCCCGTGCCTGGCAAAAAAATTTGTAAAAAAACATTTATTTTTTTAAAAAATTTAAAAAATTGAAAATAAAGTTCTATGTGTGTGGGTGTGTGTGTGGGGGGGGGGGGGGGGGGGGGGGGGCGTCTCTGCCCCCCCCCCCCTCCCTTGGACAATTCGATCGCGACACACTTTCGAGATAAAAAAGTAGACCTTATATACAATCGGGCACCTTATATACATTCTCCCCCCCCCCCCCCCATAAAAAAATTCCTGGATCCGCCCTTGAATCTATTCAATTTATCTCTTTGCATTACAAATTTCATATCTAGTAAGAGGCGGGAATTTTAAACAAACCCACTTAACAATTTCTCCAAACAAACAATCCCACAAAAAATCACCTGAACAATGAACACTTCTACAAGCCAATGGATGGATAAAATTACAAATGAAGAACCGACACTTGATCGACAATATTCAGAAAGAAGGTAATTTATAAAATAACAGCCCCCTTTTATATTCCATCATCCCAACAAAAGAAAAAAACTTTAAAAAACTTTATTTCCATTCTCCACTCAGCTACCCTATAGCTAATATATTTCGCAAACTTAATATCACCCCCGCATTCTATAACAGGAACAACCTTTCATCTATATTGGTTAACAATAAAATCGACATAATTAAACCAATAACAATGAGTGGTGTATATAAATTGCAATGTAATGACTGTCAATCGTTTTATATCGGGCAAACAGGTAGATCTTTCAATCAACGCCACGCTGAACATATGAGATTCTGCAATCACAGGTGAATAGTTTGAACCTAAATGCTCCCTCTTAGTTATACCGGCTTTGCAGATCATTTGTTTGACCACAACCATTCACCTTCATCGACCGACTTTACATTTTATTCCAAAAAGTAGGAAATTGGATTTATTGGAGTCAGCTGAAATTAAAAAGGCCATACACCTTAATCAAAACATCTTGAACAATCAAACAGACATCAAAACTTCACCAATAATTGATATCTAATCAATTTATGGTTTAATTTGAAGAGCAGCATGAAAAGTATTTATTTTTTAAATTTTTTTTTAAATAGAAAATAAAAGAATAAATTTTCGCTATGCACCCTCATTGCATTCTATAGTTTATTTATTGCCTTCCTTTATAACACATACATAATTTTCGGCAACTTCCAAGTATAAATATCTTTTCTTTATCCCAGCCCTTTGTCCCTACATCTGTTCTTTCGGCTATAAAGCCATTCCATCCTTCTGATAATTCTTCAATATACACTAAGTCATAAATAACTGTCCATCATATTAAAATTAAAATAAATTCTGTTCAAAATATCATGTTATTTTAGTCAATGTTCTCCGACGATGAGTTAAGAGCTCGAAATATATAGAATAAACCAAAAAAACTTTGTATTTAATTTTTCTCCTTGTGAAACACCACCAACTCCAACCTAATTTAATTTTAAATGAAGAAGTTCTTGGAAGAATCGGAGAAAGAAGAACCTTGTGGAAGAGTCTGAAGAAGGGAAGAGATCAGATGATGGGGCACACACTGAGACATGGGGGACTGCTTAGGGATATCTTGGGGGGGGGGGGGGGGGGGGAGAGGAAGGAGAAGAGGAAGGCCCAGACTAGAATGTTTCAACCAAATAATTGAGGATATGTGATGCCAGACATTTAGAGAGGTCAAACAGCTGGCGGGGGACAGAGTCGAGTGGAGACGGATTGTTTCATCAAACCAGTCTTAGGACTGTATACTCAATGATGATGACAAGCCAAAACCAACACGGTCACAACAAGGAATACACAGTTCTCAAGCCTTTAACCCAGATAAAACGTTCGAGTAAATCAGTGAGACAGATTCTTTTGCACACCTATAATTTATCGAGTTTTCATTTTTCATGATGTAGTGTAATTTGAAGAAACAATATCTTTGTGAGATTTTCTTCTCGACACAATATCTTTGGTTCTTCAAAATTAAATTCGTGGTTCTCATCAATGGCGTGAACTGCATAGTGAGGAATGCACAATTTTTTCCTTTACAACAGAATTGAAGTGTTCCTTAATATACTTAAAATACCTCTTATAATAAATAATAGTTATATTAATTTATTTATTCATATACTCACTGTCCATCCAGAGAATTTAAAGACCGAGTAAAAGAGCATCGAAAATTGTTTAAAATAAAACATTAAGTACTTTCTTAAGCAATTGTATTTATTCAAAGATGTATTTGCTATTTCGTCGCCTTGGAGAGTAAACCTGATAACTCACAACAAGGAAATTTTACAGGTGAGAGAAAAACAAACAAAATTTAATATTGTTGTTATGGAAAGAAACTATATTTCACATTTTTTTTCTACAACTTACGATCGCAATTTTAAATAGCAGTTTTACTTGGACGATGATCCATTTCTTTTTTCTTTCGAACGGTAATTAATATGTCATATATGATAAAAAATGGAGTTAGCAGGTTTACACTCTAAGCCGACGATTTACCCTTTTTAGAATTCCATTCGCACCGATCAAGGTTTAAAATAGACCGAAAGCTTATGCATTATTTCTGACTATTTTTATTGATCGTTTCGCACCGGATAACTTGCTAATTTAGATAACAAAAAAAGCAGATATATCGCTCGTGGGCTGCAATAGTGGCACAATTCAAACCTAAGGCGCACACTGAGCTGCGTCCCGCAGGCGACGCAGCGCAGCGCAGAAAAACACTGCGTCGCACAGTGTACGCGCATTGAGAAGCAGTTTCGGGCAGCAGGTCGACGAAAGCACAGAAGTAGAATGACCGCCTTGCGCGAAACATTTATTTTGTAAATAAAGATAAAACATTAATGTGGATGAGGCGTCTTCTGCTAGGCAGGGTGCTAGACCCCCCACCCCCGCACCGCAACCACATTGCACCTCCTCACCCACCATGCACCCCACTACGCACACTTCCCCTCCATTCCAACCCCACCCAGGGCCCGCTGAACACCACCCTGCATTCCACCCCCGCACCCAGTTTTTTGCATTTTTAGACTTCTGGGAGTCCACAAAATATGTATACAAAATTTGGTTGAGTTTGGTAAAAGGGCAAGAAATTTCATTTTCTGACCCTCCTCCCATTTTGGGTGGATTGTTTTTTGCATTTTTAGACTTCTGGGAGTCCACAGAATATGTATACAAAATTTGGTTGAGTTTGGTCGAAAGGGTTAGAATTTTATTTTTGACCCCTCCCCACATTTTGGGTGGTTAGTTTTTTCATTTTTAGACTTCTTGGGGTCCACAGAATATGTATACAAAATTTGGTTGAGTTTGGTAAAAGGGCCAAGAATTTCATTTTCTGAACCCCCCCCCCATTTTGGATGGTTAGTTTTTGCTATTGTGTTTTTTATTTATACCTATGTGGTAGATTTTTATGCCCCACCCTGTATAATGAAAAATAAATAAATAAAAAATATTAAAATTTTTTTTTTTTTATAAATTTTATTAAACCAATTATTTTACATTAATTAATGTATACATTGTATTTTTAGCTTCGACTCCGGAGATTACTTCTCCACCATCGAGTGTCCTTGATTCATCTTTTTAGTCCTTGTTTTTAATAAGAGGAAAAATCTAATTAGATAAAAAAAAACCTCTTTTTCCGATAATTATTTCAATTCCATTAGTCCCCAATCAAGTCGATTGGTTTATCCACCCTTTCCTCCCTCCTCCATTCCTCCTCAATCAATCCATCCTTCCTTCAATTCAATATTAAAATTTTTTTATTTTTTTTTTTATAAATTTTATTAAACCAATTATTTTACATTAATTAATGTATACACTTGTATTTTGAGCTTCGATTCCGGGAGATTACTTCTCCACCATCGAGTGTCCTTGATTCATCATTTAGTCCTTGTTTTTAATAAGAGGAAAAATCTAATTAGATAGAAAAAACCTCTTTTCCGATAATTATTTCAATTCCATTATTCCCCAATCAAGTCGATTGGATCTCTCCCTCCTCCTCCTCTCCCCAATCTTTCAATATTAAAATTTCCTAATTTTAATAGATATATAATCATATTTGTTGTAAAGTACTTGTGGGTTTTAAAATAAAAAACTAATTAAAAAAATAAAAAACTGCGCCCTGCGTGAAGCAGTTTCTGAGGCGTCTCCACAAGTGGACGCATTCGGCACGTGGGGCAGGACTGTGCTGCGGCTCAAAATGCGCATCTCTACTTGAAAACATGGTTCACAAGAAATGCCTTGCCTGCGCTGCGTCTCCAGTGTGCGCCCGGCCAAACAATCGTAAACAATGCTCTTAATTGATGAGACACTTCTGTCATCTAGCAGTCAGTCAAATATTAAACTACGAGATATGCCAGTATTGCTCGTTGAAAGAACGTAGTTTTTCACATTGTGATATGTAATTAGTCCAAAAATTGCATTTTTTTGATTTGTGCCATTATTGAAGCCCACGAGCGATATATATATATATATATATTATAATAATTCATTATTATTATTTATTATAATTACCCCGGTTGAATCCCATTGTGTTAATAATACAGAGCTTGGAAGCGTATGGTGCGTTGAAATAAAAATCAGCCAATCTTTTGCACGCTTCACCATAAATTGTCACACATTGGCTAACATCAATCTGACCTATAAACAAAGAACTAAAACAAAAAAAAACAAAAATCAAACAAAATTAATAAGAATTAATCATTTCTTTCAGATTCACAAAGAGTATAAGAAAATTTTGGCCGTACGAAAGCTGATATTTACAATAGAAGATTCTCATTTATAAGGAGATATCATAAATTGATAATGAGTCCGAAATCTAGGGGTGGGGGGGTGATTATAAATTATATTATTAAATATAAGAGAGGGGGCAGGTGTATGGTAAAGTCATGTGGATGGCCACGTCAGCTTATTTAAGCATTAAGGTAGTTGTTCCACCAAATGCGTTTTCTTAGGATTTTTTTGAAATTTAGACAGATTATTATTTAAATACTTCTGCATCGATTGGTGGCAAAACGAAATTGATGAACAATACAGTTCCGGAGATATTAAATTTCAAAAATCGAGTTTTTCAGGCTCTTTAACATTGCACTATACGGAATATCGGAAAATTTACATCCATATTTAATTATAATTAATAAACCCTTCTTACCATTATTATAAAAAACTAAACCAACATTAAACAATAACCAATATTTTTAAGACAATTTTGATTCATAGTTACAACACAGTTTCTGAGATAATAAGGAATAAATAATGAAAAATGTATAAAAAAATTTAAGACTAAAAACAATTTGGCAACAGCGCATTTATTTAACCAGCGAAAGATGTATGCGCTAGATTTTTTCAAAATTATAATTTTCATAAGGTGTAACGTAGACGTTGATTATGTTAAAAAATAACAAAACGATTTTTATAGAAATTTAAAATGTATTTTTATCTCTCATTTTAATATAAAAAATATTCAATCTGTTACAATGGTGTCAAATTTGTCAAACGAGCACGGGATTGGCTAGAATTGGTACATAAACAGCAAAAAGTTTTTGGGCTTATGAACTTTTGAACTATGAATCCTTATTGTCTGTTCTATATATACTCGACTTTTTGCTAGTATTGTCGCGAAACAACTACCTTAACAATTTCATTAATATAAAACAGAAATCACATATATATACAGGGTGCTTCAAAAAAATGTATACACACTTTGAACTTCCATAGAAAATTTATTTACCGTTCTACAAAGTTAAATTTCAGGAAAATAGAAAGCTGAAAGTCCAATGTAAATGAAACATAAATAACAAATGTTAATACTGTTCAAATTGGTGACCTGCAGCATCAATACAATTCTGAGTACGAGTCACCACTGATTCTGTACATCGTATCAAAACGTCCAATGAGATTTCTCTACACACTGCTTGAATCTCATTCCAAAGAATGTCTAGGTTACGTGGTTTACGTTTGTACACCTCATCTTTACTGTGCCCCACAAGAAGAAATCCAGTGGTGTAAGGTCTGGAGAGCGTGCTGGAAACTCGATTGGCCCCCTGCGTCCTATCCACTGGCCCGACAAATTTTGATCCAGGTAAGCTCGTACGTCCGGTAATGATGATTTTTATTTTCAACAAGATGGTGCCCCGCCGCACTATCACAGGGACGTACGAGCTTACCTGGATCAAAATTTGTCGGGCCAGTGGATAGGACGCAGGGGGCCAATCGAGTTTCCAGCACGCTCTCCAGACCTTACACCACTGGATTTCTTCTTGTGGGGCACAGTAAAAGATGAGGTGTACAAACGTAAACCACGTAACCTAGACATTCTTTGGAATGAGATTCAAGCAGTGTGTAGAGAAATCTCATTGGACGTTTTGATACGATGTACAGAATCAGTGGTGACTCGTACTCAGAATTGTATTGATGCTGCAGGTCACCAATTTGAACAGTATTAACATTTGTTATTTATGTTTCATTTACATTGGACTTTCAGCTTTCTATTTTCCTGAAATTTAACTTTGTAGAACGGTAAATAAATTTTCTATGGAAGTTCAAAGTGTGTATACATTTTTTTGAAGCACCCTGTATATATAGAATAAGGCAACCCTGTTTTTTTAAACTAGAATAGAATATTTTTTTCTCCGTTTTTATCCTTACATACAGAAATCACAACTTCGAATAAACTAAACTTATACATTATAAAATATATGTCAATGACACCAGCCAAGTTATTATTAAATGAAAAAAAATCCATTAGGAATCTATAGATTCTATTCTAGTTTAAAAAAACAGGGTTGCCTTATTCTATATATATGTGATTTTTGTTTTTTATATTAATGAAATTGTTAATATAAAAAAGAAAAAGAAAAACTGTGTTTTTTTTTGTGAAGGTGCCAAATATTTTTTGAAAATTGTATTCTGATGGCCTTCAATGCTAACGAAGGTAATAAGAAAATTTAAATGAATGTGTGACATGACTATTTGGTCAGTAAAAGAAAACAACTGATTACTTGATCTATTTAATTGTACAAAGTTTAAGGTAGTTGTTCCGCCAAATGCGTTTTCTTAGGATTTTTTTGAAATTTAGACAGATTATTATTTAAATACTTCTGCATCGATTGGTGGAAAAACGAAATTTATGAACAATACAGTTCCGGAGATATTAAATTTCAAAAATCGAGTTTTTCAGGCTCTTTAACATTGCACTATACGGAATATCGGAAAATTTACATACATATTTAATTATAATTAAGAAACCCTTCTTACCATTTTTATAAAAAACTAAACCAACATTAAACAATAACCTATACATATTTTAAGACAATTTTGATTCATAGTTACAACACAGTTTCTGAGATAATAAGGAATAAATAATGAAAAATGTATAAAAAAATTTAGACTAAAAACAATTTGGCAACAGCGCATTTATTTAACCAGCGAAAGATGTATGCGCTAGATTTTTCAAAATTATAATTTTCATAAGGTGTAACGTAGGCGTTGATTACATTTGTTAAAAAATTACAAAACGATTTTTATAGAAATTTAAAATGTATTTTATCTGTCATTTTAATATAAAAATATTCAATCTCTTACAATGGTGCCAAATTTGTCAAACGAGCACGGGATTGGCTAGAATTGGTACATAAACAGCAAAAAGTTTTGGGCTTATGAACTATGAATCCTTATTGTCTATTCTATATACTCTAGCATTAACTTTTTGCTAGTATTGTCGCGAAACAACTACCTTAAGTACCTTGCCACCGAGCGATGCTCGGAAACTTTTTGCTTCAGTTAAAAGCTATATATTAATCCCCGAACTCCCCCCCCCCCACACCCCGAAACCACTTCCCTCGCCACCTATACCCCCTCAGCCAATTTTTTCATTTCAAGTCTTGTAGTGGCCCACAGATTATGTGTATATATGTATAGGTATATAAATAAATACCGTATATTAATTTTTTTTAAATTAAATAACAATTTTTGAGTCATCAATTAAATTTCCAAATTCTAATTTAGAAAAATACGTTTGTGGGATTTAAAACTCGATTTTTAATCAATTAAATTGCCTAACTTTTAATATATATAATAATATTTCGAATGATCTATTAGTGGAAATTAAAATTAAAAAACCAATTAATAATTAAAAGGAAATTGAATAAAAATGTAAATATACATTTTTATCGAGACAACCACCTGTGAATAATTATTTCAATTAACAAAAAACCCATAAAAAACAACTTAGCCGAAGATGAGACCGTGACAGATCGAATATATATATACTATAAAGCCCATCTGTCTGATTCTTTGGGGAATCAGAAACGAGATGAATTTTGTTCGAATATTCAATAATAAATTTTATTTGGAATGTTTAATGTTAACGTTAGATGAAAGAGTAAGTTAAAACTTTTTATCAGGTCACTGCCCTATTTTGGTGCAATTGGGACCTGATTCGTTTTGATACTGAACCAAGAGTTGAAAAATGATAGGACCCAGCCGGGTATGATCCGGCATCGTCTGCGTTAAGCCCGCAAAAAGTTTTAACTTACGCTTTCATCTAACGTTAACATTAAACATTCCAAATAAAATTTATTATTGAATATTCGAACAAAATTCATCTGTTTCGATTCCCCAAAGAATCAGACAGATGGACTTTATAGGAAATTTATAAGAACCATTCTATTAGGAAAATAGTTGAATACGCCTCTGAACTAAGGAGTTGAATATATATAAAATTTGATTCAATTGTTCATATTTATAAAAATTTTTTAAGAAAAAAATAAAAACCGACTTCAAAAATTAAGTGCAACAAATATAAAAATACACTTAAAAGGTATAAAATAATTATTATCTTATTTAAGCTACAACTAAACGACGAAATATTAACACGAAATTACTTTTTAAAGTCGGTGCCAAACAAACTATACCTATAAGCGAGCGTACCCGCCAAACGTACTAAGTAAGATCCGTCGAGTGCGATTCATAAAAGGTATATGTTTGGCACCAACTTCAAAAAGTAATTTCGTGTTAATATTTCGTCGTTTAGTTGTAACTAAATAAGATAATAATTATTTTATACCTTTTAGTGTATTTTTATATTTGTTGCACTTAATTTTTTGAAGTCGGTTTTTATTTTTTTCTTAAAAATTTTTATTTTTCTCTTTTTTAGTGATGTTATTAATAGTGATTATATCATCAGAACTTGACCAAATTAATATGACACCATCCCTAAGACACCCCCTTTCGATAAAAAAAGAACCATCGAAATCGGTTCATAAACAAAGAGGTTAGGTCTAAACAAACCTAAACAAACCTAATAAAAAAGGTCTAATACCTATGAAAAAATCGAAAAAAAATGGGACCAATCGGAAGCTAGACTGGACCCAATGCAAAAAAAATTTTCAAAATCGGTTGACAATTGGCGGAGATATGAGGTAACATAGGCACAAAAAAAAAAAAAAAAAAAATTCAATCGAATAGAGAACCTCCTCCTTTTTTGAAGTCGGTTAAAAATGAGCTCCCCCAAAAATTGCCAAAAGTTTTTTATACTCATTGTGATCACCCTGTTTAAAAAGAGAGAATAATATTTATTGATATTTACTATTCAGGATTTCTTAAATGGGTGAAATTAGGCCCAAGGAAGGTTTCCTTAATATGAGAGACACTCAGAGTACCCGGTAAAGAGAATTCAGGCTGACCGGGGTCCAAATCAATGTAAATCACCTCTCCACATTCGGAGACAAAACGGTTAATTAGAAATCGAAGGAAAGTAGATTTTCCTACTCCTTTCCCTCCACAAAGAATCACTCGAGGGGGCTGACCTGAATTAAAAGAAAACAAAAAACGTATTTTACAAACAAATTAAACAATTCAATCAATTAATGTGTAAGTAGTATTTTTCAAAAAATGTTAACCGATTTAAGGCCAGTTGTATGTCGGTTGGTAAACTTTTTTAAACGTTGACAAAGGGTAAAACCTTAAAATTCACCTTGTGGCCGGTGGGATGGCCAATCAGATGAAAGTGCCTGTCATCTGATTGGCCATCCCACCGGCCACAAGGTGAATTTTAAGGTTTTACCCTTTGTCAACGTTTAAAAAGAGTTTACCAACCGACATACAACTGGCCCTTAGTTTTATAATTATTTTTAGGAATAAATCAATGAGGAGGTCTGTAATAGCTATTAATATCCAAAGATTAGACATAATTAATTAACATAGCTATTATATAAATAATCCCTATCAAATTATGTTTTTTAAATTCGATAATTTTGCAAAAAAATACTAGAAAGAAGTAGTAAGTTTTTTACCATTTTGAAATTTAACAAAAATTTTAAAACCCATCAATCAGGCAAAAACATTTTTTTATTCCAAAAGTATAGAATTCTTGGTTTAATTTTGGATTGTAGTCAATAGCAGGGTTATTAAGGATTGCGTTAGAAAAGTTAGAATCATAAAATATAGAAATTTATTTAATCAAGTAAGTTTGCAGGTATTTGGACAGGAATGTGTAAATCAAAAAATTGTCATTGATTTATGCGACGTTTCGCCAACTTTATTTTGGCTTCATCAGGCGTCCCAATGAATATGATTAAAATAGTAAGTGGAGACTCATAGAAGGTCCACACTGTTCCTGAAGCCAAGGTTTCCGTTTTGAATATAATTGTAGTTTGTGTGAAATTTGAGGTGTTTCGGAAATATTTATAACAGATGTTAGGTTAGAAGAAAACTATTTGGTGTAGTTTTTTATGTATTTAATTTGGTGTACGTTTGCGCTGCAAAGTCCTTCTTCAGCACCTGTTGATTCACAGATTATATTTTTTAGAGCCAGAGGCATAATTGGGCCATTTTTCTTCGAAAATGAGCAAGGAGTGGCCGTTACAGTCAATGGCGATCGTTATCGGGCCATGTTGAACGAATTTTTGTTCACAAAGGATATTGGCAACATTTGGTTTCAACAGGACGGCGCTACGTGCCACACAGCTGAAGCTACAATCGATGTTTTGCGCCCTGTTTTTGAAGATCGCATTATCAGCCGCAGAGCTGATGTCGTTTGGCCACCTCGGAGCTGCGATTTGACACCGTTGGACTATTATTTGTGGGGTGCCGTCAAAGATAAGTGTTACGCCGACAAGCCAGAGACAATTGACGCTTTAAAGGACAATATTCGTGAAGCCATTGGTGAAATACAGCTGCACACAATCGATAATGTGCTTAAAAATTGGACCGATCGTGTAGGCTACTGCATGGCCAGCCGAGGCAGCCATTTGAATGAAATTATTTTCCATTATTAACCGGAAGGATTGTACTTTCAAATAAAAAAAGAAATTTGAGAAAATATTCAGTAGTTTTTTTTTATAGCATTTAAAAAAAAAAAAAAGTTATTTGGCGGACCCTATATTACAATAATGTGTACCTTTTTTTGTTGTTAATAAGGGTGGTTGGTGCGCCAAAAGGGCTCCCCTTAATTGGCGTGACATGACTGCAATGCATAAACAACAATTAAAGACCCAATTTACAAATTTGATGGTATGTTTTTTTGAAAAACAACCAAACTGTACTGACATTATCGTGAAACAAATTGTGCAAAAAACAACAAAAAAAGGTACACATTATTGTAATACTATCAATTACAGGCCTAGCCTGATGTATTTTTAAACAATCTCCATTCATAAAAGTAAAATAATTGTGCTTTTCACACACAGGACCAAAATTGTATACAATTACATCTCAGCAGTGTCAAAAATCAATTGGGGCTCCATTCTAACAACATAATTAATGGATGATCCCCCATGGTGTGCTACTTGTGAGTTCTAGAGTCACAGTGGACCACATCCTAATTGATTGTCCCGTATATAGTCTAGCTAGGACAGAATTTAAAATAAAAAACAAGACTATCCTAAATCTACTAGGAAGTCAAGAAAATTTTGAGAATTTGTTCGGCTTTTTAAATCGAATCCAACTCCTTAATTTGATTTAGCTTGTATTTTATTCTTTCTAGTCATGGCCTAACTATGGGCAGTCTTACTATCTGTGATATTATCTATTTTGTTGACTATTCTATTTATTATATATTTGTTATAGAAGCCTCTTTACAGCTTCACTGTCGTATTGTTATTTCTTATATAGTTTATCTCTTGTTGAATTTTTTATACATTTATTTTAGTTTTCTGTTTTTCGATATAGTTTATTTCACATATCTATTAGAAGCCCCTTTACAGCTTCATTATTGTATTGTTATTTCTTATATAGTCTATCTCTCGTTGGATTTTTATACATTTATGTATCGTTAGATATATGGAAGTTCAAAAAAAAAAAAAAAAATAGAGAATATAATAGAAATCCTAGGCGCTAATGACCTTAGCAGTCGATGTGCCTTTAAACCCCCAAATAATAATAAATAATAACTAATGGATTGCCTACATTTTCCAAGCCATGGACCTTTTCTATTTTCGAAAAGGCCAAAAATGTGTAACATAGAGTGCTGATAAGGTAGAATTAAATGTCATTTTGTGTTCTTCTCTTTTTGCTTGTAATTAGAAACATGCCAAAGGCAATTTTGCTGAAAAGTTGTTACCATGACAATTATAATGTAAAAAGACAACAGATCACACACTAAACAAATTTCTGTACTCCTTAGGTGCTGAAGAAGGGCCAACAGCCAGAAACAAAAATATGTATATTTTGTTCACCAATAAACACCATCACACATTGATGTTTTAAGTCCTACACTTAAGACTGTTTTCTTATTACTCACCAACAAGTAAATAATCAATTTCCGCAACACCTCAAAGAAAAGTTCCATCTCTACTATTAATATTTATTTTTAAGAAATTTTCTCGAGGAAATATTTTTTGAAATAGTTATTATTCTTTCTTTTGCTTAAAACAAAATACAGATTATATTAAAAAAAAATAATAATTAATTGTTATATAGGGACGTTTCGAACACAAATGTGTCATCAGAAAATATTAAAAAAAATACAATTTGTTAAAAAGTCAATATTACAAAATTTTATATTTTTAATAATAAAAAAAAAAGTATATTAATACCTTAGACCAGGGATGTCCAACCTTAGCTTCCCCTGGGCCATATTGAAAGAATATAAGCTGTTTTGGGCCTACACATAAAATACACTAACGCTAATAATAGCTGATGAGCAAAAAAATGTAGAATAAAGAAATTAAGCTTTGTTACTTTATAAAATTTTTTATTATAAAAGTAAGAGACAAATCAGCAACATAAACTTATAGTAAGAAGTTTGTCATTGTTTTTGGGACATTAATCCGTCGATATTTGGCTCAAAAGAATTCTCAAAATGCTCATCAAATATTTTGGCTCTCAGTTTCATTCTTTGTGTGATTCATATTTGAAAATAGATGCTTGAATAAATAAAATTATAAAAGAATCACTTTATTACAAATATCGTGTTAAATTAAAAAATATCATTGTATTTTTTAGTAATATCAGTGGGATTTTTAGTCGCAATCTCATAAAGTTTGTAATTTTTTCGTGGGCCACATTGATAGGCATGTTGGACAACCCTGGCTTAGACAATCTTGAATTTATTTAAATCCAAATGAATTTAATATTTTTTGTATACGAACAAAATTTGAGTATTTATGTTGTTTGATAAATAATAAGATATCAATGAGCTTGTCTTCTGCTTGATGCAAATAAATATATACATCAATTGCTGTTAATCAATTCTATAATAGACTGATGAAGAGGGCAAAGTCCTCGAAACTATAGTCTCTTTATAAATAAATAAAAAATGTATTTTTCTAGCAGAAGACACACTCCTTTTATTGTCTCCTTTAATCTATAAGATAAGAGTAAATAAATATTATATTTAATATTGATTTATTATGAGTTAAGCGATTTAGGTCACTTATTTTCACATTAAAATTAAAAAATATAAAAAATTTTCTTTTTCAATATATATATATTCGGGCTATCAACCCATCTTCAAGAAGTACAGAAAGTTTGAAATTTGAAGATGTATTATTCGCGTTGTCTATTTTTCCGTAACAATGATAAAATTTGAAATAACAAAAACTTTCTGTACTTCCTGAAGATGGGTTGATAGCCTGAAATATATATATTGAAAAAGAAAAATATTTTTTTTCATTTTTCAATTTTAATGTGAAATAAGTGACCTCGTATCCTTAACTCATAGTAAATCAATATTAAATATAATATTTATTTACTCTTATCTTTATTAAAGATGTTTCACCTTGCACCAACACCATAATCTCTACTAATTATTATAAAAATTCTGCTACTCGGCAAAAAGAACCTTTCGATTTATATATTATGTATATATTTATTTATTTATTAAGAATGAATGTTTCATGTGAAATGACAAATTCCGGTTCTTGAACGAGATAACTACCGAGGATGGTCGACCAGTGGTGACCGAAACTGTATAGTTATCAATTAAATAATTCAAATAGTTATTAAAATTATTGTTTTATTATATTTGAGACAAAACCAACCCTTCAATTTAACGAAAAATTTAAATCAAGTCACTTAAGTTCTGGAAGAAATTTAATAGTATATATTTATGTGCATCAAGCAGAGAACAACCTCATTGTTTTCTCCTTATTAATCCACGCAACTCTGCTACCCTAGGCAAACTAAATTTTTTTAATTTTCAATGTTAAATAAAAAAAAAATTGCATTCTTTACCTTGTTTTGCTTTTTCTATAAAATTCTCAGCAATCGAATCCCACATTTGATGTTTCTTATAAGTTTTGAACATTTTCGAATTCTCTGCCTCAAATAAACAATTCAACGATTTTTCTACAAGAGAATAGGGCCGGATTGAATCTCTGGTAATGTCCTTTGGTGTGAAAATTGGTTTTGATGAATGGCCCTGAATGAATTCGGCCAATTTGTCCGAATATCGAGTGAGAAGGGCGTAGGCGTATTTTTCCGGGTCGTCTTGGGCCAAGCGATTGGTCAAATCGTGACAATCCTCGATGCCAATTTCCAGGAGCATTTTCTCTATTTGTTGGGTTGTTGCTCGGGCGCCCTCGACAGCCTCGAACGCCAAAAGGCTGGCCCCCCCATTCGAATATATGGGACCACTCTCTGGTGTCTGTCGATTGAAACGCTTGCCAAGAATTTCAATAGACCCGTGAAGTACTTTTAAATTAAGAACGCCTTTGAAGTGAATGGAATGGCCAACTTCGATCCGCATTAACCATTTTGAAAGATTTTCAATTGGGAAAAAGTCAATCTAAAAACAAAAAAACAAAGAATTAATTCATTACAATTCGATATCATTTTATACAGACAAACATGTATTATACTTAATAATTATTATTATTTTTAATTATTATTGGCGTGTCGGCTACGAGGCCATTGACGCCACTATGATTGTTTTAGTTATAGCTCTTAAGATTATTAAATTATTAGATAGCTAATAGATAAACAGGTAAAAAAATAAAATAAAAAAACAGGTATAAAATATACGTATGAAAGCCCCATACAAGCACCCTTTAAATGTATTTTAGTAGGTCTATCTCTGAGAGATAATTTTTTATATTACCCACACAATCCTCCCCTCTAAGATATCCCTAGAAAAAATGTCATTCTCAACTCGCTGATCTCTATACAGAGGACATTCAAACAGTATGTGAGTTACATTGACCAACTGATCACAGGGGACGCACCAGGGCGGATTTTCTCCCCGAAGAATGTGTCCATGTGTTAGATAACAATGTCCGATTCTTAAACGAGAAAGGATCACCTGTTCTCTTCTAGAGAGATTTGATTTTTGGAGACCTGTTATTTGAGGCAAATATTTCCTCAATTTGCTATTGCTAGTTTGTTGCCATTGGTTTTTCCAATTTTCTATTATGTTTGATTTAATGAATGTTTGGATATCCTCGTATACATATGAGTTAAAGTCAATCCCTTCCTTTAAAGCCCCATGCTTAGCGAGGACATCCACTGATTAATTGCCGCTTATTCCAACATGGCCTGGTACCACTGTAGGCTATATTTGTCCCTCTTTCATATAATATTTTGTATAAAATGTGGATTTGCTGCAAAATGGATATGTGATTCGATGTTTTCCAAGGCTTTCAGACATGAGATAGAATCTGTGCATATAACGATGTTTCCACTGATATCTCGGCCATTTATATAGAGAAGCGCCAAATAAATAGCCTTCAGTTCTGCCACAAAAATGCTCGATTCATCAGCTAGCCTATAATATTTTTTTATATTATTCATAAGAAATGCACACCCCACTCTATTATTTATTTTCGAGCCATCGGTAAATATAATGCTGTGTCCTAGAAAAATTTATTTACCATTTCATTAAATAGAATTCGATATGTCAAAGGATTGATTGTTTGTTTTTTGGAATTGGCAAGCTGTAGAAAGATTTTTGGTTTAGGTATTGTCCATGGTGGAATAGGAAAGTTTATGGCTTCTTTGTATCTGATATTAAAGGGGGATGTGCATTTCGGGCGTTCCCGGTATAAATTTATTAATGGGGTTTTGAAGACTTGGCAGTGTGCTGGGTGGGAGGAGAGAGATCTCATCTTAGCAAAAAAATTACTTCCCAGGATCTCTCTTCGAATGTTTAGGGGTGGTTCTCCAGTTTCAGCATTTAAACTAGTAACCGGGCTGGTTCGGAAGGCTCCAAGAGAGATCCTAAGACCAAGATTATGTATCGAATCCAGCATTTTCAGGGCAGAACTTGTAGCTGAGGCGTATACCGGCGCTCCATAGTCTAATACTTAATAATTAAAACATACAGATATGCACATCAAATGATTGAAAATGTTATTATTTTTGAACCCTCATAATTTTTTTTTATCAAAATACATAGTTTGATTTGTTTTTGAGATATTTCGAAGAAACGAAGCAAAAAAAGACACTTTTTTCATGCACGATTACAATACTTAACCATGTAAAAAAATATTATAATATATGCTGAGTGAATGATTACTTTACCATACAGGGTATGGTCAAGTATTGTAATCGTCCATGAAAAAAGTGTTTTTTTTCGAAATATCTCAAAAACGGCTGAAACTATTTTGATTAAAAAAATTGAGCGAAACCATGCCATTTCGCTCTACAAAAAAGCTCTTATAAGTGAACATCGAAAAAATTATATTTTTCGAGATAATAATTGTTTTGTCCAAATGTCTGTTAGTTAGTTAGTCCGTGCGTTACCAAATTTTTGTGGACAAGTTAGCTCAAAAACTAGTGTGAATATCGAAACCAAATTTCACACGTAGTTTTGGTCCATTGAGATTAACAGCTGATTAGATTTTGGTGCATATCGACACAGAATTAAGGGGGGTTAAAAATTAAAAATCTAGCCCTTTCTACCAAAATCAACCAAATTTTGTATACATATATTCTGTGGACCCTCAGAGGGCTAGAAATGCAAAAACTAACAACCCGAAATGGGGGGAGGGTCAAAAATGAAAATTCTAACCCTTTCGACCAAACTAAGTATATATATGTACAAAATTTGGTTTGTTTTTGCATTTCTAGTCTTGTGGATACAGAATATGTATACAAAATTTGGTTCAGTTTGGTCGAAAGGGCTAGAATTTTCATTTTTGACCCCCCCCCCCTTTGTCTGATAATGTTTAAAATACATTAAAAAAAATTTCATTTATTTTATTTTCAAAATTATTTTTAGTTTTTTCTAGTTAATTTTTTTCATTTTTTTATATCTCTTCAAAAGATGGTAGATCTTTATGCCCCACCCTGTATAATAATTTAATTAAATAAATAATAAGACAAAAATTAAATTAATTTGTAATTTGTAATGTTATAAGTAGAGCAAAAAATAAATGTTACTTCATTTATATTTTATAAAATAAAAAAAGGTGTCTTTTTTTTTAATAAACCATTAATTAATCTCCAAACAATGTGGCTCGCTTTGAAACAGTTTTATAAATTTGCGGCTCCCAAAGTTAAGGTCAGTGGCTTCTTCTTCTTCTTCTTAAAGTGCCGATCCGTGACGAATGTTGGCTATCATCATGGCAATCCTCACTTTATCAACAGCAATACGGAAGAGTTATTGGGAGGTCTTGTTGAACCAGGTCCTGAGGTTCTTCAACCACGATATCCTTCTTCTTCCGGGACCTCTTTTTCCGAAAATCTTGCAGAATAGATTGAAGCAAAGTATACCGGGTTTCGTTCCTCATAATATGACCCAGGTACTGCAATTTTCGGGCCTTGATGTCATCCACCACTTCGAGGTCCTTCTTCATTCTTTGCAGAACTTCGGCATTAGTCATTCGTGCTGTGCAGGGAATTTTAAGGATTCTTCGATACAGCCACATCTCGAACGCGTTTATCCTCTTAATAATGGCCTCGTTCAAGGTCCAAGACTCTACACCATACAAGAGGACAGAGAAAACATAACAACGCAGAAGTCGTGTTTTTAAATCAAGAGAGATATTGTGGCTCTTGAAGAATCTGGTCATCTGATTGAAGGCGGATCTAGCTTTCCCAATGCGAGATTTTATTTCTTGACTGTCGTTCCAGTCCTCATTCACGATGGTGCCGAGGTAGTTGTAGTGGTCCACTGGTATATACAGTTGACTTGTCAACTCTATAATTATTCTATATATATGTGATTATTGTGCCTTATTCTATAGCTAAAGATTTTTCACCCCTTCAACTCAAAGGGAATAGTGAAAAATCTTTAGCTATAATACTTATATATGTTGCATGTCAGAGAGAGATTTGTCTTAAGGGTTTGGCTAACGGCCCGGCAAGCTTAGTTAGCGCTTGGGTTCGATTCCTAAGGGGACGAACCTCTCTGATATGCAATGTAAAAATACTTTCTCTAAAATCTATGATTGGTCCTTAAAAAGTTAAATTCATTTTTCTTGCAACGAAATTTTCTCTGGAGAGAGACGGACTGGTAGAAATTTTAATTGAAAGTAATGGAAGGCAGCCCAGAGGTAGGAGGAAAGAAAAATTAACACATATAAAATAAGGTGTACTTATTGAATCCTTCCTCCTTCTCAAACCGACGTTTCGGAGGATTTTTCCCTCCTTCTTCAGGGTTTCAAAGGGTCAATGAATGAAACAAATAAAATGTTTCCTTCTTCTCCACAGTAGTGTTCAAAAACTTTCTTCATTTTTAACAAGGGCATAGAAAACAAATTTTTTTCCTTCTTTCTAATTAGATGGCTAAATGGCTTTTGAATCTAATATATATATAGACCAAACCCCTTCCATGACCGATGCGCACAAGAGTCATGGAAGGGGTTTGGTCTATATATATTAGATTCAAAAGTCATTTAGCCATCTAATTAAGAAAAGAAGGAAAAAATAATTTGTTTTTCTATGCCCTTGTTAACAATGAAGAAAGTTTTTGAACACTACTGTGGAGAGAAGAAGGAAACATTTTATTTGTTTCATTCATTGACCCTTTGAAACCCTGAAGAAGGAGGGAAAAATCCTCCGAAACGTCGGTTTGAAAGGAAAGGAGGAAGGATTCCAATAAATTGCACCTTATTTTATATGTGTTAATTTTTTCTTTCCTCACTACCTCTGGACTGCCTTCCATTACATTCAATTACAATTCATTTATTTATATTATAGGTCTGGGTTGATTTTTTGAAATAATTTCCATCTTTTTTCAAAAAAAAGACACTCAAAAAGATACTTAGATTTTTGTATTCACTGTAAATATTA
Organism: Forficula auricularia; assembly: GCA_024734495.1. Classification (NCBI taxonomy): domain Eukaryota; kingdom Metazoa; phylum Arthropoda; class Insecta; order Dermaptera; family Forficulidae; genus Forficula; species Forficula auricularia. Next base: position 7,112,920 of record JALMQS010000150.1, read on the forward strand.
ATTGAAGGAGACAATAAGAGTGTGTCTTCTGCTGGAATTATAAATTTATTTATTTATAACGATATAAATATTTATAACGATTTATATCGTTATAAATAAATAAATTTTATAATTCCAGCAGAAGACACACTCTTTTATTGTCTCCTTCAATATATAAAAATTCTCCTACTCTCGGCAAAAACTTTCAATTTAAGTAAATATTAATATTTGCTATAACCTATTTGTGGGTTTTACAATTAAAAAACCAATGAATAAATAAAACATAATTGAAAAAAATGTAAACAAACTTTTTTAATTGAGATTTTCATCTGTCAATAATTACTTTAATTAAGAAAAGATCAATTAAGATGAAATTTGTCGATGTCCAGACCTAACCAGATCGCTTTCTCATCCTCAAAACTTGTTAATTAAAATCGGTAAAGCCGTTTTCAAAATAGAACTAAGATACAAATATATAAACAATTTTTGCTCGTTTAATAAGATTAGATAGATATCTACCTCTCTGATGTCATTCCATTCATGTTCTTCTTCTTGTTGAGAATCAATCGAATTCGAATGTTGGTTTAAGTGCGTACTCGACCTCTCTACTGGCATTATAACTTCATCTTGGGTTGTATTTACACTTGTGTTCATGAATTGGGAGAGAATCGACTGGTCATCGTCCAAATCCATCAGTTGTGTTTTTTTTCTCTGATTCTGGACGCCCTGTAGAATTTCCCCGCCGTTTAACGAGAAGGCACAAGGGACGTCGACGTCATCCTTTACATGGACAATCACAGGCTCAATCTCTTTCTTTTCTCCTTTTCTCTTCTGTTCTTCGCGCGCTGTCTTTTTAGTCAATTTTTTCTTCTTTTTTTTCACATGATCAAAATCTTTCATTAAAGATTTAATATTTTGTTTATATTTCAATTGATTGATTTTTAATGTAAGTTTAGCCTTTTTCTTTTTATTTTTATTCTTGGCAGATTGTAATTTTTCTATATCTTTTGATTTGGAAATTGATTTATCCATTTTCTAAAAAAATTTATATAAAAATTAATAATAATCAAATTTGATATAAAATATATTATTAATACTTACTAGATAACTTTATATATAAACCCTGAAATGTAATTATTTTAAATAAATATAAGATAATATGGAGAAAGTAAAAACTAAAAGGTAAGGTTAGTTTAAAGGAACAAATGTCAGGAGTCACGTGGGATTTTCAAGCGTGTCTTGGCCTGCCATCTGCTGGCCTTGCTTGGCACTAACAAACACCATATTCAAATAATTACTCGCCAATCTCAACAATCGGAACAAAACTTTTGCTCGAGGGGTGAACCGCGAATGGAAATAGGTGTACACCGTCTTTGGAATTATTTGGAATTACTTTGGAATTCATTAGATAATCTATTGTCATCTATTTTTTTTTAATAATAATAATCTTTATTAGCTATTTCCAGCTATATATCACATACAACGAATAATATACAATGATAATATCACGAGAACACTAATACACAATGATAACTACATATTTGAACCAATTTCAATAAAAAAGTTTCTTATTGGGAAAAGTTGCTTATAGAGAAAAAAAGGAGTATAAAAATACTTACCGTCTGGAAAATATTTTCACTTGTTTCTTTTACTAACTAAGCTGTGTAGAATAAATAAATTCAGTTTTATTTTGCAAAAGAAAACATTATATTATTATTATTATTATTATCATATAAACATAGTTATTAATTAATAATTTTTTAAATTAAACAATCAAATTTTAATATAATCTTTGGTTTAGTACAGGGGTCGGCAACCTACGGCTGGCGAGCCGCATGTGGCTCTTTCGATGTCAAGATGCGGCTCTCCAGTTCCATGCGGAAAATATTAATAATTATATTAATTTATTTTTTTGCAAACTTGAAGTAATCTCTGGAGACGAGGCGGACTGAGTAGAAATTTTAAGTGGATAGTAATGGAAGGCAGCCCAAAGTAGTGAGGAAGATAATTTAACACATATAAAATAAGGTGCAATTTATTGAATCCTTCCATCCTTCCTTTCAAACCGACATTTCGGAGGATTTTTCCCTCCTTCTTCAGGGTTTCAAAGGGTCAGTGAATGAAATCCAATAAAATGTTTCCCTTCTTCTCTCCACAGTAGTAGTTACAAAAACTTTCTTCCAAATCATTGTAACAATATAATGCTACTGAGAATGAAATACAATATTTTTTTGTTCCTTCTCTACTTAATACACTACTGTGGAGACAGAAGGAAACATTGTATTTGATTTCATTCATTGACCCTTTGAAACCCTGAAGAAGGAGGGAAAAATCCTCCGAAACGTCGGTTTGAAAGGAAAGGAGGAAGGATTCCAATAAATTACACCTTATTTTATATGTGTTAATTTTTTCTTTCTCACTACCTCTGGGCTGCCTTCCATTACTTTCAATTAATATTAATTTATTTTCAAAACTTATAAAAAAATATTATAGTGCAAAAAAAATATTGAAAACAGGATAAAAACACTCAATAGAGAACAGTTAGAATAGGTAGAATAGAGACAATAAAGAAGTCAAATTTGGAGAGACACTTCACTACAAAACATACCGATTCGCTGTTAAATATCCAACCGGTTACGCAAGAAAAAAAGCTGTTAAAGAGCTTCAAAAACAAAAACAACAGTCGAGTTCTATGCTAAGTAATTGGGCGCAATCTTCAAATACTGGATGCAATTCAGAAACGAGCCGTCAGGCTAATTGACGATTCTACCCTCACCGACTCCCTCGACTCGCTGGCTCATCGAAGAGATGTCTCTGCCCTTTCCCTTTTCTATAGATACTATCACGGCAGGTGCTCTGATGAGATAAAATCAATAATTCCCCCAAAGCATGCTTTGCACGTAGCACGCGTTTTGCCGACTCCCAACACTCTCTCGCGGTCAAATTGGAAAAGTGCCGGACCACTTCATTCTCCAATACATATATCCCCATGACTTCAAGGAACTGGAACTCTCTCCCAGCCTCTATCTTTCCCAGCACCTATAATCTTCAAACCTTCAAAACCGGAGTGCATAGATACCTACGTCTACACCCTCTCACTTAATCAACTTTCCATTCTCTTCGGTAATGCAAGGGTCTTTCGAGATCCATAGGGGCTGCATCTTTACTGGTGCACCCCTTCTTGCATTCGATTGCATTAAAAAAAAAAAAATAATAATGTAAATATGGCAAGCTTTGCAATATCACTACATATTGCAAAAAGAGGCAAACCATTCACAGATGGTGAGTACGTCAAAGATTGTTTCATATGTGGAGCTGAATAACTGTTTCCTGATTTCAAAACTAAGTATTCAAGCTTAAGATATCTTTGAAAAAGACGAAAGCTATCACAATATATCATCACAAAAATATTTATTAATTAACAGAAACTAACAGAATTCAAGTAACTATTCTATTTAACAGAAATTCACTTCAATACATGGCATCACAAAACACAAACATATTCCAATAACAGAATTTTTTACAATTTGAGGTTATGTTGTTGTTTACAGTTGATTTCACTTCTGAATTGGCCTAAACTTAACTCAAATATTTAGCTTTAAAAAATAAGTTGCTTATACAGAACAGTTGAACTAAAACAAGTTGAAATGTTGCTTACGGTATATAAGATCTACTTTTGATCTCGGAAGTGTGTCGCGATCGAATTGTCCAAGCGGGGGGGGGGGGGGTCAGAGACGCCCCCCCACATAGAACTTTATTTTCTTCAATTTTAAAATTTTTATGTTATATAAAAAAAAAATTAAATAAACATATAAAAAATATTGATCTCCAATGCTTTGGGGGGGGGGGGGGGCGGTCGCCCCCATCGCTCCCCCCTGGATCCGCGCATGGTTGCTTATAGAGAGGTTGCTTATATAGAGCGTTCACTGTATCACAAAAACAAAAGAAAATACAATTTAACAATACAATACAATAATGAAGCAATCACAATACAACATTATAATTTTGGTCCACAACAAGATTATCTTTTCGAAATTACGAATTCCAACAATCGCTCCTTAAATTCCTGGATTCTTGTGACATTTCTTATCTCACTCGGCACTTTATTGTAATCGGACAAGCCCCTATAAAATAAAGTCCTAAATTTTTTATTTGTCCTACAAATATCAATCCTGAAATTCTCCCCACCTCTCAAATCATAACAACTACCTTCATTCGTATATTTTAATTTTTCCCAATAAATATTCCGGTGCCAAACCGTTCCTTATCCTGAAGATCATAATCAGCGAATTACAATATATATATGTCTATTACATTTTAAAATTATTCTCATGCACACATTTTGTTTTAATTGCAACTCTCTAATCAGAAAATCAGGAATAATATTTCCCAGATAGAAATGAATCTTGCAGCAATGTTGCAGCAATATTACTATTGCATCTACCTCTGAACTTTGCACGAAACTTGCGCACATTGCAATATTCCATGTCACCTGCGAACATTGCACGAATGTTGCAGCAATATTGCAGCAACATTGCGGGAATGTTGCCAATGTTGCAGCAATATTAATTAATATTGTTGAACAAAAAGTGAAGTGCGGCTCTATTAGAGATTTATATAACAATAATTTTGTATTGAATGACAAATTTTTTCCCAATCTACCTAATATTAGGTGAGTTAGCCGAGATATTTTATTTACAATATACCTTGCATGCATTTCGAACTTGATCCTATCATCCAACAGAACACCCAAGTATTTAATTTTATCTATCCTTTCCAAAGTACTATCGTTAATAGTCAAGCTTGAGTTGTTTACCAAAAAAGAATTTAGTCTTTTTGATTTTAAGTCGATTCTTCTACGTTTTCAGTACAGGTTGCCATTAATAGTCAAAACATCAAAAATGGAATGCAATAAGGTTATTCCTCTAGTATTAGATAAGAATCGATCGTTATTTTTTATTTTAAGTCGATTCCTCAATGTCTTCAGCAATGGTTACCAATAATAATCGAAGAGTCAAAAATCTAATGTAGAATTGTTATTCCTCAAGTAATAGATGAGAATCAATCGCTATTTTTGAATTTAAGTCAACATGGACTGCAAATAGCAAGTGATATCTGATTAATAATAAAGGAATAAACATATTAATATTTCAAATGAATTTGGATAAAGTTTAGCAACGATACGTTGCAGTTTATTTTTAGATAATATGGTTAAAAGGGATAGTCAATCCAGGGATGGGACTAGAAGTATAGGTGGTGGTTTTTGTTATGAGGATGATTCAGATGGTTATATAGATTATAAGGATTTAGGGAAGAATGGTATTAATTTAAATACAGTCTGGTTCCTACAAGTTTGTTAATTCAGATATTAATATGTAAGTTTGCATTCATTTGTAGGATCCGGGATTGATTTCTGGAAGTCTGTCTATTTATTACTACTTGGGATTATAGTCCTCTGCCCCCTATAATTAAATCAATTATAAATTTTGTCAAGTCCTAAAGTCCTAGAATCGTTAAAAATTTTATTTAGTTCTCAGAAGCAGAGATTATCTGAGGTATAGAGAGGTCATACCATCCTTGTTAAGGTTTTGACCAGGTTTCCTTAACAACTTATGGCAAATGCGCCGCTTGCTCCTGGTATCGGGTTTTTGCGCGGAATTTTTAAATTACTTTTTGTCTTTTGATGGATATCTATGGTCATGTTATTTGTTAATGAGCATACATTTCTATTTATTTTTTTACTTGTTTATTATTTGTTAAATTGTAATTAATTTGTATTGATGTTTGTTAATGCATTGTAGCTACATAGGTTGTATTGATGTTTGGAGGACCTAGCCACCGAGGACTTGTGCCTCTAAGCAGGTCGAGGAATAACTATTTATTTATTTATTATTTATATATTTATTCTACATGGAAAATACATTCAATCGAGAAATTGAGATTCCCTAGAACTCCCACAGAAGGTTTAACTCACACAATCCAATGAAATCGATTAATTTTTCTGATCATCTATTCCAGCGGATTTTTTTTTTTTATGATAATGATGAGAGAAGGAGTTACTCCAAAAAGGTGCAACCCCTAAAGGCCTCGGTTGGCCCCTCCATCGTGAAAAGAAGAAGAAAGAATTTTATGGGTTCGGCGGAGGTCGAAGGTATCTGGGGATACGGGTCTTAAATAGCTGACGGTTATAAGTCACGGGAAAGATGGTGGCAGGGAGCGAGTTTCAGTCTCTGGAGGTCATAGGGATAAAAGAGTTGGCGAAAGCGCTTGTTCGACTTTTTATCCAATTTGACAGCGAAGGGGTGCTGAGCGTTCGAAACCGCGTGTTTCTCGTAAAGAGCGCATTAGGGGGGATAAGTGATTTCAGCTCGACTGAACAGACACCGTGATTTTATCTGTAGTACAGGGAAATGTTTGAAATGATATGTTTGGGAGGTTTCTGTCGACGCGCCTAGAAATAAGGCAACACTGAATTGATTTAATATCTTACCTACCCAGACAGAAGGGAACATTGCAGCAATGTTGCAGCAAGATTCGTGCAAAGTTTAATAATGCAATGTAATATTGCTGCAACATTGCTGCAAGATTCATTTCTGTCTGGGTATAGAGATATCTTTTTACAGATTTTTGACAATTTCAAAACAAGAATTTAGCATGAATTAATTTCCGAGATCATCTTTGGCATTTGGCATGGAACTTTGGTAACTAAATAGCCAATTTTCATTCTTTTCCCAATTCTACCTTTTCTACCCATTATCTTATACCATTTCTCCCAATTGACAATCATTTATTAAATAAAACAACAAATATTCGTTGTTGTTGTTGTTATTATTGTTGGTCCGTTGAGATTTGCGACAGCTGAATGCATAAATTCATGCCTGATGGCCTCGCAATGCAAATATATTCTCCCTATATTATATAATATGTATAAATGTATAATTAATTGTGATAACTTGAAGGGTTCAGGCAAGGAAGAAATCCCCACCGGACCGCATTAATCGTTTTATTAATTTAATTATTTATTAATACGCATATGTTTCTATTCATTTTTTATTTCATTTTTTTAAATCATAGTTAAATAATAAGGAATATTACATCATATTAAATGTTTTTACATTTTATCCAATCTTTAAAGAAGGTTATTTATTTAAGTGAATTAACCGAGCAAGTCAAATAATTTTATCCACTTCCTTAATTCTACAGATCTAGAAATTAATTATTTTATTATTTTTGAAGAAAAAAGAAGAAATGATATTGAGCACACTAAGATTTTTTAATCTAGTTTAAAAATTGAAGGAGAATACCCTGAAAATGTGTGACAGCCTATCCATGTTGGGCGTCTCTGTCGCATCTGACCTGTCTTGGAATGAACACATCTCCTCTGTAGCGAAATCTGCAGCAAGGAAGATTGGCTTCTTATTCAGGTCCAAGCGATTTTACAAACCCCCACAACTTCTCACCATCTACAAGGCCCAAATCCGCCCCTGTCTCGAATACGGCTCTCATCTGTGGAGAGGGGCCTCAAAATACTCTCTTGCTACCCTGGATGCAATTCAGAAACGAGCCGTCAGGCTAATTGACGATTCTACCCTCACCGACTCCCTCGACTCGCTGGCTCATCGAAGAGATGTCTCTGCCCTTTCCCTTTTCTATAGGTACTATCACGGCAGGTGCTCTGATGAGGATAAAATCAATAATTCCCCCAAAGCATGCTTTGCACGCAGCACACGTTTTGCCGACTCCCAACACTCTTTCGCTGTCAAATTGGAAAAGTGCCGGACCACTTCATTCGCGAATACATATATCCCCATGACTTCAAGGAACTGGAACTCTCTCCCAGCCTCTATCTTTCCCAGCACCTATGATCTTCAAACCTTCAAAACCAGGGTGCATAGACACCTACGTCTACACCCTCTCACTTAATCAACTTTCCCTTCTCTTCGGTAAAGCAAGGGTCTTTCGAGATCCATAGGGGCTACACCTTTACTGGTGCACCCCTTCTTGCATTCGATTGCATTAAAAAAAAAGACAATAAAAGAAGGTGTCTTCTGCTGGAATTATAAATTTTATTTATAACGAGACTATAGTTTCGAGGGCTTTGCCCTCTTCATCAGTCTATTACAATGTATTCACAGGAATTAATTTATGAATGAAAGTTTAAAATCTTTCGTGTGGTTAGGTTAAGAAAATATACAGTGTGGGCAAGTTAAGAATTGAAATTTATACTTGTTTTATTATTTTAACTGTAGGTGGCGTTCGTGAAGTTTATATTTTAGCTGCTATTTTTAAAATAAAGCTTTCGGGAATTTCTATTTTACGATTTAAGAATTTTTTTGGTGAATTATTGTATGATTTTAAAATTTCTAACGATTCGAAAATACTAATTTTTAAGGGATCTAATTCTGATCTAATTAATTTAATATTTGATTCATCTGGAAAACAATGTTTCTCGGAGATTAAATGGTCTGCAAATGCACTATGCCCTGAACCCCCTTTAAAAACCCTTTTGTGTTCCGAAATGCGCGTGTTTAAATTTCGTTCTGTTTTTCCTATATAGGTCGAATCACATTCTCCACATGTTATGGAATAGACACCTTTTTTGTCCATTTTTTGAATTTTGTCTTTCTTATTATTGCTAATATCAGATCCCAATGTTCTAGAGGATTTGAAAATAGTTTGATATCCTAAAGTTTTGAATTTTAATTTTAAAGTTTAAAGGGCAAAGCCCTCGAAACTATAGTCTCGTTATAAATAAATAAAATTTATAATTCCAGCAGAAGACACACTCTTTTATTGTCTCCTTCAATATATAAAAATTCTGCTATTCTCGGCAAAAACTTTCAATTTAATGCTTTATCTTTGAGGCCCCAAGCGCGTGCTTCTTGAGCCTGTGCGGTGATCCGCCACTGGTGTGCTGAAGTCGATGAGGATTACTTTGAATGGGACAATATCAATTTTGATGAATAAATTTGTATTTTTAATTTTCTGAATAACTTCCTGAAACTTTTTGATCAAGATAGTATACCTATATAAGTGTGGAAATAAATGCGTAAGAGGAAATTTGTGCTTGTGGTTTTCAACGACTTTTGTCCAATTGGTATAATCAATTTCGAAAAATCTCCGGAACGCAAAAGAAAGCCTCAATTGAAAGGGCGTGAGGAGGTGAGGTGGGGGGGGGGCTTACTTTACTCCACTTGAATGCGAAACTCTATTCATTTGTCTTTTTGTCTTTGCGCTGATTAATGATAAGGAGCGATGTTTATCTGAAAAGACGCGCCGATTTTCTCTCCAGAATGAGTTTTTTTTTTAGCGGAGCCCCTTCCTCTTTACTTTTTTATTGTAACTTTTGTCAAATTGCCTGTTTTGTTATTAAATTCTTGATTAATTGGCCCAAGAGGGGATTTCCAATTGGTGCGGGGTCGAGGGTCTCTCTCGCTGCGGATGCAAGCCATCAGCCGAGAGAGACGTCCAACACAACAGCGCTTCTTCCTACGTACAACACCTCCGAATCTATTTAAACAATTGATAAAAATTGATAAATTGCCCCCTCTTTTTTTTTTGCCTCTTTTATTTGTTTCCGTATCAAAAACTAAACAAAATGACATAAACTCACAAAAATATCAAAAGTATTCTAGTCTTCTTTTTTTTTAATGATATTGATGTGAGAAGGAGATACACCAGAAGGTGGATCCCCTAAAGGCCAGTATGGGCTGGCCCCTCCATCGTGAAAAGGAACAGAGTAGAAGGAAAAGAAGCCGGGATCACGAGCCAATCTCAGAAGCTTAGATACAATTCAATATCCAATTTACTAAGGTTTTAGGGGCTTCGAGCAGTGTTAAATTCTCCGCGCGATAAATTCGGTTAAATTTATCTCACACAGTGGTAAAGGTTTTGGATTTTGTATGTTTTTCCTTGTTTTTAACAATTAAAAAATAATTTTAAGTTAAATATTACAATAAAATGTTTTAAATTGTTTAAAATGTTGTTCCAAATGATAATAAAAATAAATATTTAAATTAAATTTAGCGTTAATTAGCATAATTTTATTTAAAAAGAAATAAACTGCAACGGATCGTTGCTAAACTTTATCCAAATTCATTTGAAATATTAATATGTTCTAGAGTAAAGTACTTTAAAATATAATTTTACTAAAAACTTTATTTAACCTTTTTTGTGGGTCCAAAGGTACTTAATTAGGATATTAAATTTCATCAAAATTGGTTAAGTCATTTTCAAGATATTTAGAAAAAACTAAAAGTACTGAAATAAAGTACTAATGTTTGTGGACCGATATGTACCAAAAACTAATCAGCGCTTCATTTTGTTAAAATACTGGTAGGTTTTCAATTTCAATTCTATGCAACGGTGTGGAAAAATCCGTGGACGAAAAAAACGATAACACACACACATCCATCCATCCATCCATCCATCCGCACGCACTTCCAAAAAAAATGGCACTTTTTGCCTCTCGGCGAGATCCCAGGTAATTTTTGGCAACAATTCAATCTCATTGAATACTTCAATTTGTGACCTTAACTGAGTCCATGGGTTCCGTAGTCTTTACCTGAGGACCCTTTGAAGTCGCGCTTGCCGCGAGAGCGATTCCAATACTTTCTCCCATTTTTTTTTTTTTTTTTTTTTTTATAATGATATTGATACAAGAAGAAGTTGCACCAAGAAGGTACAACCTCTGAAGTCCGTGGTGGACCCTTGTAACGTGAAGATAAGGGGAGATTTAGGGATTGGGTAGAGGTCGAAGGTATCGCATTGGATAAAGTAAAAATATTGGTGGGCCAATTGAGATGGGAAGGGGCTCGTATATGTTTATTTGTATCAACCTCATTGATTTCTGCTTGTAAATTATATTTATTTTTAAATACATTTAAAAATCTATCGAAAAAATCCCAAGAAACGTTGATAATAATTGGAATCTCAAGATGATGAGTATAGAAGGCTTTGGTAAATGGCCAAGAGGGAGGGAGGGAGGGAGGGTTTGGTGACCGTCGTGGTCGTGGTGGATGTTATCTATGATAAGGCTGTCGATGTTGATGTCGGGGGGTCAGACAGCAGGTCACATGCGGAAGGCAATCGTCACAGTGTGCTCTCGACTATATGCCCTGCAACATGCCTCCAACAAGTTACTCTCTGATGCTGCTGCTGCTGCTCCTCTTCCTTTTCTTTGCAAAACATACCAGAGGTCAGTTCTCTCTCTCTCTCTCTCTCTCTCTCTGTACTACCACCACATGTATTTCTATTTTTAACCGACTTCAAAAAGGAGGAGGTTCTCTATTCGACTGATTTTTTTTTGTGCCTATGTTACCTCATATCTCCGCCAATTGTCAACCGATTTTGAATTTTTTTTGCATTGGGTCCAGTCTAGCTTCCGATTGGTCCCATTTTTTTTCGATTTTTTTTCATAGGTATTAGACCTTTTTTATTAGGTTTGTTTAGACCTAACCTCTTTGTTTATGAACCGATTTCGATGGTTCTTTTTTTATCCGAAAGGGGATGTCTTAGGGATGGTGTCATATTAATTTGGTCAAGTTCTGATGATATTGATCACTATTAATAACATCACTAAAAAAGAGAAAAATAAAAATAATTTTTAAGAAAAAAATAAAAACCGACTTCAAAAAATTAAATGCAACAAATAAAATACACTAAAAGGTATAAAATAATTATTATCTTATTTAGTTACAACTAAACGACGAAATATTAACATGAAATTACTTTTTGAAGTCGGTACCAAACAAACTATACCTATAAGCGGAGCGTACTCGACAAACGTACTAAGTAAGATCCGTCGAGTGCGATTCATAAAAGGTATATGTTTGGCACCGACTTCAAAAAGTAATTTCATGTTAATATTTCGTCGTTTAGTTGTAACTAAATAAGATAATTATTATTTTATACCTTTTAGTGTATTTTATTAGTTGCATTTAATTTTTGGAAGTCGGTTTTTATTTGTTTCTTAAAAATTATTTTTTATTATCGAAATGCTCTATTCCAAATATGTCATTTTTATTTTATGTAGCCTTTAGTTTTCTCTCTATGAGCCGAATTGCTTCAGAATATAAAAAATAAGCTGACGTGTTCTGATGTGGCCATCCACTTGACTTTACCATACAACCTGGCCCCTCACTTATATTTAATATTTAATAAAATTATTTATAATCATGTATGGGTAGGGGGGGGGTTAGTTTTTGAATTTTTAGATTACTGTGGGCCCACTGATTATGTATACAAAATTTGGTTGAGTTTGGTACAAGGGCCTAGATTTTCATTTGTTGACCCTAACCCCCCCTCCATTTTGGGCGGTTAACTTTTGCATTTTTAGATTTCTGGGGTCCTACTGATTGGGTATACAAAATTTTGGTTGAGTTTGCTCAAATGGCCTAGATTTTTAATTTTTAATCCCCCTCCACCCCTTGGGTCGATATGCACCAAAATCTAATCTGCTCTTAATCTCAATGGAACAAACTACGTGTGAAATTTGGTTTTGATATTCCCACTAGTTTTTGAGACTAGCTCCGTCCACAAAAATTTGATAACTCACAGACTAACGGGCAGACAACCAGACTAACTAACTAACAGACATTTTGACAAAACAATTTTTATCTCAAAAAATATAATTTTTTCGATGTTCATTTATCAGAGCTTTTTTGTAGAGCGAAATGCCATGATTTAGCTCAATTTTTTTAATCAAAATAGTTTCGGCCGTTTTTGAGATATTTCGAAAAAAAGAATGAAAAGAACCACTTTTTCATGCACGATTACAATACTTGACCATACACTGTATGGTAAAGTAAAAATCATTTTAAATAACATTTTAATACAATTTTTAATGGTTTACAATGCTCTGACATACAGACAAACTGGCAAATGTAACAACTCTAAGACGGTTCTCTCAAAATGATACTAATTTTAAAATAATAAAAACTTAATTAATAAACGATCCGATTTAAAATAAAAGTTCAAATTACAGACTTGAAATTTGTGTTTTACTAAACCCGAGCTGTTATCTATCGATAATTCTTATTGTATGTCAGAAGAGTTATATCATATAATCGGGAATTGAATCTGCTAACAAAGCAATCCATCCCATCTGACATACTCTATATAACATGCTAGGCAAATTTTTTTGTAAAATTTCACTGTCTAGTGATTCTAAATTTAATCATATAGCCATTTTTAAAATTTTTCTGTTCTATATTGATAGGAATCTTAGAATCGATGTTCCGACTTACTCATATCCTAATGATTTTCTTGAAATTTTGCAGATATGTCTACTATTTACGACTATAATACAGTATTTCATCAATTTCTGGCGTTCGCTTTTCTAAGATTTCATCTTCAATAATATAAATATAAACAAATCTCACGGTCTACAAAATGTTTTATTACAAGACTAGCTTCGGCGGCCCTCTTGCTGGCCGGGCGCACGCGCCCCGGACCCCAACCCACCAACCCCACTCCCCACCAACCACACCCTACAAAACCCACCCAGCACCTCCACCACGCCCCAACCCCTCCACCTAGCGTCCCGCCCCGCACCATCCCATTTTGCCTCTGGGCCTTCACCACCACCCCCGCACCCCACCCACCCCGGACCCCACGCCATGCCCTCACCACATCCCCGCCTAGCTTCCTGGACCCCCACGCCCACTACGCCCCCCGGACTCCACCCCTTAACCCTACTCCGCCTTACTCCCTCACCCCAAATCCCACCCCGCACCCCATACCCTAACCCATCTCCGCACCCGTACCATCACTCCACCCCCGCATCCAGTTTTTGCATTTCTAGTGATCCACAGATTATGTATACAAAATTTGGTTGAGTTTGGTCCAAGAGCAAGAATTTTCATTTTTTAACCCTCCCCCATTTTGGGTGGTTAGTTTTTGTATTTCTAGCTCTCTAGAGGCCCACAGATTATGTATACAAAATTTGATTGAGTTTGCTCCAAGGGCAAGAATTTACATATTTTTCACTCTCCCCCCTATTTTGGGTGGTTTTTTGGGGGAATTTTTTTAAACAAAAGTTGTCAGCAATCACATCCCCTACAACTTTGCTCATTATAAAATTTGCCGTAGAGTTAATAGTTTAGGAGGTATTTGATAATTTTCATTCGTGAGGCCCCCAAACCCCTTCTGGGGTCAAAATATCAAAACGTTATATAGCTAAAAACGTAAGTTAGAAGATATCTGATGCAAATATGAAATTTCATAATAATCCCTTCAGCCGTTTTGACGTGAATCGTGAGCAACTTTTCGCGGAACCACTGAAACAGACAGACAGACATACATACAGGAATTTTGTTGAGGGTGTTTTCGTTCATAACTTTGCTTGAAACGTGTGCAACCAAAATTTGGCGTGATTTGGACCAATGTACAGACAAAATCTTAATTTTATATATATAGATGTTTTATAATTTAAAGTGAATTTTTTAATACTCTATTGATTTTCTAATAAACAATAGTGTTTTTGTATAAAAAATGATTCCGTAATGGAAAGTAAGAAATACATAAAAAATTTTAAATTTAGAAACTTAGAGAAGTTAAAGTGACATTTCGATATATATGTTTAGTTAATGATTATTTTCCAGAAGATTTAAACTAGATAAGACTAGAAGCAAAATGGGAATAAATAAATAACTAGATAAAACTAGTTAATATTTTTTATTTAACTTGTTTTCACTGTCTGTCTGGATAGACATTTGTAATCAAATTTTGACCCGCTTTTACTAACCCATTTTCCCACTTTTCGACATGACAATACAATATTTTATCAATTCCAGAAATTAATTGATGTACATTTTGCCATGAAATCTCATGACTTATCAGATAATATATAAAATAAAACGTAATTTTTTAACATTACTAATCCCCATTCATGTCAAATGCAAATTTTAGAGACAGAAACGTATAAAAATTAAAATTAAAATACAAGTTATAAAAACCTAAAAATTGGGATATATTAATAGCATTTATTTAGATATACCTACAAATTTTTACTAAATTTGGATAAAGAAATAAGCTGACGTGTTCTGATGTGGCCATCCACTTGACTTTCACCATACAACCTGGCCCCTCGCTTATATTTAATATTTAATAAAATTATTTCATAATCATGTTAGGGGTGAGGTTGTTTTGCATTTTTAGACTTCTGGGGAGTCCACTGATTATGTATACAAAATTTGGTTGAGTTTGCTCAAAGACCTAGATTTTTAATTTTTAACCCCCCCTCCACCACCCCCTTAATTTTGGGTCGATATGCACCAAAATCTAATCAGCTCTTAATCTCAATGGACCAAAACTACCTGTAAAATTTGGTTTCGATATTCACACTAGTTTTTGAGCTAGCTCGTCCACAAATTTGGTAAAGCATAGACTAACTAACTAACTAACAGACATTTTGACAAAACAATTATTATCTCGAAAAATATAATTTTTTTCGATGTTCACTTATTATAGCTTTTTTGAAGACCTAAATGCCATGAAACATTCAAAGGAATTAATTCCTGTGAATCAATTGTATATACTGATGAAGAGGAATAACCTCTCGAACTATAGTCTCGTTATAAATAATAGCACCTGGAGGCACCGAGCACTTGCTCGGCAATATTTTGCTTCAGTTAAATGTTATTATATTAATATTATTTTTAATTTTAAAATTATGATAAAAACCACCCCGTCACTGCACACCACCCTCTGGACCCCACCCCCACACCAGCCCCGCTACGCCCCAGGACCCCCGCCCCATACCGCACCCGATAACCACACCCCCTGGACAACCACCCCGTACTTCCCCGCGCAGCGCGCCCCGCTATGCCCCCTGGACCTCGAACCGGCCACTCTACCAGCCCCGCTCCCCACCTCCTGCACCACCCACCCCCACCGCCCAGTTTTTGCATTTCTAATTTTATAGTGGTCCACAGATTATGTATATATAGGTATATAAATAAATTCCGTATAATTATTTTTTTTAATTAAATATCAATTTATAGAGTTTTATAACAAACAATTAAAATTTGCAAATTCTAATATATACTCTTTGTGGGATTTAATACTCAAATTTGTAATCAATTAAATTGTTTTTTTTTTTTTTTTTTTTTAATTTTATTAAACCAATTATTTTACATTAATTAATGTATACATTGTATTTTTTGCTTCGATTCCGGAGATCACTTCTCCACCATCTAGTGTCCTTATTCATCTTTAGTCCTTGTTTTTAATAAGAGGAAAAATCTAATTAGATAAAAAAACCTCTTTTCCGATAATTATTTCAATTCCATTATTCCCCAATCAAGTCGATTGGTGTAAACCTCAATTAAATTGTTATTAAACCAATTATTTTACATTAATTAATGTATACATTGTATTTTTGCTTCGATTCCGGAGATTACTTCTCCACCATCGAGTGTCCTTATTCATCTTTAGTCCTTGTTTTTAATAAGAGGAAAAATCTAATTAGATAAAAAAACCTCTTTTCCGATAATTATTTCAATTCCATTATTCCCCAATCAAGTCGATTGGTTAATTCCTCCCCATTCCTCCCATTCCCGTTCTCCTATCAACAATTAAATTGTTTAAATTAAATATATTACTATTAATATTTGCTGTAACCTATTAGTGGGTTTTAAAATTGAAAAAAACAATTAATAAATAAAAGATAATTGAAACAAATGTAAACAAACTTTTTTATTGAGATTTTCATCTATCAATAATTACTTTAATTAAGAAAAGATCAAGATGAAAATTGTCGAGGTCCAGACCTAGTCAGATCGTTTTCTCCATCCTCAAAACTTGTTAATAAAGTTTGTTTCATCAAAACAAACAAATATATAAACAATTTTTGCCCGTTTAATAAGAGTAGATTTATAATTCCAACAGAACAGACACACTCTTTTATTGTCTCCTTCAAAGCTAAACTAATTTTTTCATTAACGATAAAATCGTAAGAGCTGATTAAATTTTGGTTGAAATCTGACAAAAATTACCCCCCCCTCCCTCCCGTATGGTAAAGTAAAAACAAACCAAACCCTTATTTTCTCGTTCAGTGGTTATTTATAAACGTAGTTTTTTTTTTTTTTTTTTTTTTTTTAATGCAATCGAATGCAAGAAGGGGTGCACCAGTAAAGATGTAGCCCCTATGGATCTCGAAAGACCCTTGCATTACCGAAGAGAAGGGAAAGTTGATTAAGAGAGAGGGTGTAGACGTAGGTGTCTATGCACCCTGGTTTTGAAGGTTTGAAGATCATAGGTGCTGGGAAAGATAGAGGCTGGGAGAGAGTTCCAGTTCCTTGAAGTCATGGGGATATATGTATTCGCGAATGAAGTGGTCCGGCACTTTTCCAATTTGACCGCGAAAGAGTGTTGGGAGTCGGCAAAACGTGTGCTGCGTGCAAAACATGCTTTGGGGGGAATTATTGATTTTATCTCATCAGAGCACCTGCTGTGATAGTATCTATAGAAAAGGGAAAGGGCAGAGACATCTCTTCGATGAGCCAGCGAGTCGAGGGAGTCGGTGAGGGTAGAATCGTCAATTAGCCTGACGGCTCGTTTCTGAATTGCATCAAGGGTAGCAAGAGAGTATTTTGAGGCTCCTCTCCACAGATGAGAGCCGTATTCGAGACAGGGGCGGATTTGGGCCTTGTAGATGGTGAGAAGTTGTGGGGGTTTGTAAAATCGCTTGGACCTGAATAAGAAGCCAATCTTCCTTGCTGCAGATTAGTAGTTTGTATTTTGTCCTTGAATCGTGAATAATAAAAGAAGGATGGAGCTTCTCGATTGATTCATTTTTGTTGGCTTTGCTTGCTATCTCAGAAATGAATGTTTTTAATTGAAAGCCCCCTTAACGATGGCAGTCGACTGATAAACTTTTGGACTTCGAACCCCCACAAGTGACGTCTCTCGATTGATGTCATTCCAAAATTCTTTCGGAATTCACAACACACACACACACACACATCACACACAAATTACCAAAAATCTCATTGCAATCAGTGATGCAATTTTTTTTTTATATTTTAAATAAATAAAAAATATATAATATGGCTATCTCATGATTTTATCATACATCTGCCCCCGCCCCCTCACTCATAACATATTAAAATAAATAAAATAAGCTGACGTGTTCTGATGTGGCCATCCACTTGACTTTACCATATAACCTGGCCCCTCTCCTTATAATTAATATTTAATAAAATTATTTATAATCATGTATAGAGGAGGGGGGGTTAGTTTTTGCATTTTTAGATTACTGTGGGCCCACTGATTATGTATACAAAATTTGGTTGAGTTTGGTACAAGAGCCTAGATTTTCATTTTTTGACCCTACATCCCCCCATTTTGGGCGTTTAATTTTTGCATTTTGAGACTTCTGGGGTCCACTGATTATGTATACAAAATTTCATTGGGTTTGGTACAAGGGCCTAGATTTTCATTTTTTGACCCCTACAACCCCCCCCCCCTCCCCTTTGGGCGGTTAATTTTTGCATTTTTAGACTTTTGGGGTCCCAATGATTATATATACAAAATTTGGTTGAGTTTGGTAAATGGCCAAGATTTTCATTTTCTGACCCTACACCCCTCCCTTTTGGGCGGTTAATTTTTGCATTTTTAGACTTCTGGGGTCCACTGATTATGTATACAAAATTTGGTTGAGTTTGGTATAAGGGCCTAGATTTTCATTTTTTGACCCCTACACCCCCCTTTTGGGCGGTTAATTTTTGCATTTTTAGACTTTTGGGGTCCCAATGATTATGTATACAAAATTTAGTTGAGTTTGGTAAAAGGTCAAGATTTTCATTTTTGACCCTACACCCCACCCCCCCCCATTTTGGGCGGTTTGTTTTTGCATTTTTAGATTTCTGGTGTCCCACTGATTGTGTATACAAAATTTGGTTGAGTTTGCTCAAATGGCCTAGATTTTTAATTTTTAACCCCCCCCTCCACCACCCCCTTAATTTTGGGTCGATATGCACCAAAATCTAATCAGCTCTTAATCTCAATGGACCAAAACTACGAGTGAAATTTGGCTTCGATATTCACACTAGTTTTTGAGCTAGCTCGTCCTCAAAAATTTGGTAACGCACAGACTAACTAACAGACTAACAGACATTTTGACAAAACAATTATTATCTCAAAAAATATAACTTTTTCGATGTTCACTTATTAAAGCTTTTTTGTAGAGCGAAATGCTATGGTTTTGCTCAATTTTTTTTAATCGAATTAGTTTAAGCGGTTTTTGAGATATTTCGAAAAAAAGAAGGAAAAAACCCACTTTTTTCATGCACGATTACAATTCTTGACCATACCCTGTATGGTAAAGTAAAATCAAATGATTATTATGCAGAGTCCTAAAGAGAAACTGTACAAAATGTTCAAATTTTCAAACCCCGCCCATTACACTATTCGGCAAACATTTCTCCCCTTAAACCCTACAATCGATTCCAGTAGAGTATTTTTGAAAAGAGAAACAAAAGAGGTTGTCCTCTGCTTGATGCAAATAAACATATACACATATATATCAAGATGATATATCTGTATATATATGTGTATATGTTTATTTGCATCAAGCAGAGGACAACCTCTTTGTTTCTCTTTTGTGAATCAACAACTCTGCTACTCTCGGCAAAACAAAAACTTTTCAATTTTCAATAGAAGTATTTTGAACTTAGTTTCGGAGTCCCATTAGATATTAGATATTTAGATAATAGATATTTTGCATCCTTGCTCATTAGGACTCTGCGAAACTATTGGTTAAAAAATTCAATTCATTTTTTTATTTAATTGTAAAATATAAAAGGGGTATAGTAAATCCATAAAATTGCTAACCTCACATATTTTTTTTTATTTAATGTTTTTCGAAAGTTACGTTTTTTCGATAAACATGTCAAAAATTGTATAATTAAACGTGTAAGCAGTTAAAATAAATTAAAATCCTTCGAAATTTTTTTTCAATTCATTTATATATTTTTAATTTAAATATATTTATAATTATTACATTTAATTCATGTGATTTAAATAGCTGAAAAAATAATCATTTAATTAGATTTAGAATTTATAAGCTAATTAATGATTAATTTCTCCATATTAATTTTATTTTATCATACGGAGTAATATCTATCTACTCTTATTAAACGAGCAAAAATTGTTTATATATATATATATTTATTTATATATATATTTGTATCATTGTTCTATTTTGAAAACGGCTCTACCGATTTTGATGAAACAAAATCTATTAACAAGTTTTGAGGATGAGAAAACGACATTGGCTAGGTCTGGACCTCGACAAATTTAATCTCAATTGATCTTTTCTTAATTAAAGTAATTATTGATAGATGAAAATCTCAATAAAAAAGTTTGTTTACATTTTTCAATTATCTTTTATTTTTAATTGGTTTTTTAATTTTAAACCCCACTAATAGATTATTGCAAGTATTACTATATTATATTAAAATTAGGAATTTTTTGTTTGGAAAGGGGAGACCAATCGATTTGATTGGGGAATAATGGAATTGAAATAATTATCGGAAAAGAGGTTTTTTATCTAATTAGATTTTTCCTCTTATTAAAAACAAGGACTAAAGATTAATAAGGACACTCGATGGTGGAGAAGCAATCTCCGAAATCGAAGCTAAAATACAAGGTATACATTAATTAATGTAAAATAATTGGTTTAATAAAATTTATAAAAAAAAAAAAAATTTTTTTGTTTGTTTTTAATTAACAGGTGTCTAAATCATAACAAAACAGCTGTGTTTACAAATAAAGTGGTTGAAGTGGCTTTTTTTTATATAACTTGGAAACAAATCTGATTTAATTTTATGTTTTTATTTCAGATCCTATACGATTTTTGTTTTATTATTTTTTTCTTATTTATTTTTTATAATGGTAAATCACTCGTATCCATAATAAGCATTAATTAACAGGAATAGCAGGGAATTGGACAAAAATAAAAAACAGAGTTTTTATTGAATGGGCCAGACGTTTCGTCGATTAATTTCGACTTCCTCAGTGGCTCATTCTATCACTCTTTGTCAAAAGACAATTCCACTACGCGAAAGGATGTTTCGTCGCGTAGTGGAATTGTCTTTTGACAAGATGATAGAATGAGCCACTGAGGAAGTCGAAATTAATCGACGAAACGTCTGGCCCATTCAATAAAAACTCTGTTTTTTATTTTTGTCCAATTCCCTGCTATTCCTGTTAATTAATTTTTTATAATGTTTATCAATATGAACGAATGTGGGCAAATTGGTGTACGAGTAAACAAATATACACATAATATGTAGACCATTAGAAAGCTAGAAATGCAAAAAGGCTGGGTGAGGGGTGGGGCGGAGTGGGGTGCAGTGTTGGGGGCGAGGTGTGTGGTTTCGGGAGGAGGGGGGGATGTCAGGCGATACCGTGCATCGCTCGGTGGCTCCAGGTTCTGTGTATTAATTAGAAAGTTTATAATAGGAAAATAAGGACAAGTTTTTATGAGTTACTTTTATATTTATCAGCCAACGTTTCGTCGACTTTTCCGACTTCTTCAGGGCTTCAAATAGTCATGCCACACATTCGTCAAAGTCGACGAAACGTTGGCTGATAAATAAAAAAGTCACACATAAATACTTGTCTTTATTTTCCTATTATATACTTCCTTAAAACGTTGAGATTTTTATCTACTCACTGGAAAACTGGATAAAATTTGACCTGATAATTTTTTTTTTCTAAAATATAAAGAAATTGGGAAATCGCCCCAAAAGTTTTCGAAGAATAAAATGACAGATTTTAAATTTTAAAATATATAAAGATTCCCGAAAAAATAATCACAATTTTGGCATATTTTGAATTCTTATTATTACTTTACCATACAGGGTATGGTCAAGTATTGTAACCGTGCATGAAAAAAAGTGGGTTTTTTCCTTCTTTTTTTCGAAATATCTCAAAAATGGCTGAAACTATTTTGATTAAAAAATTGAGCAAAACCATGGCATTTCGCTCTACAAAAAAGCTCTAATAAGTGAACATCGAAAAAATTATATTTTTCAAGATAATAATTGTTTTGTCAAAATGTCTGTTAGTCTGTGCGTTACCAAATTTTTGTGGACGAGCTAGCTCAAAAACTAGTTTGAATATCGAAACCAAAATTCACACATAGTTTTGGTCCATTGAGATTAAGAGCTGATTAGATTTTAGTGCATATCGACCAAAAATTAAAGGGGGGTGGGAGGGGGGGGTTAAAAATAAAAAATCTAGGCCATTTTGAGCAAACTCAACCAAATTTTGTATACATAATCAGTCATGCGCGAACTCAGGGCCAAAGCATTGGAGATCAACATTTTTTATGTTTATTTAAAATTTTTATTTTTATAACGTTGGGTTTTGGGGGGGGGCATCTCTGACCCCCGCCCCCCCCCCCCCCCCGCTTGGACAATTCGATCTCGACACACTTTCGAGATAAAAAGTAGATCTTATATACATCGGCCACCCCTGAACTATATAGTTCATTTGAACTATTGAACTAGTTCCATATAATGAACGAACTATAAAAGAACTATTCCCTAAAAAGAACGATTTTTCCCATCTCTATTAAAAATGTTGAAAAAAGGAAATGAATTTAAAAATATAATGCTCCTTTTATTTAGTTTGAGATAGGATCCATTTTTCATTAAAGGGGGGGGGGGGTAAAACTCAGTGGCTGCCTCCCTCCCCCCACCAAATCAGAGGTCTGGATCCGCTCCTGTAATCAGTGGGACCCCAGAAGTCTAAAAATGCAACAAACATACCGCCCAAAATGGGGTTGGGGGAGGGGGGGTGTATGGTCAAAAAATGAAAATATAGGCTCTTGTACCAAACTCAACCAAATTTTGTATAAATGCCTATAAATCCGAACCCTACACCTTATTAACTTATATTTCTTGATTAACAAATATCAATAGAATTAGTAAGTATATTTTATATGCTGCTCCTGTAAGCCAAAAGGTTACTTAGATAGTAATATTATTTTTTAAAATATCCCTTCTTTAGTGTAAAATAAAAATTTGGCTTTTCTTCATACTATGTGACTTACTCGGCGGGCTGAAAAGTTCGTAGGCTGACACATAAATTGGCGCCACTAGTATACAATCCATATGATTTTTAGTTAGCCCCAACCTTCAAAAGACGCGTGTATAAATTTGACAGCTGTTGCACTATTAGTATCTGAGTTATAGCATTTTTAGTGAAAGAACTTTTAGTACTTTGAAAAAATGGATAAACAGAAATTTCGTGTGTTAATAAAGCATTGCTTTTTGGCGAAAAAAATACTGTTGAAACCAAGGTTTGGCTTGATAAACATTATTCGGACTTTGCACCAGCAAAATCAACCGTAGAAAAGTGGTTTGCTAAATTTAAACGAGGCGAAACGATAACCGAGGACGATGCACACAGTGGACGCCCCAAAGAGGCAGTTACCGAAGAAAACGATATGTGACGATGGATGAAACATGACTTCATCATTTCACACCGAAGTCCAATCAACAGTCAGCCCAGTGGACTGCATGTGATGAACCGACTACAAATCGTGGAAAGACGCAAAACTCGGCTGGCAAGGTTATGGCATCAGTATTCTGGGATACTCATGGTATAATATTCATTGACTATCTTAAAAAGGAAAACATACAGCGACTATTACGTAGCGTTATTGGAGCGTTTAAAATACAAAATCGCGGAAAAGCGGCCTCATTTGAAGAAAAAGAAAGTGCTGTTTCATCAAGACGATGCACCGTGTCACAAGTCAATGAAATCGATGGCAAAATTTCAAGAATTGGGCTTCGAATTGCTTCCGCATCCACCGTATTCTCTAGATCTGGCCCCGAGTGACTTTTTCCTGTTCTGAGACCTCAAGAGGATGCTCGTTGGAAAGAAATTTTGCGCCGATGAATAGGTAATCGAAGAAACTGAAGCCTATTTTGAGGCTAAAGACAAATGGTATCGAAAAATTGTATGACCGCTATAATCATTGTATCGCCCGCGAAGGGAACTATATTGAATAATAAAATCAAATTCTATCCAAAAATTTTTTTTTCAATGCTAGCCTACGAACTTTTCAGCCCACCTGTTAATTACTGTCCCCGAAAGAAAGCTAAAGTCATGTCGTCTGTTTAAGAAACGACAATTTTTTTTCCTTTTGAATTCTATATAACTGAGAATTCATCCATCTTTAAAAGAATAATAAAGATAAAACGAGGTTGTTTACCAATTCAAGAAATAACGAGAGGGGAAAAGTCCAAGAGGAAAATAATTTTTCCAATTTCTTAAAAAAAAAAAAAAAATTCTACAACATCAATACGTACATATATTAATATAAATATACCATGAATAATTTAATTGAAGTTTCAGAGAAAAACACACAAACACACTCATACATCTAGATATTAGTTGGTGTTAGAGTTTAAGCGGAATTAATATCTTAGATTAAAATATATAAAATAAGATATTTATTGATTACTAGCTTCAAGACCCGCCTTTGGCGGGCATTTTGCTAGCCAGGGGGCTGTTTTATTGATGTTTTATAGACGTGTAAAGAACACTTTCATATATCAACTTTTGTGAATTAATTGTAATAGATTGATGAAGAGGACAAAGTATATCTCTTTATGAATTAATTTAAAAAATTAATTTTTCCATCAGAAGACAATATTTTATTGTCCCCTTCTACTGCTACTCAATTATTCGGCAAAAAGAACCTTTCAATTTAAATTAAAATAAAGTTTTTGTCTTGTAAAAATTCAATAAATAAGGTAAAAATCGTCATTTGGGGGAGAATTATCCAATTAAAAAATTAAAAATAATAAACTTCTAAAGTTTATTATTAGATTATAGAAAATTTAGGTTTAATTAGGCTCAAAATAGGTTTTTAATAATTTCAATAGGCTGAAATTTCCTAGATTTCAAAACAATATAACAATGGGTTTTCAAATGATTTTGTTTTCTTTAAAGAATTCTACGGGCTAATTGAATTTCGGTTTTAATCTTTAAAATATATTTTTAAAGAAATTCCAAAAGCTAATTAATTCCTTTCAGTTAGTTTAGTTAGTATAGTTTCAATAATCCTTTATAATTAACTTTGAAATAAATAAATAATATTGAAATGAATGAATGAGCTCGAATACAAAAGCCAAAAGGCTTAGTTCTTTTGAAATGGCTGAGGATCTTAAATACAATAGAAAAAAGATGAGGTGAGATTACCAAGGGTATTTTTAAGAAAAAAGATTTTTAAATAACATATTTTATTTTAAATTAAATATTTTTCATCTATATATATATATATATAATCAAAAGCTTGGCTGAAACTTTTTTATTTTTTCTACCCTATTAAAGACGGTTTTCAGAATTTTTTTCAAATTTTTTCACCCAACCCAAAAGAAGGTAGAAATTTTTGAAAAAAATAGCTTTTTTAAATAACCATAACTTTTTCAAAAATTTAGTTATCATGACGATTTTTTTTTAAATTTTTGGTTTTACATATACTTTAAAAAAATAGATAGTTTTTTAAATCTTTGTTGCAGTATTAAATTCTTCTTCAACGATAATGTGGTTACAAACAGGGCCGCCAACATTTTTTTTTGCTAGTTTAGTTCTTTTATTGTTTGGTAAGCTATGTTGGCTAACCTGATTTTTTTTTAGTTTTTCCTGAATTTTCCAATTTTCCGGGCAACTTTTCCAATTTTTTTTTACATATTAACCTGAATTGGACTATTACGAACATTATAAAAAAAATTAGCCAAATCGGTCCAGGCATTTGAGAGATCTGCGCTTACAAAGAAACAGAAATTCATTTTTATTATATAGAATGAACAATTACACATAAACAACAACAACAATACATAAATAATAAACAATAAACAATGGCCAATTGCAATGCGAATTAGATCGCTGCCACAATCCATCTCGAATAGTTTTTATTATATAGATTTATTTTCTCAAGTATTTCAATGCAATCATTTGGAAATTTATATACAATTTTACTAAAGTGTTTTGCAGACAACAAATCTCTCAGAGAGATTATATTGTTTTTTTGTTTTTTGCTTATTCGTGCTAAAAAAATGTCTGAAAGGAAACATGATGATAAGTAATAATTTTCAAACATTGAAAAGATTTAGTTTGCCGAGAGTAGCAGAGTTGATGATTCATACGGAGAAATCATTGAGGTTGTTCTCTGCTTGATAAAAATAAAAGAGACTTTACTTTCGAAGGTTTGATTTTCATCATTATTCTTTTTAAAGAATTGACTCTATTTTTAACCGACTTCAAAAAAGGAGGAGGTTCTCTATTCGATTGAATTTTTTTTTTTTTTTGTGCCTATGTTACCTCATATCTCCGCCAATTGTCAACCGATTTTGAACATTTTTTTTGCATTGGGTCCAGTCTATCTTCCGATTGGTCCCATTTTTTTTTCGTTTTTTTTTTCATAGGTATTAGACCTTTTTTATTAGGTTTGTTTAGACCTAACCTCTTTGTTTATAAACCGATTTCGATGGTTCTTTTTTTATCCGAAAGGGGGTGTCTTAGGGATGGTGTCATATTAATTTGGTCAAGTTCTGATGATATGATCACTATTAATAAATAACATCACTAAAAAGAGAAAAATAAAAAATAATTTTTAAGAAAAAATAAAAACCGACTTCGAAAAATTAAATGCAACAAATAAAATACACTAAAAGGTATAAAATAATTATTATCTTATTTAGTTACAACTAAACGACGAAATATTAACATGAAATTACTTTTTGAAGTCGGTGCCAAACATATACCTTTTATCAATCGCACTCGACGGATCTTACTTAGTACGTTTGGAGGGTACGCTCGCTTATAGGTTATTAGTTTGTTTGGTACCGACTTCAAAAAGTAATTTCATGTTAATATTTCGTCGTTTAGTTGTAACTAAATAAGATAATAATTATTTTATACCTTTTAGTGTATTTTATTTGTTGCATTTAATTTTTTGAAGTCGGTTTTTATTTTTTTCTTAAAAATTTTTATCTTTAGAAGAATTCGCAATACTAAAAAAACCAATAGAGTACTTACATCTTTACAATCACAAACAAAAACAGATTTCTTATAATATCTGATACAAAAACTGTATTGATGCCATTGGAAAATGTCAGTAAAAAGAAAAACAACTAATTACTTGATCTATTTAATTGTACAAAGTTTAAGGTAGTTGTTCCGCCAAATGCGTTTTCTTAGGATTTTTCTGAAATTTATACAGATTATTATTTAAATACTTCTGCATCGATTGGTAGTAAAACGAAATTTATGAGCAATACAGTTCCGGAGATATTGAATTTCAAAAATCGAGTTTTTCGGGCTATTTAGCATTGCACTATAGGGGATATCGGAAAATTTACATACATATTTAATTATAATTAAGAAACTGTTCTTACCATTTTTATAAAAAACTAAACCAACATTAAACAATAAACAGTACATATTTTAAGACAAGTTTGATTCATTGTTACAACACAGTTTCTGAGATAATAAGGAATAAATAATGAAAAATGTATTAAAATAATTCTAACTAAAAACATTTTCGCAACAGCGCATTTATTTAGCCAGCGAAAGAGAGAGTAGAAAGTAGACCCCCCTACCCCCC
Organism: Forficula auricularia; assembly: GCA_024734495.1. Classification (NCBI taxonomy): domain Eukaryota; kingdom Metazoa; phylum Arthropoda; class Insecta; order Dermaptera; family Forficulidae; genus Forficula; species Forficula auricularia. The sequence continues at coordinate 7,140,530 of JALMQS010000150.1, forward strand.
ATTTTGGGCGATTACTTTTGCGTTTTTATACTTCTGGGGGTCTACTGATTATGTATACAAAATTTCGTTGAGTTTGCTCAAACAGCCTAGATTTTAACATTTAAACCCGCCCTCCACCCCTTAATTTTGGGTCTCATCAGCTCTTAATCTAGTTTTTGAGCTGGCTCGTCACAAAATGGTAATGCACATGACTAACTAACTAACCAATACCAACAGACATTTAGACAAAACAATTATTACTCTCAAAAAATGTAATTTTTCGATGTTTACTTATTAGGACTTTTTTGTAGAGCGAAATACCATGGTTTTGCTCAATTTTTTTAATCAAAATAGTTTTAGCCGTTTTTGAGATATTTCGAAAAAAAAAGAAGGAAAAAACCCCACTTTTTCATGCCGATTACAATACTTGACCATACCCTGTATGGTCAAGTAAAAATAAGCTTTTAGATTGGGAAATTTTATTCCTTATAGAGAAACTGTTTCTGAAAATTGTTCAAATTATAGTGATTTTCGATATATGAGGAAAGACTATATGTATATATAAATCTTTAAAATGTCTTCGGCGACCTTTGTTCATTTTTTTCTTATTTAAAAAATAAATATTTCGATAGCTGAGTGAGTTTATCTTCAACGATAGAGAGAAACAGGATATAGAGATGATCGCTTGTGATTATATAACTCTTATTGAGTAAGCAACAAAATCAATGAATGAATTTAAAGTCTAAGGCAGTAGAGATAATAAATACATTTTTATGTCAAGACAAATATTTTAATAGATAACATTTCGATATGCGGCATTTATTAACCATAACCCGGACAAATTTGTTGAATTTTGTCTTTACTTAATTTTGTGAGATTTTGTTTTTGTTTTGAATGAATTTATGTGAACATCCCCACCAGCACCGTAAACATTGTAATACTGAATTATGTACCTATTTTTATGTTTGTTTCTCTTTTATCTTTTGCTTTTCTTTCATTATTGTTTTCTGTATGATTTTCATGTGATTGTTCTTTTATTGTTAATTATATTTATTGTTCGAGTATAGATTATTGTATTTTTTATTGCATTGTTTATATATGATTTTGATGTTTTATTTTGTAATTCTTTGTAAAAAAATTTTTTTTATTTTTTATTTTTCTTGACATAACACTCATTATACACGTATTTGACATTTTTGTAAGTGGACTACTAGTCCGTAAAATTATCTAAATAAATAAATAAATAAATTTGAGCCAGAATCGTTGCATACGGATGGTTTCATACCTATACCTCTTCTGGGAGATGGTCCAGCCCAACCCTTTTTTCAGCGTTGATCTATTTATTTAAGCCTAATATTCCCAGTCAAATATTTATTTATTTTTCTTGACCATGGCGGTTTCCTGCCTATTTATTTTTTATTCATTGACTACGGCAACTTCCTGTCTACTTATTTTTTTAAACCCAGTGATATATTCTATTTATTTTTTGTTTTATTTATTTGATTATTTATTCATTTATTCTTCCCAGTGTATTTATTTATTTATTTTTATTATTTGGACGACATGCGGTATTCCCTTTTTTTATTGTTATTATTATTATTATTATTATTATTTTATTCTTGGTCGCAGCATACTAAGGTTTCACACCGTTCTGCTGTGGCCACACCCTGAAGCCACTCAACCGGGGAGATATGGAGGCCCTATTGTAAAAAAGTACTTGGCTGATCTTGTTTTAGTTAAAAGCGATATATTAGATTATTGCTTTACCATACAGGTAATGGTCAATTATTGTAATCGTTCATGAAGAGGTTTTTCTGCTTCTTTTTTTTTCGAAATATCTCAAAAACGGCTGAAACTATTTTGATTAAAAAAAATTCGAGCAACACCATGGCATTTTGGTCTATAAAAAACCCCTAATAAGTGAACATCGAAAAAATCGAAAAAATCTGTTAGTCTGTGTGTTACCAAATTTTTGTGGACGAGCTAACTCAAAAACTAGTGTGAATATCAAAACCAAATTGAATAAAAATGAATAAAAATGTAAATAAACTTTTTTATCGAGACAACCAACTGTGAATAATTATTTCAATTAACAAAAAACCCATCAAAAACAACTTAGCCGAAGATGAGACCGTGACAGATCGAATGTCCAACACAAAACCCTCCTAACCCGTGAATTTCATCCAAATCGTTAGAGCCGTTTTCGAGAAACCGACCGGATATATATATATATATATATATATACAAACTTTGCTCGTTTAATATAATAAGATAAGATAAGATAAGAAATAATATTGAAAATTGGCATAAAAGTCGAGTCAACTTCTGTTTTTATCAAGATAGTTTTCTCTGTACTCTATACATTTTTAAACTAGATTAAATTTTCTACAATTCAAACAAACTTTCATCTTAAGGGATAATGGTAATCCCGTGGGAATGAGTTGAAGTTTTGAAAATCGTAATTTTTTTCATAAATAGAAACCACTCATTCTAGAAACTTTATTCCTAGTCTCATTCTCTAGAAAATTTTATAGACTTGAACGTTTAGTTATAACCACTTTTTTGTTAAAACTTTTAGATTTATAGATATCCAGTATTTTCCATGACAGGATATGATCCAAATCCTCAGAAGTGTGTCATGGAAAATACTGGATATCTATAAATCTAAAAGTTTTAACAAAAAAGTGGTATGACTAAACGTTCAAGTCATAAAATTTTCTAGAGAATGAGACAGAAATAAAGGTTCTGAAAATATGGTTTTCATTCTTTGTATGAAAGAAAATTGCGATTTTTCGAAAACTTCAATCTCATTGCGTCATGGATTACCATTTATCCAATTAAGACTAAAAGCTTTGTTTTAATTGTAGAAAATTTAATCTAGTTTAAAAAGTATATAGAGTGGTCTTTGTAGAGAACGTGCTCCTTCATGGATCAAAATAGGAAAATATCGAAAAGTTTTTGGGTGATCCGGGGGGACTGTCGAGGTCGAAAACTTAGATTTTGCGCTTGAGCCCGAACGGTTGGTCTGAGAAAAACCTAAATTATAAAATTTGTAGGAAATTTATGGACTTTCATTTTAAATAGGTGGGTTATTTGCGAAAAGTTGATAGTTTTCGAGTTAAAAGCGAAAAACCGCCAAAAAAATGGAAATTTTCACGTTTTTTTGCATTTTCTACAATGTTGCGTGTCGCCGCCACTGTTAGTGGCTAACTAGAATATCGGAAGGGTTGGTTGTCGGAGAGAGGGGAATGCCCCTGTGCCCCGACGGTGGTTCCAACTACGAGGGAAGATAAGGTAGTGGATGATGAATAATCAAAAACAATTGAGCAGACCATATTTTGGTGGTAGCTGAATTAACTCGATTCGAGTTGACGCATTTATAACATTCAAAGAAAATCATGGCTCACGCCACTCAATGCGTTGACTCGACTCTCATTAATTCATTGGTTTATTATTTCATTAATGATTGATTGACTCACGTAATATACAATATGTTTAACAATTTGACTGATGTAGTACTTAAAGAATTATCACTACAATTGTCTTAAAGTATTGTTTAGTTGAATAAACTATTTCTATGAGGTCTCAGTGCGATCTTGCGGAGAGCGCTAGGACTGACCGGACATGTGCGTCACGAAATTTTGATGAGAGACCTCAGATTTGGATATTTTAGTTTACTAGCTAAATTGCTCCGAGGGGCAGACATTGTAGTAAACCTAATGAGGTGCCGTTTTACTTTTGAACGGAACCCTAATAATTATACTTGAAAATTATTCTAATATGTGTCGAAACGTTGTTCATTCTGATTATGTCTAATCTAAATGGTTTCAAACAAAATTTCTCTTTTGATATTATTTATTTATTATTTTCTAGGTGAAAATGAAATGCCAGCAATTCCGGCGGACACGGCGTCTCCTGAACAGTCGAAAGCGATACGGGCTAGTGACAAAATCCGAGCGATTCTCGAACACTACAAACAACCGGATCCGATTGGAATGCCGGGCGTGCCGATTCCAGATCCGATGCCCATACCAGATATGAAACAAAATTATGCGGTCGGCACTACGATGAACTTCAAAAAGACCACCGTCCACGGGCTTAGTCAATTTCGAATTGTCAGCGTACACTCGCATTTGGATAGCATGCAGGTAACCCAAAAACAACTCGGTCATTTTTCTTTAAGATAAAAAATTGACCCCTGCCCACTTTCGGAGACTCGCAAAAAATTTTTTATAAGATAAATAATACTACTAAGGTCATTCAAAAAGTCCGGAGGATAAGTAAGAAAAAAACAAAATTTTGACAAAACTCGATTTTATTATTCAACATAGTTGCCTTCGAGGGCGATACAACGAGTATAGCGATTTTCCAACTTTTCGATACCACTTTTATAGTACGATTTCTCTTTCTCGTCAAAATAGGCCTCAGCTCCACTCAGCTGACTGTCTTTTGGATTCTGGTGTGTAATAGTGAAGCCATGTCTAATCCATTGTCACATATCGACAATAGAATTCCATTTTATTGCGGTTTAACAGCGCCAAACACTCCTCTGAAGCATCGATTCGTTGTTGTTTTTGGTGAGCTCACGCGGCACCCACTTTGCACAGAGCTTTCGCATACCCAAAATGGTAAAAACACTACCGTGTGATATCTTTACAATGTCAGCTAGCTCGTGCACCTTCAATTTGCGATCGTTCATAACCAATTTGTGGATTTTTTTATGTTTTCTGGAATAACAGCCTCTTTTGGGCGTCCACTGCGCTCTCAATTATTTGTGATGGTACGACCACGTTTATATTTAGCAATCCACTTTTCTACCATTTGTCTCGATGGAGTTCAGATAATATTTATCAAGCCATTGTTTGGTTTTCACTGTATTTTTTCATCAAAAATCAATGCTTTATTAAAAATGAAATTCACTTTTTTCAATAAAAAAAGTTGCTTCACACAAAATGCTATAACTCACGAATAAATAGTCACACTGCTGTCAAATTTATACACGTATCGTTTGAAGGTTAGTACTAAATAAAAATCATATGGAAAAATTATAGTAACGCCATCTATGTGTCATCCTACGGACTTATTGAATGACCTATTAGATAGACAATAAAATATCATATAAATTATATTTGAAGAGTTTTTCTCTCTGACCTAAAATAAAAGAGTTATAAGAGTTATAAAGAGAGGACATACCGATGAATCACCCTATATATAGAAATATATCTATTTATAAAATTCTAAATATCTCGAAATAACAAAAAAATGAACTTACACCACTTTTAAAATAAACGTTCCACATCTAATTTTGAATTGAACTGCCTTCCATCACTTCTCAATAATTAATATTCCCGAAAATATTACTCTTATTTAGATTATTATATGTCTTTTATGTAGGTTTTAATGCTGTGTATTTATTTATTTATTTTTAATCCAAATCAAATTAGAACTTTTTGAGAAATTTTCATAAAACCAATCTAAAACTCCACTTTATCAAATACGATTAATTACTACTTCCTACTTTGGTAAAGTAAAATTAATAATTCTTATAAATGTAATGTTAATTTTTTCAGCTGTTTAAATCTCATTAATTTTTTCGTTACTGAATTTATGACGAGGAGTAGCACATATAATATATAGCGTAGGAGAGAAGGCCGGCAAGCAAGAGGTAGGCAGTTAGGGTTATATAAAAATGCACATATAAAATTGGTACACGACACAAGGCGAGTGGAGGCAGGTGAACTTGTAGGGAAAGAGATGATACTATTCGATACACTTCGGGCTACCGTACCAGTAAGAGACCCCCGTTGTGTAGGTATCACCTCAATCTTCAAGTGTATTGCACTTGAATCTAAGTTGCTATTGAATTGTCATGACTTATATTTAATCAAAATGGACATATTTATCACTTCTGAAATTGATCTGTTTATTTCTTGCATTGCATAATTCATCCCTCGCCTTTTATGATAAATCTTTACATATGGTTGCATGTGTGTGATGTATATTACAAATATCGATATTTTTGTATATTTGTTTGTTTTTCTGTTAAAATACAACTTGTGTGTTGAAAGTGATTGAATATGTGGCGCGCTCTACCGACAGTTTTGTGAAGTGCCACAAATTAATGGAAGCCGCAGTCAAAGGGAATCTTATTTATTTTTTGCTTGTGTTTTCTTTTTAACTGACTTGTTGTTGTTGTTCTCAGGTGGAGGTGCAAATCCGTGTGGAATTGCTGACCATTCTTGGCAATTACTCACTCCGTTCGTTTTTTACAACGCGCTCCGGGCCTTTCAATGTGACCCTGGAGGGGGTGGACATATCCGGGGTGGCCAACTTGGCTGTCGACCGAGATGGACAACTCGAGGCCGAGGATATCAAAATGAATATTGCTACAAATAAAATTTTAGTGAAATTCGAAAATCTTGGCGTTATCGGCGGAATGTTCCAAGGCCTGATCAATTCAGTCGGCCCGTTTCTTTTCGACAACATTAAACCCTATATCCTCTCTCAGGTTGGTATTCTTGCTACTTCTATTTCTTCTTCTACTCTTCACGATTGAAAATCAATTCAATTATAAGATAGAAGAAGTTACCGAGCATCGCTCGGTGCCTCCAGGTACTAATTTATTTAAAAGAAGAGCATATTCCAAAAACATAAATATGCCAAAGTTCAAAATTTTCTCTCAACTCCTTCCATGAAAACTTTTAATGAACGAGTTCTGTGGAACACCCTGTGTATATCAGGGTCTCATCTTCAGCTAACTTTAATTTGATTGGTTTTTCTTAATTAAAGTAATTATTCACAGGCAAAGGAATGCTAATTTTGGGTTCTTAAAAAAGATTTCCCTTTTCTTTTGAATGAAAACAAGACAATTATTGGGGCAGGGTCAGGTCATTTTTTCTCAAAGACCATTTTTAACTGACTAGACAAATCCTATAAATATAATTTTATCACCCGAAATATTTCAATTATTAATAAACGTTTTTTTAAAGAACTGTATTTATTTATTAGAATAAAAAATAATCAATAATTTATTTCAAAATATATATTATACAAGCTGCGTCAGGCGTGCCTCCGGGCAGGTGGCCCTGGCGGGCAGCGTCTCGAGACGGCCAAAAGTTTGTTTGCAATATAATTTTGTTCAACTGTATTTTAATTAAATATATTTTATTAATTAAAAATCAGCTCCAAGAAATAATTTAACTCATTGCGAAAGCAAAATAAAAAAAATATTAATTGAATGTAATGGAAGGCAGCCCAGAGGTAGTGAGGAATAAAAAATGCCTTCCATTACATTCAGTTAAAATTTCTACCAGCCCGTCTCTCTCCAGAGAAAATTTCGTTGCATAAAAAAATATTTTTTATAGATTGTAGATATTATTTATTTTGTGCATATTTAACAAAAAATTGATATTTAGGTACTAACTAAATTTATTTTGAAAATTTTAATATAATTGACTATGAAAAAATAAAACAAAACGTTTTTTCAAGGAATCTTGTTTCATCCAACAAAGCCTGAAAAACAGAGTAAATTACAAGGTAGACACAGGTTTTTTAATAAGGGAGTACAAAATTTTAATAGAAATGACAAAAAAATAAACATTTATGCTTTTTTTTATTAATTAATTTCGCGTGCCAAAAAACGTAGACAATATTCCTTCCCTTGACTGGTCATTAACATTAATTAGTTCATGCTAAATTTAAACCAGCTTGAGTACTGATTATTTTTTGATTTTTTAAATTTCATTCGGACTTCATTATAAAGATATGTAAATAATTGTATATATTCGTATGTTATCTCATTTTGAATTTGTATATATATATATATATATATATATATTGTATGTATGTGTGTGTTGTACTATAATCAAGCTTTTATCAATGTTCTGTACAAACTGATGGGGTCGGCACATTGGTGGGGGAGTGGGTGAGTACCTTTTGACATCTGCAATTAATAATAACTCACTGACTTGCCTATTGTGTGGTCCCACAGTTTCCAATGAGGAAGAGATGCCGAAAGCGCTCTCGAAATATTTGGATTAACCATTTGAATAATAAAATAAATTACTGGAAAGAAGCAAATTCAATTTATTTATCCTTAACAATAAAAAATTAATATATCCAGTACACACCAAGCCAGCAAAATTCTTATAGATTTATTATATAAAAATTTCATCTATTACATTTTTATTTAAATTTAGACAATGATCTTAATACATTTTCATTAGGGCTATTAATTAATTTTTTGAATTTAGGAGGGAACTCGACCGCAGCGCCACCTATTGGGGCAAAAACCTATTATTATCTATTTCTTGAGCGTAGCTGTCAATCAATTAAATATAAAATCGTATCAAATCAAATCAAACTGATTTGGCCCAAAATTTAGATAAACCATCCGGAGCACTAAACAAACATATGGTGTTAATATGGTTTCGATACGTTCAGTGGTTTAGGCGTGGGTCGATCGCGCACATACACACTAAGGATTATTTATATACTCGTATACTAGGTGTGGCCGTTAATAATGTCCTTTTTTTGGCATGAGGATAAAACAAATTTTTCAGCACTGGCAAAAGTGGATTATTCAAAGTATGCACCATCGGATTCTACACATTTTGACCAACGATCCGGCAAATTGTGTATCCCCTCCCAGTAGAATTACTCCCCTTTCGAGGCCAGCCAAGATTCGAGCCATTTTGCCACTTCTTCGTAATTAGCGAAGTGCTGGTCAGCCAATCCGTGTGCCATTGACCTAAAGAGGTGGTAATCCGATGGAGCGAGGTCTGGAGAGTAGGGCCTCCCATTCGAGCGCTTTGATGGTGTGCGACGAAGCGTTGTCGTTGAGCAAAATGACACGTCCATGTCTTCGAGCCCATTGCGGCCGTTTTTCGATCAATGCATGATTCAAATTGATTAATTGTTGTCTGTAGCGGCCCGCATCAACAGTTTCGCCGGGTTTTAGCAGCTCATAATACAGCAAACCTTTTTGGTCCCACCAGATATATAGTATATAACCAGATCTCAATTTTGGGGGAAAATATTTCGATAGATTTTTAAATTAAACTAGATATTAACAGGTAGTTGAAATCCATGATTTCCTATATTTGTTGATAGATTTTTTTAAAAAATAATAATAACAAATAAGAAAGCTTGAAAAAATGAACTTTACATGTGGAAAAATTCCTGAAATCTAAATAAAAATATGTATAAAACCAGACTCTGTTGGTTTTTAAATTGTTTTATTAAATAATATTAAATAATAATAATGTTTATTCTAATGGTTTTAATTTTCAGGTGAATCGAGATATTCGTCAGGATGTGAATAAAGAAATTCGCAAATTGCCACAACGTTTTCCTAATTCAATTTCGCCGTTAGATATGGCCATTGCTGAGGGTCGCAGACACGTTCGGAATATGAAGTGAGCTGCTCTTTATATTGATTCCTTTTACTTTCACTTATAATATATTTTATTGTTAATATACAGGGTGATTCACAACGAGTTTGGGCAATTATTTAGGCAGGTTATTTTAATCAAAAAATGTTACATGAACATAGGTCCTATTTCAATGCCTTACACAACTATATGGCAGCTAATATGTAATATTTAGAAATAGTTGTATGCACAAATGTACATACAAATCTTATTATATTAAACGACCAATGTATATATATATATATATATATATATATATATATATATATATATATATATATATATATATATATATATATAGATATCTGTTCGGTTTCTTAAAAACGGTTCTAACGATTTGGATGAAATTCACTGGTTAGGAGGGTTTTGTGTTGGACATTCGATCTGTCACCGTTTCATCTTCGGCTAAGTTGTTTTTGATGGGTTTTTTGTTAATTGAAATAATTATTCACAGGTGGTTGTCTGGATAAAAATGTTTATTTACATTTTTATTCAATTTCCTTTTAATAAATAATTGTTTTTTTAATTTTATATCCCACAATAAGATTATTACAATTATTATTATATATTAAAAATTGAGCAATTTAATTGATTAAAATTGAGTTTTAAATCCCACAAATATTAATTTGACAATTTAATTGATGAACTCAAAAATTGTTATTTAATTAAAAAAAAAAATTATACCTTATGTATTTATATACCTATATACACATCTATCTGTGGACCACTGAAGGCTAGAAATGCAAAAACTGGGTGCGTGGGCGGGGGTGGGGTGCAGTGGTGGGTCGTCCTGGGTTTCGGGGGCGTAATGGGGATGTGGGATGGGTTGGGAGGGTGCAGGAGATGGGGTGAAGTGGTGGGGGTCCGGGGGCGAAGGGGGGTTTCGGGGATTAATATATAGCTATTAACTGAAACAAAAAGTTACCGAGCATCGCTCGGTGGCCAGGTACTTAATATTAACCACGGTAAAACACTCTTGATTTACTTTTTTAACTGAACCCTAAAACATAGATGTTCTGAAGCTAGAGTTTTTCACATTGAAATAGAAACCTTTAGACCCCAGAACGAATTTACTTCGATTTTTCGTTCTTGAGTTATCAACAATATTCTAGAAGAAATGCGACTATATTAATTTCATCTTTTCTTCTCCTAGAATTGAATTTAAATATATTTATATATATATTTTTTAAATGATATTGATGTGAGAAGGAGATACACCAGAAGGTGCATCCCCTAAAGGCCTGTGTGAGATGGCGCCTCCATTATGAAAAAAACAGAGTAGAAGGAAAGAAGCCGGGATCACGAGCCTAATCTCAGAAAGTTAGATAAAATCCAATATCCAATTTACTAGGTTTTTAGGGGCTTGAGCAGTGGTAAATTCTACGTTCGATAAATTAGGTTTTTTAAATTTATCTCCCATTATATATATATCACTGGCGTACCCAGAACTTAGTTGGGGGGGGGGGGGGTTCTACTAGTTTTTTTTTTTTGAAGAAAATGTTTTATTTCCAAATTAAAACTTAGATATTTATTTTTTATTTTACAATTATTTGAGAACTTTTAAGGAGTTCGGTGTTGGTTCTAGGTGAAACATTTTAATATAATAATAAAACTTGAGTAAGATACGAGGTAGGTTTCGTAAAAAATATATCGAATTCAAAACTCAATTTTGTATTATTTCTTTTTTTGTGAAACCTACCTCGTATCTTAGTCAAGTTTTATTATTAAATTATTTGAGCTTCGAGCAATATATACTCGCTACCCATGTCTATATTTACCACAATTTAAAGCTAAAATATTGGAGATACAAAAAAATGTTAAAATGCTTTTTTATAGGAAATTTAATAAACTATATTTTTTATCTGAACAATTTTTTGTATCAGGTTTAGTTGCCGAGATATAGTCAAAACCTCAGATTTTGACGGGGACTTTTAGTATATTCTGAATACCAAAATTCATATCTTTACCGATTAATGTTTTTATTAGTCGAAAATTAGTCTAATTTGACTGAAGTATTACCCATATCTTCCCAATACCAAAACGTATTTTTCATGTTTGCTGTTTACTTAACTTTATATTTGACAGATAGATAGGGTCTGCCTCTCTGGGGGGGGGGGGGGGGGGTGTATTTAAATGCTCAAATATTTCAATTGTCTAAATTTTAATCGCTACTAGTTACCATTAAGGTTACGTCATAACTGTAATATATGTTAATATATGTTATACTATACATTCAAAAAAACAATTTTAAAAGCTTAGAAATTATCGACAGATTAAAATAATCAAGTCGTAACAAATTCATTACGAAAGCGCCTGAAAATGCAACCCGCACTAAAGCTCTTTGTTTCGAATGCATACCCTAAGGTCGGCTAGGCGGCGCTGAGTATTTAAAATAGTAAAATCCGGCTTAAAATTAAATCCTGAGGACTGTGTATAAAATACATACGGATTAAGGAGAGAAATAGAGAAGGCGTGTCTCTAGTATCATCAAGAGATGTCACACTTATCGTAGTTTTTGCCAATAATAGAAAAAAATGAAAATAAAAGTATAATGTAAACAAATAACTATTCAAAATAAATAAACAATTATTATAGATCTAATAGACAGAATAAATCAATTTCTAATCTACTCTTATTAAACGAGCAAAAATTGTTTGTATATATATATATATATATGTATCTTGGTTGTATTGATGAAACAAATTCTATTAACAAGTTTTGAGGATGAGAAAGCGATCTGGCTAGGTCCGGACCTCGACAAATTTAATCTTAATTGATCTTTTCTTAATTAAAGTAATTATTGACAGATGAAAATCTCAATAAAAAGTTTGTTTACATTTTTTCAATTATGTTTTATTTTTAATTGGTTTTTTAATTTTAAAACCCACTAATAGGTTATAGCAAATATTAATATAATATTAATAAATGAATTTAACTTTTAAGGGAAGGGAGGGGATGGGTGAAAAAGGGAAGAACAATATGGTATTGGAATAATTATCGGAAAAGAGGTTTTTTCTTTAATTAGTTTTTTCCTCTTATTAAAAACAAGGACTAAAGATGATCAAGGACACTCGATGGTGGAGAAGTAATCTCCGGAGTCGAAGCTAAAATACAATGTATACATTAACTCATGTAAAATAATTGGTTAACTTTTTAGGTATTTTTGGAATTGGGAGAAATATGGAATTGGAATAATTATCGGAAAAGAGGTTTTTTTCTTTAATTTGTTTTTTCCTCTTATTAAAAACAAGGACTAAATGGATAATCAAGGACACTCGATGGTGGAGAAGTAATCTCCGGAGTCGAAGCTCAAATACAATGTATACATTAATGGAAAATAATTGGTTTAACTTTTAAGGGCCAATCATAGATTTTAGAGAAAATATTTTTACATTGCATATCAGAGAAGTTCGTCCCCTTAGGAATCGAACCCAAGCGCTCACTAACCTTAAGGTCTTAAGGGTTTGGCTTACGGCCCGGCAAGCTTAGTGAGTGCTTGGCTTGGGTTCGATTCCTAAGGGGATGAACCTCTCTGATATGCAATGTAAAAATATTTTCTCTAAAATCTATGATTGGTCCTTAAAAGTTAAATTCATTTATTAATATTATAGGTCTGGGTTGATTTTTGAAATAATTTCCATCTTTTTTTCAAAAAAAAGACACTCAAAAAGATACTTAAATCTTTGCTTTCACTTTAATATATTATATTAAAATTAGGAATTTTTTGTTTGTTTTTAATTAACAGGTGTCTAAATCATAACAAAACAGGTGTGTTTACAAATAAAGTGGTTGAAGTGGCTTTTTTTATTTAACTTGGAAACAAATCTGATTTAATTTTGTTTTAATTTCAGATCCTATACGATTATTTTTTTATTATTATTTTTCTATTTATTTTTTTATAATGTTTATCAATATGAACGAATGTAGGCAAATTGGTGTACGAGTAAACAAATATACACATAATATGTAGAACATTAGAAAGCTATAAATGCAAAAACATGGTGCGGGGTGGGGTGCAGTTTTGGGTGATCCGGTGGTGGGAGGCGCGGTTGGGATGGGGTGGGACGGAGTAGGGGTGCAGTGGTGGGGGCGAGGTATGGGGTTTCGGGAGGGAGGGGCAGGAGTTACCGTGCATCGCTCGGTGACTCCAGGTACTAAATATTAGAGCGCAATTAATCGAGAACTAAACTATATAATAAAAACTTTTGCCTATCCCAAAACTACATTTACTACTGAATAATAATTCTGTCCTAATATAATTATTTGAAGCATCAGGTCTAAAAATAAAATATAAATATTTTTCTTTATGACATGAGAATAATATTTAACAAAATTATACTCCATTAATTATATTTTATATCTACAATATATATACATATAATAATAAAATAAAATAAATATGAACGAGTGAGCGAACTACATATAAATTTAATCGTAACGCTAACCACTATTTTTTTTATCGTCTTCTTTTTTATAACTTTTATATTTTATTTTTAAGTTATTTTATAATTTATTTATTTTTTCTTTATGTATTTATTTATTTTTTGTTTAAACTTTAAATAAATTCCAATCCAGAAGAGAGAGAGAGAGTTATCTCCGCCAGGTTAGACATCTCTCTCTCTCTCTCTCTCTCCTCATTATCTCTGTTATTTTCTCCATTTCTTTCTTTCTTTTTCAAATTCTATTTGCATAAAATAATTTCTTTTTTCTGATACAAATCAATAGAGTTTTTTTTTTTTTACTTTCTTTTAGTTTGTCTCTCCTTATTTCTTATTTGATTCACTTTATAAAATGTTTTATACAAGATATATGAAAAAAATACATTGACACTTTCAAATCAATGAATTTTTATTTTACCATACTCTTGTTGGTCATATATTTGTACAATTGAAGGGTCTGCTACAAAAATGAGGTAACTCCAATTTTTGAAGTTTTTAGAAAACTGTAAAAAAACATTTCAAATTCAAAATTCTAACTTATTATAAAATTATCTTTTTGATTAATTTCCTTAATTTTTCTTACATATTAGAACATTATTTTCACTCAAAAATATATATCTTCCTGATGATATGCACATTAGGGTCCTTATTTTCCTACCATGGAAATTTTTTAGGGACACCCTCTCAAATTGTGAGGTTGGGTAAGAAAATAAATCATACAAAATTTGAAATCGATCGGACAACCCTTTGAGGTGGCTCATCTCATTTGAAAATTTAAAATTTTAAGAATTTCACTCTATTCGGCTACTATATTTTGTTATACGTCGTTAAATTGAAACAAAGAATAAAAACATCTATGACAATGAAGTTAATAAACATTATTTTGTGAAATTCCCCCCCCTACCTCTGTTATTCAGTCATTATTAAAACACGTAGAAATAAAGGAAAAAAAATCTATATGATGACTGCTTTGTCTACCTCTTAGGCGTACATCGAGAAAAATATTTATTTGAATAATAAAAGTAAATTGAACCAAACGAAAGAATTTTTTTTTCATTAGATCAAATATATACCTAACTCCGAGGGGTGAACTACGATTGGAATTAAGTGTACATGTCTTTGGAAGTATTTTGGAATTCATTAGATAATGCCTCTTCATCTATTGTCTTCTACTTGGAAATGAAAGTGGAAGTAGGTGTACACGATATCAGGTCGCGGTTCACCCCTCGCTTAACTCCAAGCTTCCCCAGAATGGAGCTTCCTCCTTTTTGCAGCAAACCCTTCAATTGTCCACTTATAAACTATATATTCATAAATAATACTTATCTGATACCTATTAGTGTTTTTCTACCACATTACTTACATTCACAAATTGAAAAGTTTTTGTTTTGCCGAGAGTAGCAGAGTTGTTGAAGTTGTTGATTCACAAAGAGAAACAAAGAGGTTGTCCTCTGCTTGATGCAAATAAAGTATTCAAAACTCCAATTAAAAGATTTAGGTTCAAATAAAAAAGACAAATTACCCAATATAGAAAAAGAAGGGGTTTATAGTTAGAAATGCAAAGATTGTGACCCAACCTACGTAGGGAAAACAGAGAGGAATCTGAAAATTCGATTAAATTAATATATCAGGGATTTTAGAAATAAGAAAAGGGAAAACTCATTAGCGGAACATTTAAATTCAAACAATGACTCTTTCCCAGAAGGAACAGGAATTAGATTCATAAGAGGAGAAAGAAACCCAAAATTAATTAGCGCAATTGAATCGTTAGAAATTTTGAAATCATTCAATAAAAATTCAGACCTTTGAACAGCCAAATTGAATTATCAAATAGCAATTTGCTTAGGATGTTTGCTAACAAAACATACCATTTTAGATAAAAGAAACCCCCCTTCCATCGTCAACATGTCCCTTTGTCAAACAAAGAAAAATGGAAACATATGTTTATATTTGAGTGTGAACCAGAAGAATGTTTTTAATTCTAAACTGACCACCATTGAAGGAACATCAAATTTTCAATATCCATACGATATTGACTCCATGATAAACAACATTTATAATTAAAAAAGACTGATGATGAAGACCAAGTCTTCGAAACTATAGTCTCAAACAAATAAATAATATATATATATATACAGATATATCATCTCGATATATATGTGTGTATGTTTATTTGCATCAAGCAGAGGACAACTTCTTTGTTTCTCTTTGTACATCCACAAAACTGTTTCCAAAAGCCTCGAAATTTTAATACCAAAAATATTCTAGAATAAAATAATTTCTTAATTGTTTTGTAACTCTTGATTTTGTTTTTTCGTTTTAGCTATGATCCTTTTTTAATCTCTTCGTATAATTATACGGCAGGCGTGGTTTTCATCGAACTGAACCATATCTGGATCAATGGCTTGTCTACTTTTTACCGGGTGGGCAATATCAGCCTCGCGATGATGAACAACATCCTCTCGATGAGGGTCCATGTGGGCACGCAGCGTCTTGAGGGCAGATGCCTCTGGGAGGTTGGCCTCGGCGGACACACCTTCGCAAGAACAGGCACTGGACTTTTCACCGTTGAATATCTTCACGTAAGTCTCTCTTACCACATTACCAAACTTCTTATTTTCCAAGGATTCTAGACTTGTTTCCCCCATACTCTTGAAGATAGTGTTAGTTCCAGAAAATAACGGTATTATTTCTCGCATCCATAATAAATCTACCCTTATTAAACGAGCAAAAATTGTATATATATATATATGAAACAAAATCTATTTACAAGTTTTGAGGATGAGAAAGCGATCTTGCTAGGTCTGGACCTCGACAAATTTCATCTTAATTGATCTTTTCTGAATTAAATTAATTATTGATAGATGAAAATCTCAATAAAAAAGTTTGTTTACATTTTTTTCAATTAACTTTTATTTTTAATGGGTTTTTTAATTTTAAAACCCACTAATAGGTTATAGCAAATATTGATATATATATATATAAAATTAGGAATTTTTTGTTTGTTTTTAATTAACAGGTGTCTAAATCATAACAAAACAGGTGTGTTTACAAATAAAGTGGTTGAAGTGGCTTTTTTTTATATAGATCCTATACGATTATTTTTACTTTATCCAATGCAAAGCATGGGTAAAGTATTGTAATCGCTCTCGGGGCAAGCGTGGCTTCAAAGGGTCCTCAGGTAAAGACTACGGAACCCATGGACTCAATTAAAGTCACAAATTATAGTATTCAATTAGGTTGAATTTTAGCACGTGACGGTTTTGCCAAAAATTACAAGGGGTCTCGTCGAGAGGCCAAAAAGTGCAATTTTTTCATTTAGTGCGTGCGGATGGATGTATGTATGGATGTATGTCTGTTATCGTTTTTTTGGCCCACGATTTTTTCCACACCGTTGCACCGATTGAAATGAAATTGAAAACCTACCATTAGTTTAACAAAATGAAGCGCTGATTAGTTTTTGGTACATATCGGCCCACAAACATTAGTACTTTATTTCAGTGCTTTTTTAGTTTTTTCTAAATATCTTGAAAATGACTTAACCAATTTTGATGAAATTTAATATCCTAATTAAGTACCAAGCTTGAGTTGTTTGCCATAAAAGAATTTAGTTTTTTTGATTTTAAGTCGATTCTTCCACGTTTTCAGTAGAGATTGCCATTAATAGTCAAAACATCAAAAATGGAATGCAATAAGGTTATTCCTCTAGTATTAGATGAGAATTGATCGTTATTTTTGATTTTAAGTCGATTCCTCCATGTCTTCAGCAATGGTTACCAATAATAATCAACGTCAAAAACCTAATATAGAATTGTTATTCCTCAAGTATTAGATGAGAATCGATAGCTATTTTTGATTTTAAGTCGATTCCTCCATGTCTTCAGCAATAATAACCGAAATGTCAAAAATCCAATGTAGAATGGTTATTCCTCGACTATTAAATGATAATTATTTTTAATTAATGTCAACATGAACTACAAATTGCAAGTGATAACTGATTAATAATAAAGGAACAAACATATTAATATTTCGATTGAATTTGGATAAAGTTTAGCAACGATCCGTTGCAGTTTATTTTATTTTATTTTCCTATTTATTTTTTTATAATGTTTATCAATATGAACGAATGTGGGCAAATTGGTGTACGAGTAAAAAATCCAAATAATAATTATTCTTAACAATTATTCAAGTTAATTATCAAATAATAATGATCAAATATTTAATTATTAAATAAATAATTTAATAATAATTAATAATTTAATAATTTTCCTACTATGTTCTGTGACATTCCAGAGTGTATCGCAAGTCTTCTGGATGAATTCCAGTTCCAATTTCCTTATTTTTTTTAACAGATTTACAACACGATAAAATGAAGCTTGTGAGGGCCTATTCCTATCAAGGAAAACGCTCAGCATCCATTTCAATGGCAGCCCCATAACACATTCACCATAAATTAATACCATTTCAATTCTGTCTTCAAAAATGCTCCATTTTTATTATGGTAATACAATAATATAACTATCTACTGGATTGACACGAGAAATAAACTTTTTTAAACTCAAGAATTTTAAGTAGGTAGTTCTATTAAGTAGAAAATAATCTCTTAAATTTGAGTATAAAGAATTTTTAATATCATTATAAACACTTATTTTCATTGTTGTGACTTTTCAATTTAATAATTAAATATTTGATAATTAAGTTGAATGATTGTTAAAAATTATTATTAAGATTTTTTTGAGATCTAATTGATTCATGTATTTTGTTTATTTGACGTCCTATAAAAAATAGTTCTTATAAAAGTTGTTCAGTTTTTTTTTTGTAGAATATGGTGGCGCAAAGAAAAATATAGCGTTCCATTTAAAAAACAGATGTTGACCTTGAAATACCCTTGAAAGCTTGTTCTGTGTCGACAAATTATAGTATAGTTTAGTTTCCCCCTGTAGCGGCCCTTCTTGCTTTGGCTACGAGCTTTTAGACACGGCCGCTAGATGACTCAGTCAGATCTTTTTGACACTTTGCATGACTGATAACATTTCAGTCATGCATTAAATAAGGCAATTCGATCTCGACTAGGCATCGAGGGAGGAGCCATCCACCAACAAGGAGCTTCTCATCCGCCAACTAGACGGGTGGCGCCCAGCCCGGCTCTTTACCAGGGACGAACATCGCCCTGTCCAAATCATTGTTAGGTCCCCACCAACTAGGTGGGCAGCGCGGACACGCAACCACGCAACCAACGCCCTAACACCACCTTGATATAAATAAACTTTTATTTGAAATTTTTTCCATATAAAGCATTGTTTTTGAGTTATAAGACTGTCTCAAGATAAAAAAAGCTCACCCGGTATATTTGCTTATTTGCATCAATCATTGATTTCTTTTTATGATTTTTATATTTTTCTTAGTTTATACAGACGCCACTTTTGTGCCAAATTTGATCAAAATCTGAACTTAAATTTTTTATTGATTTGACATTTGAATGACCCCTAAAGAAATAATCGTGATGCATTTTTTGTTTTACAGGCGGAGGTCAACGTTAGTCAACCTCTTGACACACGCAAACGAGCAAAACTGGAGGAACTTGAACTAACCCTGGGCAATATCCAGCTACGAGTGGACGGCGCTGGAACCCTAGATTATGTGCTTGAGTTTGCAGTGAATGTGATCCCGAATTTATTACGATACCAGATAATGAACGCGGTGGAAGGGCCGGTTAAAAAACGGATACAGCATATCCTGAACCATACGGATGTAGAGGAGCTGATTGAGCAACAAATGCCAATGCTGGACGAGATGGAGACAGGGAACACCATCTACCAGTAACCGGGAGAGTTAAGCCAACCGATTCTAGTCAGTATTAAAGATTGCTCTGTTGGCCAAGGCTTCCGGGTCTCAGCGAAGAACAAACACCTTATCTTGCAACGCAACGATCTTCTTGGAATCTCTCCAACTGGAAAACGTTAAATACACTCAACATCAAACTATAATAAACAAACAATTTTTTTTAATTTTAAAATAAGATAAATTAAAACAATAATTACATGCTTTTATATAAATTGATTCCTATGTCTGTTTGTCGGATCGACTGTTTGTCTTGGTAGAATCGTATAATCGAATTTTGGGGGATTCTACGGTAACTGGTGGCGCCGCGATCTGACAATGGATTCTTGTAGTACTCACCAAAATAAGACGAAAATGAAGAATACCATTTTTTGAGATTTCGCTTAGTTTTCAAGATAGCGAGTTTAAAAAATACTGTTTTTGTATTTATTTTATTTTATTTTTTTATAGAAACCACGGAAACCGTATTACCACGAGTTCGGTGTGGCGCCGCTATCTGACGACGGATTTTTTTAGAACTAGACAGAATAAGTCGGAAAGTTAAAATAAAATTTTAAACTACAAATTTGAACTGAAATTCAGTTTATGGACTGTGATGTCTCAAATTGTCTTAAGTGAGGGCCAGTGGGGGCGTTGGAAATTTTCACTTTTAGGACTTTTCATAGATTCGGCTCTATTCATCATCTCGGTTCATTTAGATAAAAAAATGGATTCCCAAACAACCTAAAAACCAGCCCGAAATGAAGATATACGAGCCGAACCGAGCCGAACTGAATATATCTTAACCGAACCGGCAACGGCTTTTACATATTCGATTTTTTTTGGGCATTTACTAATTATTTTTTAATTAATATTCATTTCCTAATAGAATATCCTTAGACCATGAAATATATAGACACGCCCTGGTGTCGAATTGGTGAGGCCAACATCAACTAAAGAATGTGACGTCATCTGTAGGTAGGAACACCCAGAAATAACATGGCCACTATAGGAACTATTATACATTGAGATAAATTTATCGTAATTTAGATTATTTATTTTGGATTCCAATAATCGCAAATTAATTTTATATTAATATAACCAAAATATTTATGCGAGAACGTGACGTCATCTGTCGGCGATGTTGGCCTCACTTCACTCTGTGTGGAGAGTAGCAGAGTACGTGTCTGTATATTTCATGGTCTAAGAGAATATCCGTCGTCAGTAGCGACGCCACACGGAACCCTCATAATACTACGGTTTCTAAGGTTTCAATAAAAAAACAATTGAAAAATAAAAGAAGATAAATACAAAAAAACAGTATTTTTTAAACTCGATATCTTGAAAACTAAGCGAATATTCTCTATTTTCGTCTTATTTTGGTGAGTACTATAAGAATTCATCGTCAGATCGCGGCGCCACCAGTTGCCGAATTTTGACCCACATTTGCCCAGCCAATACTTTGGAAATTTTATTGCTTTTACATTACAATATTTTATTGATTCCGTGAATTAATAGGAGAAAATATAATTTATAATGTAAACATAAACAAGAAATCACGGGTTATAAGAAAATTTATAAAACAAATAGTATTTTTATATATTTTGATATAATGGGGAAAATCAGCAACCGCTAGAGACGCTACTTAACAGGAAAGTTAAATTATTATTCTTAAAGAAGAAAATATTGTCTTTTCCCAATAGATGTCAAGCGAGGTCAATTCGTGTGGTTTTACATCTGATTATTATTAATACTATATTTTCGAAGAGATGTCACGTCTCACGTTATTTCCTATCTAATATCTAAAGTTTAATGATGTAAATTAAATATATTAAAAAAAAACACACCCACTATTTAATAATAAAAATTGCGTAAAATTGCTAGGTAGGTTTCATAAAAAAGTAAAATAAAACAAAATTAAGTTTTGAATTCGATATATTTCGGGTGTCAGCAAATTTTCAGGAGTCAGAGAAAACGTTAAAAACAAAGCTGTGAGTCCCCCTTTTTCAAGCGCCAATTTCGTTGTCAAAAGGGTTCCCCCACTCGGCCAACTCCTTCCTCCCCTATCTTAGTTATTCGACCGCTCCCAGGGCGCAGCACTCAACGAATATTGCCCCGGGGATTTTAAAATATAATTTGATTCCGTCTAATCGGTTTTTAATTAAAAGTGCAGGAGACCAATATTAATGTAATTATTAATATTATTTACAATATTTTTATTAAATCAAACCACGTAATAGAACCGAATATGTACAAACGACTCCGGTTCGGTTAATATATATTCAGTTCGGCTCGGTTGGGTTCGTATAGCTCCTTTTCGGGCTGGTTTTTAGACGGTTCGGTTGGCGTCAGCCCGAAAAGGAGCTATACGAACCCAACCGAGCCGAACTGAATATATATTAACCGAACCTCCGAAAGTTTAGTCCGGGCGGGGTGTGTGTCGGGCTCCCATTTTTTCTTCTAATCAAACACACATTGAAAACCGAACAGCCAATCGTCGGATATAAATAATAGTGAAAAAAGCACCTTGTACTCTTGTATTTCAGTGAAGAAAAAAATAAGGGCATCTGATTTTCGGTTCAGGCAAAAGTATTATATCCGAAACGTCGGTTTGAAAGGAAAGAAGGAATGTATCCAATAAATTACACCTTATTTGATATGTGTTAATTTTTTCTTTCCTCACTACCCCTGGGCTGCCTTCCATTACATTCAAATAAAATTTTCTACTATTTTTGTGAGTTTTAAAATAAAAATGTGTGTTTTTTTTTATTAATGTATTTTTATTTAAGAATATGTTGACTTCATTAAATCCTATTAAACGTGTTATCAATCTACCCCTATAATGTCGCCTTAATTTCAACCCTTTGATTTAAAAATATTAAAACTTCATGAAACTAGAGCTGAATGATTTCGATAAATTATATTTTGGTTGATGTAAAATAATTAGTTTTGATGACTTTGGTTACAAAATATAATAATTAAGAGTTAAAATTGTAAACTTCAAAAAATTTAATGTAAAAAAAAAACAACATATTTCTAATACTTAAGATTATCGGCCTTGTGAGATTTTATAGTTTTTAAATTTTTAGAATTTTAAAATCTTAACTCTAAAGATATTATAAAATTGATTTTTAAGTTGTTTTAATTGATTTTATATCAAAAATTATCAAGTGTCTATTATTTTATTTTTCCTTCGAGTGTATCTCTAGACAGAATCTAATCTATTCCATCCCTCTAAACTTCAAATCTCTTCTGAAAAGTTCAAACAAACATTTTGGTAATTAGAACTTAATTATTATATCGTATTGTGGTATCATCAGGAAAAAAAATAAAAATATTATAATAAAAAATTGTTATTTAGAATAAGTGTAGATTATTGTTATTGCCATTACGAGATATCGACTTTGTCCAGGTTCTAGGGCAGGGCTGTCCATGGAATTTTTCCCGGGACACCCCCTCATATTGTGAGGTTGGGTTGGAGAATGATGTGTACAAGATTTGAGATCGATCGGACAACCCTTTGAGGTGGCGCATCTCATTTGAAAATTGTAAATTTTAGGAATTTCGCTTTATTTGGCTACTATATTTTGTTATACGTCATTAAATTGAAAAAAATAATAAAAACATCCATGGCAATGTAATTAATAAGCATTATTTTGTGAAATCCCTCCCCTACCTTCGTTATTCAGTCATTATTAAAACACATACAGCAAAAGAAAGAAAAAATCAAGTGAATTGAATATTATGGCGCTTTGCCTACCTCCTAGGCGTACACCGAGAAAATATTAAAATGTAGCGATTCTATGATATAATATAATTAATTATATATTTAAATATATTAATATTATTAATCAATCAATTTATATTAATAATATATTAATGTTTTCTTCTCAAAACACGTCTTTTTTCTCTCTTCTCTGTGAACTCTAAACTCTAAATGGTCAGCGAGGGGCCAAAATCTTCCCCTCTACTTAGCTTAAGCTAGTCTCTGATTGGTTTGTCTTCTTCGTAAATATAGATTAATAATATTGATATATTTAAATATATAATTAATGATATTATTGTATAGCGTAGAATCGCTACATTTTCATATTTTCTCGATATACGCCTGGGATATAGGCAACGCGCCATAATATTCAATTCACTTGATTTTTTCTTTTCAATTGCTGTATGTGTTTTAATAATGACTGAATAACGAGGGTAGGGGCAGGATTTCACAAAATAATGTTTACTAATTACATTGCCATCGATGTTTTTATTCTTTGTTTCAATTTAACGACGTATAACAAGGTATAGTGGCCGAATAAAGCGAAATTCCTAAAATTTGGGATTTTCAAATGAGATGCGCCACCTCAAAGGGTTGTCGGATGGATCTCAAATTTTGTACACATTATTTTCTTGCCCAGCATAACAATTTAAGGGGGAGTCCCGTAAAACTTTTTGGAAAAAAAAATTTCACCAGGTATAGTCTAAGGTTCTCCCTACTGTCCAACCTATTTATCCTATGTTGGGTTTAAAGTAAGGATGTCAAAGTAAGGAAATCAAATACTTATTAAAAGTTTAATAACATGGTTTTATAATTGAAAAAAAAATTGAATGGAAAAAAGCCAGACACGTATAAATAAAATTTTTAGAAGTGACATCATGAAAAATTATTTTGACTCTGGCTGTCGACAGAGTTGACCTGTTATCTAATTGAGTGGAGAATACACTGATTTTAAAAATATAATATGTATATTCCTAACATCCTACCTATTATATAAACTTGATATAAATATTTGTTAAATACAATGCGGAATGCATCGTAGAAATAACCAAGTTTTTTCTTTTTAGTGTTTTTCACCCTTTAACCTGGACACCACATAGATATATTATTGCTAAAGAATAATTACTTAAAAACTAGAAAAAAAATAATAATATTAAAACTATAAATTTAAAATATTTTCAATTAAATTTGAAAATGTACATGTGTATTTGTATCTATAATAATTTTGTTCAAAAATTTTATATATTTATATAAAATTTCAAAATAAACAATCAACTTATTTATTCCTAGGAACTACGTAATAATTGATAACCTTAATCATTATTTTTTTTAACTCATTTCGTTATAGAATATTTAAATATTTAAGAGTATTTATTTTTTAATATATAAAATATTTGAGCGAATTGTTAAGGGTCAGAACTATCATAAAGTCGGAACATTGTTGAAATTTTTCTTATTAATTTACCATACAGGGTATGGTCAAATATTGTAATCGTGCATGTAAAAACTGTTTTTTTCCTTCTATTTTTCAAAATATCTCAAAAACGGCTGAAAGTATTTTGATTAAAAAAATTGAGCGAAACCATGGCATTTTGCTCTACAAAAAAGCTCTAATAAGTGAATATCGAAAAAATTATATTTTTCGAGATAATAATTGTTTTGTCAAAATGTCTGTTAGTTAGTCTGTGCGTTACCAAATTTTTGAGGACGAGCTAACTCAAAAACTAGTGTGAATATCGAAACCAAATTTCACACGTAGTTTTGGTCCATTGAGATTAAGAGCTGATATATCGACCAAAAATTAAAGGGGGTCGAGGAGGTGTTAAAAATTAAAAATCTAGGTCGTTTGAGCAAACTCAACCAAATTTTGTATACATAATCAGTGGACCCCCAGAAGAAGATTTTACAATATATGAATGATTTTGTCAAAATGTTTATTAGTACGGTAGTAAATTTTGTGTAGGCTCTAGATCAGTGGTTCCCAACCTGGGGCGATCGCTCCCCAAGTGGGCGATTTGGGTTATCAGGGGGCGATAAATAAGTGGGGGCGATGAGTATTCAAAGATGGAAAAATTAAAATACACTCACGTGCAAAGAAATGGAATCACTTCCCTTGCGAGTTGTTAAATGTAATTTTCATTCTCAAATATAAATAATGTTATATTAATATTTTTTAGAAAAAATATTTAAATTTCTAATAAGTTACAAAGAAACATACTGTTGTGAATGCGGCATTTAGAGTATTTTTTTCTTGATAATAATTTAATTAACCGAATGTTTTCTACATTTGATTCAATCACGAATCAACTGTAGGGAATTTTTGTCAAATATTGAGTGAAAATAATATTTGAACTTATATATTTCTAACTTGAAATAATGATCTTAAATAAATTTTTATAATTTTTCTAACTGATATGACAAAGAATAATTGACCTATCAATGAGAAGTGTTTTAAATAATATAATTGTTTTTAATGGTAATATTTTGGAGTAGCAGGCGGCATGTCCTTTGATGCTGGAACATGCCTTATCTGACAATAGGATGGTGGGACTTTACAATTCCCACTTTTTGAACCTCAATAAATTTAATTTATGTTTGTCATATTTTGGGTTAGGAGATTAAGTCCTGCGGAAGGCTTTTTAAGTAAGGGAACACCAGGTGTCAATAATAAATTAATTGATTGGGGTTTTTCTAAATTTCGAGTTTGCGCTTTATTATTTTCACTTTACTTCAAATTAAAATTAGGCATACAATGAAAATGAAAATGGGGCGATAGGTCTTAGTTAACCTCCAGAAAGGGGCGATGGGCCACAAAAGGTTGGGAACCACTGCTTTAGATAAAAAACTAATGGGAATATCAAAATGAGATTTCAGATATAGATTCTTTACATTGAGATTAAGAGCCGATTAGATTTTGGTTGAAATAGAAGGGGTGAACCGCGACCTAAAATCGGGTACACCTACTTCCACTTTCACTTTCATTTCCAAGTAGAAGACAATAGATGACAATAGATTATCTAATGAATTACAAAGTAATTCCAAAGACAGTGTACACCTAATTCCAATCGTGGTTCATCCCTCGGTTGAAATCGAACCAAAAATTAACAGGGTGGGTGCTTTTAAAAAATTAAAATTATAAAATTTGCAAACTAAAAATTTTTTTCCCCCACCTTCTCGTGAATCAAAAATAATTTTTTAAGAAAAAAATAAAACCGACTTCAAAAAATTAAATGCAACAAATAAAATACACTAAAAGGAATAAAATAATTATTATCTTATTTAGTTACAACTAAACTACGAAATATTAACATGAAATTACTTTTTGAAGTCGGTGCCAAACATATATCTTTTATGAATCGAACTCGACGGATCTTACTTAGTACCTTTGGAGGGTATGCTCGCTTATAGGTATAGTTTGTTTGGTACCGACTTCAAAAAGTAATTTCATGTTAATATTTCGTCGTTTAGTTATAACTAAAATAAGATAATAATTATTTTATACCTTTTAGTGTATTTTATTTGTTGGATTTAATTTTTTGAAGTCGGTTTTATTTTTTTCTTTCTTTTAGTGATTTTATTAATAGTGATTATATCATCAGAACTTGACCAAATTAATATGTCACCATCCCTAAGATACCCCCTTTCTAATAAAAAGAATCATCAAAATCGGTTTATAAAGAAAGAAATTAGGCCTGAACAAACCTAACAAAAAAGGTCTAATATGAATATGAATATGAATATGAATAAAAAAAATGGGACCAATCGGAAGCTAGACTGAACCCGATGGAATTTTTTCTTTAAAATCGGTTCACAATTGGCGGAGATATGAGGTAACATAGGCACAAAAAAAAATTCAGTCGAATAGAGAACCTCCTCCTTTTTTGAAGTCGGGTAAAAATTAATTTATTAAAATTATCCATGACAACTCAGATTTGGTGATTTCTTTAATAATTTAAAGTCTGCTTTATTCGGCAATTTGAGCTTGAATAATCATTATAGGGGAATTTTTAATTATTACTGAATAAATAAAAATGAATATTTTCTCCTTAAGAAACTTTAACTGTAAATTCTAAGAGGCCTTGACTTGTCTTGTTATAAAATCTTATTATTCATTATTTATTGACTACTATTGTTATAAATAAATAAAGATTACACAGATGGAAAGTAGGGCAGAAGCTATAAATAAATAAACTATTTTGAGTTAAGGGAGGATTTTTATCTTTTAATTTTTAAAAATGAATGAGTAGGTATCGAAATCCATATAGAGTGAGATTAAAATTAAAATATTTTATTTTATTCTATATACGGGAGTTATCCCAGTTAAAATATGCATTTTTATACAATAAATTAACAATTTAACAAAACTAAAATACTAATTTATAGTCTTAATTTATTTTTATAGAGAAAAGTTTGCGGAATTTAACATAATGTAATGTATTTATTTTTATTATATTTATATTATTTCAATTAAATTGAGTAGGTAAACAATTATTTTTATAGAGAAATGATTGCGGAATTTAACAGAACAAAAGTCACATTGATAGATAGTTAAATAGTACACAGATAGATACATACAAGTGAAGCTAATATAAAGCATGTAATAATATAATACAATCTATTAGACATTTTAATCGTAGTGTGAGCAATATCTTTTGATATCCCTCACACTACATGAAAAGAAGTCTAATTGTGAGGAGTTTGCCTTTAGCATCACTCTATTCAGCCCTGTATTTTTTGAATAATTAGTATTACAAATGGGGATAAAAAAGGTTTCGACAATGCGACTGTAATATTGAGGTACTTTGAAATTAATATATTGGAGAATTTCACAACAATCAATCAGACCATTCAACAGTTTGCGAAGGAATATCAAGTCATTTTGTAGTCTACGGGATGACAAACTTTGGATATTTAGTTCGGTTCTTAAGAGTCTAGAAGAGGGATAGTTATATGGGGTAAGAGTGTTATTAGTTGATGAGAATTTATATGATATAATTTTTAAAAATTTATTTTGCACTCTTTCAATTTGGTCAATTTGATGTTGGACATGCGGTGACCAAATTAAACTGCAGTATTCCAGCTTGCTTCTTACTAGGGAGTTAAATAGTATTTTTAGGCAGTTGGAATTTTTTCTATATATAAATCCCAGAAGTTTAAAAGACTGACCACAAATATTTTTTATATGAAGAGAAAAAGAGAGAGAAAACTCGAAGGTAACTCCCATATCGCATATGTGATCAACCTGCGAAACAAAGCTACCACCTTTTGAAAGTAATATATAAATTATTTTTAAAATTGATGCATATTAAAATTATTAAAGTTAAAATCGTGTGATGTTCACATCATTTTATTTTTAAATAAAGAAAGTAGAATAAAAATGAGATAATATAAATATCCAAATAATATACCTATGAAATGAATGAATGTATTATGTATACAATTTTGGAAGCGTGGAAATTGGAAATTCCAAAGGGCTTCTAATGAATAGTCTGTGACGGGATAAATAAAAGAGCAGAAAGCAATATTGGAACGAACAAAAACCATTTGACCTGGAAAAAACATCCATTTGATGCATTTGCTTAATAATATATTATGGACCTAGTACTAGATATAATATATATTTATATGCCAAAAACATATATAGGTACACAACTATATATTTATTTCTATATTTCACATTTTCTATTTAGGATGGAAAATATATAAAGTCACTAGTTTCAAGTTTTACTTTAATTACTTATTATTAATAAGTATGCATTGATTTAGACTAAATAAATTAAATAAATAAAACCTTCGCCCCCTGGACCCCAACGTGGCTGTTTTATTGATGTTTTATAGACGTGTAAAGAACACTTTCATATATCAACTCTTGTGAATCAATTGTAATAGATTGATGAAGAGGACAAAGTATATCTCTTTATGAATTAATTTAAAAAATTAATTTTTCCAGCAGAAGACAATATTTTATTGTCCCCTTCTTGCTACTCAATTATTGGACAAAAAGAACCTTTCAACTTAAATTAAAATAAAGTTTTTGTCTTGTAAAAATTCAATAAATAAGGTAAAAATCGTCATTTGGGGAGAATTATCCAATTAAAAAATTAAAATTAATAATATTTTAAAGTTTATTATTAGATCATAGAAAATTTAGGTTTAATTAGGCTCAAAATAGGTTTTTAATAATTTCAATAGGCTGAAATTTCCTAGATTTCAAAACAAATATAACAATGGGTTTTCAAATGATTTTGTTTTCTTTAAAGAATTCTACGGGCTAATTGAATTTCGGTTTTAATCTTTAAAATATATTTTTAAAGAAATTCCAAAAGATAATTAATTCCTTTCAGTTAGTTTAGTTGGTATAGTTTCAATAATCCTTTATAATTAACTTTGAAATAAAGAAATAATATTAAAATGAATGAATGAGCTCGAATACAAAAGCCAAAAGGCTTAGTTCTTTTGAAATGGCTGAGGGTCTTAAATACAATAGAAAAAGGATGAGGTGAGATTCCCAAGGGTATTTTTAAGAAAAATGATTTTTAAATAACATATTTTATTTTAAATTAAATATTTTTCATCTATATATATAATCAAAAGCTTGGCTGAAACTTTTTTATTTTTTTCTACCCTATTAAAGACGGTTTTCAGAATATTTTTCAAATTTTTTCACCCAACCCAAAAGAAGTTAAGAATTTTTGAAAAAAATAGCTTTTTTTAAATAACCATAACTTTTTCAAAAATTTAGTTATCATGACAATTTTTTTTAAATTTTTGGTTTTAAATGTACTTTAAAAAATACATAGGTTTTTTAAATCTTTGTTGCAGTATTAAATTCTTCTTCAACGATAATGTGGTTAGAACTATTAAGAATGAATGACACTCAAAAATCTGACAAACAGGGCCGCCAACACTTGTTTAGTTCTTTTATTGTTTGGCAAGCTATGTTGGCTAACTTGAATTTTTTTTAGTTTTTCCTGAATTTTCCAATTTTCCGGGCAACTTTTCCTATTTTTTTTTTTTACGTATTAACATGAATTGGACTATTACGAACATTTAGAAAAAAAATTAGGCAAATCGGTCCAGGCATTTGAGAGATCTGCGATTACAAAGAAACAGAAATTCATTTTTATTATATAGATATTCATAATAATACAACATGGATTAGAGGATTGTTTAATTTTGTCTTAATAAAATATTGGTTAATAACCAACTCAATGAATGAATCGTGAGTTTCCTATAGTCCAAGAGCTGGTGACACATTTTTGAGTACGGATTTGACCCAACTAGAAATAATGCGTAATAGTACCGTCTATGTTAGTTGTACAAGGAATGGCCAGTCTGGCTGGTCTAAGCAGGTGGACCAGGTACTGCGCATGGTGGGAGTGCGGTAAAAAATACATATGTGTTAAAAAATATTTTGACCCACAATGAAATTATAAAAATTATAATTTATAGTCAATTATAAACATAATATATTCACCCCAGACCATTTGAGTGGTGGGACGTGAAACCAGACCACCCAAAGCGTAAATCATGATGCTATTTTTTTGCATGTTGTAAAAATACACTTTGGGTGGTCTGGTTTCACGTCCCACCACTCAAATGGTCTGGGGTGAATATATTATGTTTATAATTGACTATAAATTATAATTTTTATAATTTCATTGTGGGTCAAAAATATTTTTTAACACATATGTATTTTTTACCGCACTCCCACCATGCGCAGTACCCGGTCCACCTGCTTAGACCAGCCAGACTGGCCATTTCTTGTACAACTATCATAGACGGTACTATTACGCATTATTTCTAGTTGGGTCAAATCCGTACTCAAAAATGTGTCACCAGCTCTTGGACTACTATATTTGATTCACTAGCGATTCGAATGCAGGTGATTTTTGTCAGATATTAAGTAATAATAATATCTGAATTAATATATTTCTCTGTAAGAAATAATGAATTTTTAAATATTTTTCCAATTAATATATTAAATAATAATTAATATATCAAAGAGAGTTATTTTAGACCACGTTTTTAAACAAGATATATATATCGCTAGACTACTGCTGGTTGAGGCTATTGGGGTCAGCTGAATCTTAAGTCTGGACCAAGAGAGAATGAAAAAGTTGTGATCCATCTAGCTATGATCCAACATCATTTCGCGATTAACCCGCATGACGCTTTTATATCAAACCCTGATATGGATCACCAAATGGATTTGTAATCAATTAATCATAAGTTTAAAAACGCGATCAAAAACAATTCTCTTTAATATGTTAATTATTCTTTAATTTATTAATTAGAAAATTATTTATATCTACTCTTATTAAACGAGCAAAAATTGTTTATATATATTTTATATCTTAGTTCTATTTTGAAAACGACTCTACCGATTTGATGAAAGAAAATCTATTAAGAAGCTTTGAGGATGAGAAAACGATCTGGCTAGGTCTTGAACTCGACAAAATTAATCTTAATTGATCTTTTCTTAATTAAAGTAATTATTGATAGATGAAAATCTCAATAAACAAATTTGTTTACATTTTTTTCAATTATCTTTTATTTTTAATTGGTTTTTTAATTTTATAACCCACTAATAGGTTATAGCAAATTTTAATATATACATATATTAAAATTAGGAATTTTTTGTTTGTTTTTAATTAACAGGTGTCTAAATCATAACGAAACAGGTGTGTTTACAAATAAATTGTTTCAAGTGGCTTTTTTTTAATTTTTATAACTTGAAAACAAATTTTATTTCAGATCCTATACGATTATTTTTTTTATTATTATTATTTTCTTATTTATTTTTTATAATGTTTATCAATATGAACGAATGTGGGCAAATTGGTGTACGAGTAAACAAATATACACATAATATGTAGACCATTAGAAAGCTAGAAATTCAAAAAACTAGGTGCGGGGTGGGATGCAGTTGTGGGGGATCCGGTGGTGGGATTCGCGGTTGGGGGTGGGGTGGAGCTGAGTAGTGGTGAAGTGGCGGGGGCGAGGTGTGAGTGGCTACCGTGCATCGCTCGGTGGCTCCAGGTACTTATTATATTATATACCCAGCTGTCATTTTTGGGAATAGGCTTTTTAATTAAACTAATAATTAACAGGTGGTTGGATCAAATAAAAAAATTACCTAGCGAAGCTCAGTTTTCAAGGTACTCATTATCTATAAAAATAATTATCCACCCATATAAAAACCGAGGGTGAACCGCAATTGGAATTAGGTATACACCGTCTTTGGAATTATTTTAGAATTCATTAGATAATGCTCCTTCATCTTGGAAATGAAAGTGGAAGTAGGTGTACACGATATTAGGTCGCGGTTCACCCCTCATAAAAAACTATATCAATATTTCTTTTAAAAATATATAACATGTCCCAATTTTATTTTTCCCCTCTTTTTATTTATTATTATTATTTTTTTTTTTTTTGTAATCTGTGATTTATCCTCTCCATATTAATCTCAAATTCCCCTGACCTTAACATTTAAACAAAAGACAAATGAGTAAAAATGTTCTTTATTTCATTCTCTTTTATTTTTTTATTATTCAATTTTTTTTCAATCTTTCTCTTGTTTTTTTTTTTTTTTTTTTTATGTGTAAAAGTAACTGATGAGGGTGAAACGAGCACCCCCCCCTCCCCCCACCCCCTGGGGGGTCAATCATTTAAACGACTCCCTGCCTCGGGACATATTTACAGATTGCTCTTTTGTCGTTGGATGGATGGATGGTGAAGAAGAAGAAGCGGAAGAAAAGGGGGGGGGGGGGGCTGGGGGGCGCGAATAAAAATAAAAAAAGGGCAGCCATTAATTTTAATCTTATAATTGAAAGTGTCAGTGGAGTTTATGAGGGCGATACATAACAAGTAAAAGAGAAAAGAGAACAAATAAGAGTCTATTGGATTTTTTTTATTATATTCTTTTTTCCTCATTTTAAGGTACATATATAGTCAACAGGGGTAGTTAATTCCATGGTTTACTACAACGTGGGAAAATTCCGTTTGTTAAATATCTTAAGAGTCAATATTTAGTCAACTAGCAAAAAAAAAAAATATTTAATGAAGGTCTAAAATTCTTAGGAAAATAACAAGTGAGAATGTTATTTATTTAAATAATAGTACCTGGAGCCACCGAGCGATGCACGGTAACTCCTGACCCCCCTCCCGAAACCCCATACCTCGCCCCCACCACTGCACCCCAACCGCGCCTCCCACCCCCGGATCCCCCACAACTGCACCCCACCTCCTGCACCTCCCACATCCACCCCACCCCGCACCCAGTTTTTGCATTTCTAGCTTTCCAGTGGTCTACATATTACAGGCGCGGATCCAGACCTCTGATTTGGGGGGGGGGTGGTCGCCGGTATATAAGATCTACTTTTGATCGAAGTGGTGTCGCGGTCGAATTGTCCAAGCGGGGGGGGGGGGGGGGGGGGTCAAGAGACGCCGCATAGAACTTTTTCTACAATTTTAAAATTTAATGTTATAAAAAAATAAAAAAAAATTAAATAAAAATGTTGATCTCCAATGCTTTGGGGGGGGGGGCGGTCGCCACCATCGCCCCACCCTGGATCCGCGCATGACATATTATGTGTATATTTGTTTACTCGTACACCAATTTGCCCACATTCGTTCATATCTATAAATATTAAAAAAAAATAATCGTATAGGATCTGAAATAAAAACACAAAATTAAATAAGATTTGTTTCCTAGTTATATAAAAAAAAGCCACTTCAACCACTTTATTTGTAAACACACCTGTTTTGTTATGATTTGGACACCTGTTAAATAAAAAACAAACAAAAAATTTCTAATTTTAATATATGTATATATTAATATTTGCTAAAAACCTATTAGTGGGGTTTAAAATTAAAAAACCAATTAAAAATAAAACATAATTGAAAAAAATGTAAACATACTTTTTTATTGAGATTTTCTTCTATCAATAATTACTTTAATTACGAAAAGATCAATTAAGATTAAATTTGTCGAGGTCCAGACCTAGCCAGATCACTTTCTCATCCTCAAAACTCGTTAATAGAATTGTTTAATCAAAATCCGTAGAGTCGTTTTCAAAATAGAACCAAGATACAAATATATATATATATATATAAATAAATATATATATAAATATACAAACAATTTTTGATCGTTTAATAAGAGTAGATTAGCTGGAAAACCGTGATTTTATTCTTTTTAATTATTTTGTTTATTTAATCAACCAGTTGTTTTGTTTTGATTCAAACATATTATTCATTTATATCCAACCACTTGTTAATATTTAGTTAAATTAAAAAAAACAAAAAAAAAACAAGACTTTTTCCCAAAAATTTATGTATTTATTTTGTAAGGGTCTAGTGCCCTAAACCTAGGAAAAAACAGTTCGCTGTCTCAATTTCGATATATTCTATTTGAATATTGTATTTTATTTTAGACTTATTCAGGCTTGTATTTACTTATTTGTAAAAGATGAAATTGAGCTATATGGTCTATATATACACATGAATTTTTTATTGGTTTTTCATATTACTATTCATGATGAATATCTTATTGTTACTTATTTGTATTATTATTTTATCTATATTGTTATGTATAGACTTATTCAGGCTTGTATTTGCTTATTTGTAAAAGATTTCTTTCTCTGCGATGCATGAGCATTTAGACATTGTTACAGTCAATGCTCAATCTCTCTTGGCACATTTTGATGAATTTTTATATTATTTCTCTTGTAATAGGTTCCATATCTGGATGCTTTTGTGTTATGTTTCTTGATGTTTTCGATGGATGATATTCTTGATTCTTGTTCAATTACTGAAAATATATGTGATATCACCATTCAAGACGCTGAACCTATTATTATAAATCGGAATGGTTTGAATATTATTAATGTTAATATTAGGAGTATCAAGAGAAACTTTGATAGGTTCATGGCTTATTTGAGTTCTTCTAGTATAAAATTCCATGTGATCGTTTTGACTGAGACTTGGAATGACAATAGTATAATGTTTGACTTACCAGGATATCAGAATTTTACATCTAATAATGCTGAAAATAGAGCTGAAGGAGTATCTATTTATTGTTTAAATGATATTCAGGTATCCAAAGTTGACATTGACATTATTGATGAATGTAATTCTATTTTTGTCCAGTTTTCTACTTCATCATTTGTTTTCTCCCTTACTGCAATTTATAAGTCATTCGATAGGGACACTTCTGTTTTTATTGAAAACTTGTATGATCATTTATTACTTTGCTCTGGTGTCAATTATCATTTCATTTGTGGTGATTTGAATATTAATACAATGGTTCCTGATGAAAACTCTAATAAATACATAAATGTTCTTTCTGAGTTTGGATTCTCCCCGTTAATAACGGGACCGACTAGAATAAATATCTCTACTGATTCTAAATCATGTATTGATCAC
This sequence comes from Forficula auricularia, assembly GCA_024734495.1. Lineage (NCBI taxonomy): Eukaryota > Metazoa > Arthropoda > Insecta > Dermaptera > Forficulidae > Forficula > Forficula auricularia. Next base: position 7,176,394 of record JALMQS010000150.1, read on the forward strand.
ATTTTTTTCAAGGGATCAAATAAATTTGATTGTTTGGGATTTATTTTTGTATCTGATATATCGGATCACTTTGCAACTTCCACTTCTTTATCTTTTTTGAAGAAATCTGATGAGATAAATAGATCTATGGGTACACTCTCAGATGAAATTAATCCACAAAATAATATTATCACTGTGACTGACATGAAATTACTGAAGAATGAATTGATTAATGAAAATTGGACATCAGTTATTCAGTCTAATGATGTGGATCTGGCCCTTCAAAATTTTTATAATATCATGTCATTGTCTCTAGAAAAATCCACCTATAAAAAGAAAGTAAATAATAAATCCAGGAGAATTAAATGTTGGGTGACCAAGGGTATATTAATTTCAATTAGGAAAAGACAAGCTCTTTATAAAAAAGTAATTGGCAATCCTCTTGATTTTTCATTAAGGGTCAAATACAACAGATATCGAAATGTTTTGACTTCAGTGATAGCTCTTGCTAAATCACAGTTCTATAAAAAGGAAATAATAGATAGTCATGGAAACATGAAATCAATGTGGTCGATAATTAAGAGAGCAACAAATGTTAATGATAGAGTCCAAAAAATATATAGTGTCCTGGATGAGAATGGATCTGAAATTTGTGATAAATTACAAATTGCAAATACCTTTAATTCACATTTTGCAAATGTTGGAGATAGAATTAAAGATAAAATTTTTAGTGATCGAGATTTTGTTTTGGAAGAAGAAAGTAATAATTATATTTTTGAACAAAGTGAAAGAATATCGGATTCTCTATTTTTGAATCCAGTTACTATTGATGAGATTTCTGATTTATTGGGTGGTCTCAAAAAATACAATAGTTATAGCGAATTCGGAATAACTAATAGAATACTGATCAACATGAAAGATTATATTAAGATCCCGATAGTGCATATTTTTAATCTGAGTTTTCTTCATGGTAAATACCCTTCAGGATTCAAAAGTGCAATTGTTCTACCACTTTTTAAAAGTGGAGACAAAAAGTCCTTAGGAAACTATAGACCTATTTCTCTTACACTATCTCTGTCAAAAATACTGGAAAAATGTATCAAGGTCCGATTGATGTCCTTTATACATAAACATGCTATAATATCCAAAAGACAATATGGGTTCCAGCCTGATATATCTACATCTCATGCTCTTTTTGATGTTTCAAAACACATCTGTCAAAGTCTTGATAGGGGGGATTATGTCTTTGGTTTGTTTTTGGATATAGAAAAAGCATTTGACTCCATTAGTCATAAATTATTAATAAAAAAGATTGAAAATTATGGTATTCGTGGAATCGCTCTTGATTTGATAAAGTCTTACATCAGTAATAGAACCCAAATTGTGAAGATTGATGAAATCAAGAGTAACCTAACAACTGTGAACTCTGGTATTCCTCAGGGAACTGTATTAGGCCCTTTGCTATTCATTTTATATATAAATAATATTTTTTCTATTAAGACTAATGGATTACCCTTTTGTTTTGCAGATGACACTGCCTTTATCTTTTCGGGCGACTGTTTTAATAACTTGACAAAAACTGTTTCTGATGATTTTAGATTGGTTAAGAAATATCTTAATACCAATTTTCTTTCTATAAACATTCAAAAAACTTCATTGGTTTCCTTCTCGAATGGTGAGAGAAAGTGCTCCTCCAAGAGCACACCTCACATCACTCTCCACTCTATCAATTGTACTGTCTCTCAGGAATGTTCATGCCAAGTCTTGAAGTTTGTAAATGAATGTAAATATCTGGGAATTATTTTCGATTCCAAAATGAGCTTCAAGACACATATTTTGAAATTGACTAGCAGTATCAGAAAACTCTTTTATAAATTTAAGATTCTGAGAGGCATTCTTAGTTATGAAGTTCTAAGAATGGTCTACTTCTCCTTGTGTCAGTCTTTGCTGTTGTATGGGATTTTGGTCTGGGGGAATACAAGTGAATTCATTTTAAGGGGTCTTTCTGTTGCTCAGAATATTGTTATTAAGATTATACTAAAAAAGCATCCAAGATTTGCCACGCTGGCGTTATATGATGAGTTTAGGGTACTGAATTTAAAACAATTATTCCTATTGAATGCTTGTATTCATTTATATAGAATAAATTGTACAAATTACAATTTGCATTATTACCCCACACGTATATCTAGCAGAACAAATATAATTTTGCCCAGGATTAAAACTGAATTATACTCGAGACATGCTCAAATTGTTGGCCTGAGAATGGCAATAAAGTATAGATATAATTATGATCAATTTAGAAATGTTAGACATATAAAGAGTTTTTTAATTAATTCTGGCTTTCTAAGAATGTGAATTTGTATGACGATTTTATTTTATTTTGATTTACTTTACTTTATGTTGTTTTACTTTTTATTTTGTACTTTTTATTTTGTCTTTGTTCTTTTATATCTTTAATTTAAAGTAATTTATTAAATTTATGTTTTTGAATTTCTCTGTTAATTTATCTTAAAATTTAACCCTCGACTCAAGATTAATCTTACAGAGGGTTAAATTTTATTATATATGTAAACTGTGCATGTAAACTGAGCCAAATAAATAAATAAATAAATAAATAAATTTAGACACGAATAAACGTTTCTCCATTTATCTATCATACCGAATTGAAATCCGAATTTCTGTTTAAAACCTCTGTAAGTTCCAGAGCTTTGCGGACGTATAGTCTGGACCACCAAATTCCAATACATAGGACATCATTCTATGCTAGGTCATTTTCTGTTTATTCCGCGAAGCTCTGGAATAAAATTCCAGCAAGTGTGAGAGGGCGAAGTCTCTTGGCGTTTTTAAGGCAAGGTATTTCGATCTATTAATGAGTCAGCAGAGGGCTGGTTGATGGGCGGAGTGAGGCTGAGTTGTTGTATTTTTAACCGACTTCAAAAAAGGAGGAGGTTCTCTATTCGAATTTTTTTGCATTGGGTCCAGTCTAGCTTCCGATTGGTCCCATTTTTTTTCATAGGTATTAGACCTTTTTTATTAGGTTTGTTTAGACCTAACCTCTTTGTTTATGAACCGATTTCGATGGTTCTTTTTTTATCCAAAAGGGGGTGTCTTAGGGATGGTGTCATATTAATTTGGTCAAGTTCTGATGATATCATCACTATTAATAACATCACTAAAAGAGAAAAATAAAAATTTTTAAGAAAAAAATAAAAACCGACTTCACAAAATTAAATGCAACAAATAAAATACACTAAAAGGTATAAAATAATTATTATCTTATTTAGTTACAACTAAACGACGAAATATTAACACGAAATTACTTTTTTGAATTCGGTACCAAACAAACTATACCTATAAGCGAGCATATCCTCCAAACGTACTAAGTAAGATCCGTCGAGTGCGATTCATAAAAGGTATATGTTTGGCACCGACTTCAAAAAGTAATTTCGTGTTAATATTTCGTCGTTTAGTTGTAACTAAATAAGATAATAATTATTTTATACCTTTTAGTGTATTTTATTTGTTGCATTTAATTTCTTGAAGTCGGTTTTTATTTTTTTCTTAAAATTTTTTTAAAATTTATTTTGTTCATGCAGATCATTTTGTGATATATATATATATATATATATATATATTTGTATTTCGATTTCATTTTGTCAATTAATTTTAATAATTTTTTTTAATGTTAATTGTAATTATTTTTGTACTCTCTGGGTTGAATTTTCTAAGCAGATTTTTAATGTATTATAATTTGTATCTTTTATGATCCAGGAGAATATCATTCTCAGAGCAAAATAAAATCTATCTATCTATCTATATGCTGTTTTTAACAGTCACGTGACAAGCAGGTCGATTTAGATGATTCAGAAACACCCCCTATATGCAAAATAATTTCAGCATAAAATTAAATAATCAATATTTCTGTTTATTGTTTACTAAAATTATTTATTTACATTGTTAATGATGTTAAGCGTTTAATTGCCCATTAAATAATTTACCTGTTAAACTAATAATAATAATAATAATATTGAGAATGCAAGTGTTTGGGGAATATATCTATTTGAGAGTTAGGGGTGCAGAATAATCGAGTTGCGAGGGTTGAAGTGGAGGGCTGCTAATATCCATGTCAATGGGATGGATATCAATCGGAATATCCCTCGCAGGTAGCCGAGAGAGCGCCATCTATCACACGTATTTTATTCCCGCTGCCCCCAATTGATAGAGGGGCCCGGGGTTGCAACTTGCAACAAACCAACCCCTTGATTCATAAATAATTCCAACTCGATTCTATCAATCATCGGAATGTGTCGATGACAACGGACGGATGACTATCGCCAGACAGGTGAACCATTTTCTTTATATGCTATTTAAGAGATAACAATACTTTCATTTTTTACTTTACCATACAGGATATGGTCAAGTATTGTAATCGTGCATGAAAAAAGTGGGTTTTTTGCTTCATTTTTTCGAAATATCTCAAAAAAAAAAAAATTGGGCGAAATCATGGCATTTCGGTCTACAAAAAAGCTCTAATAAGTGAACATCGAAAAAATTATATTTTTCGAGATAATAATTGTTTTGTCAAAATGTCTGTTAGGGCCAGTTTCAGAAAAAAGAACTAATCCTCGGCTTACTCAACTCTAGGTTGAAAGTTACCCTGGAGTTTCAAACAATATGAATTTAATAAAACAAAAAATTTTTAAGAAAAAATAAAAACCGACTTCAAAAATTAAATGCAACAAATATAAAATACACTAAAAGGTATTAAATAATTATTATCTTATTTAGTTACAACTAAACGACGAAATATTAACATGAAATTACTTTTTGAAGTCGGTGCCAAACAAACTATACCTATAAGTGAGCGTACCCGCCAAACGTACTAAGATCCGTCGAGTGCGATTCATAAAAGGTATATGTTTGGCACCGACTTCAAAAAGTAATTTCATGTTAATATTTCGTCGTTTAGTTGTAACTAAATAAGATAATAATTATTTTATACCTTTTAGTGTATTTTATTTGTTGCATTTAATTTTTTGAAGTCGGTTTTTATTTTTTCTTAAAAATTATTTTATTTTTCTCTTTTTAGTGATGTTATTAATAGTGATGATATCATCAGAACTTGACCAAATTAATATGACACCATCCCTAAGACACCCCTTTCGGATAAAAAAGAACCATCGAAATCGGTTCATAAACAAAGAGGTTAGGTCTAAACAAACCTAATAAAAAAGGTCTAATACCTATGAAAAAAATCGAAAAAAATGGGACCAATCGGAAGCTAGACTGGACCCAATGCAAAAAAAATTTTCAAAATCGGTTGACAATTGGCGGAGATATGAGGTAACATAGGCACAAAAAAAAAAAAAAAAAAAAAATTCAGTCGAATAGAGAACCTCCTCCTTTTTTGAAGTCGGTTAAAAATAGAGTCGAGTTAGCTCACCCTGAGTCAAGGGTTGGAAAATAGGTTGGAAACGGCCAAATTCCCTACATTTTAGTAATTTTTAGAAAAAAAAAACAATTACGTTTAGATTTTTTTTTGTTTTGTATTCATTTCATTCAAATGAATGAATGTCTTGTATTCTTTTATTATTTAAAAACAATCAAATTTTTTTTTCTATTTAATCATATAAAAATAAAGTGGTAAAAAAGTAAATATATAGATACAACAAAACTGAGACAAATCATGTAATTTTAAAAATTTGAAATGTATTGAATAAGTGAATATTAAATTTTAAATATAATATGGACCAATCTTCAATTAAGAGTAAAAGAACTCCCAATTTCACAATAGAAGAGGAGAAACGTCTTGTTTTTCTCGTTAATAAATATAAAGATGTGTTGGAATCTAAGCGTTCAGATTCCGATGCTAATTTAAAGAATGAAAAAATATGGGATGATTTGGCATCAGAATTTAATGCTGACTCCAATCGTTTCTGATCTAATTTTATTCTACGAAATAAATATAAAAATTTAACTATTTTATTAGAAATATCTGCTTTCTTCGATTTTAGTTTGAAATTATTTTTAATTTAATTTATTAGATATTTACTTTTAAAAATATACCTATGTTGTTAGGGCGCTCGTGAGGTGGGTGCTGTGTGGCGCTATGTGCCGCGCCCCCCATCAAGTCGATGGGGTCCTAACAATCTTGCGTATGCAGAGCTGTAGGTTGCGTGTTCATATAGGGTGTGTGCAGGGGAGGGGCTGCTGGATGGCGGTGGCCCCTCCAGATTCGAATGTTCGAATCCAATTCGCTTCTCCAGTCGAATCGAGTCGCTTTAATTATAGCATGGGTGATAATATTTCACTCATGTAAAAACGACGCAACGATCCGACTGAGTCATCTAGCGGCCGTGGCTCAAGGCTCGTCGCCATGAGCGAGAGCGGGCCGCTACACCTATATAATGAATTCTTTTGTTTTATTCTAATTCGGTGTTAACATAAATTAAAATTCTATATACATTTATATAGGTATATTTGGCTATATTTAATATTATATAAAAATAATAATAATAATATTATAAAAATAAATAATAAAACGATTTGTTTTGAATTCTTTTGATTTGAAACTCTAACCTATAAAATGTTTTTCTAGTGTAAATAAACACAGGGTTATCCCCAGGATTAAGGTTAACCCATCAAGTTCGGGGAGTTAAAGATAGAGGGGTTAAGTCTGCGATCACCCTATGTTTTTTTATGAAACATATTTCGAGAGCTAACCCCAGGGTCTTCCCTAGCATAGGGTCATCTTAGTTTTATGAAACTGGCCCTTAGTGTGTTATTCTGTTAGTTACCAAATTTTGTGGACGAGCTAGCTCAAAAACTAGTGTGAATATCAAAACCAAATTTCACACTTAGTTTTGTTGCATTGAGATTAAGAGCTGATTAGATTTTGCGTGTATATCGACCCAAAATTAAGAGGGGGTTAAAATTTAAAGTTATAATATTTTCATACTAAAAAAACAAATAAGAAAAATGAAATATATTATAAAATGAACCTATTAATAAAGAATTATTTTTTGGTACTAAAATTAGGGGGGGGGGGTCAAAAAATAAAAATCTAGACCATTTGATCAAACTCAACCAAATTTTGTATACATATTCGGTGGGCCACCGAGGGCTAGAAATTCAAAATCAAACCGCCCAAAATGGGGGGCGGGTCAAAAAATGAAAATCTAGGTCCTTAGCGAATTCGAAGCTTTTTGGTAGGTTTTATTAGTTCTTTTTTTTGTCTCTTTTGGGGAAGGGGGTTTGTTAACTCTTGTTTCCATTTAGAGATGAGAAAAGCAAGGGTTGGTTTTGAAATTAGGCTGGAATAAGGAAATCTCTGCGGTACTAAGGTAAATATTTTGTTTACGAGCTTTTCGTGCGTGTCGAGGCACGCCCTCGAAGCTCGGCCCTCCGGGCTGGATGCCCTGGCGAGCAGCGTCTCGGTCCAAAAATCTTATTCCTCTTAAAAAACCACACTCCAAATGTATACCCGTAAACTACCGAAAATACATCGTCTCTTAAAAGTTTCGCCTCTTTAATTTTTGAGTGGCCTGGGGGGGGGGGGGAGGAACAATTATCAATATATTTAATGTTTCTTAATTTAAAAAGAATTGGAGTCTTTCATTTCAAAATTCGAATATATATATTTCAAATTTGCCTGGTTAATGAAAATCGATTGGAGCCATCAGTTTAAAATCCGAGCTGAGAATTATATTTCAAATTTGCCTCGTTAATTAATATATATTTAATGTTTCTTAATTTAAAATCTATTGGTGTTTTTTCATTTTCATTCGAGTTCAAATGAATACAATATTATCTAGACACAAAGTCTAAATCAAAAATATATAGTTTTAGTAAAAGAAATCAAGATATAAATATTAATGTGACATTGGTCTAGTGGTTAGAGCTGATGACCATAGTTCAAGAGTTCGTCGGTTCGATTCTAGGCAAGAGGGAAATTTTTTTAGAGAAATTTCTCTAAGCGTTGTTACAAATTAATCTAGATGAATATATATAGTATATTTAATTTTTTTAGATAATAGATATGGTTGTAAGAGATAGTCAATCCAGGGTTGAGACTAGAAGTATATAGGTGTTAAAACCAGTGGTGGTATTTTTCTTATGAGGATGATTCAGATGGTTATATAGATTATAAGAATATAGGGAAGGATGGTATTAATTTAAATAATGTCTGGTCTAGTTAATTCAGATATTAATATGTAGGTTTGCATTCATTTGTAGGACCGGCATTGATTTGTGGAAGTCTGTCTATTTATTACTACTTGGGATTATAGTCCTCTGCCCCCTATAATTAAATCAATTATAAATTTTGTCAAGTCCTAAAGTCCTAGAATTGTTAAAAATGTTATTTAGTTCTCACAAGCAGAGATTAGCTTAGGTAGAAAGAGGTCATACCATCCTTGTTAAGGTTTTGACCAGGTTTCCTTAACAACTTATGGCAAATGACGGGATGGCTAATGCGCCGCTTGCTCCTGGTATCGGGTTTTTGCGCGGAATTTTTAAATTACTTTTTGTCTTTTGATGGAAATCTATGGTCATGTTATTTGTTAATGAGCATACATTTCTATTTTTTTACTTGTTTATTATTTGTTAAATTGTAATTAATTTGTATTGATGTTTGTTCATGCGTTGTAGCTTGATTGTATTGATGTTTGGAGGACCTAGCCACCGAGGACTTGTGCCTCTAAGCATGTCGAGGAATAAAGATTTATTTATTTATTATTTAAATGGAGAAACGTTTATTCGTTTCTAAATAAAATACAATAATTCAATAAATAGGTAAATTTAATCTATCGGAGTTGTTAGTCCTTGAAATGTCGTCAAATTTGAATCTAAGGCCTGTTTCACACTTAGCCGGCTGTCGTTTAAACTACATATAGCCGACACCTACACGAAAGTGAATAATATTAAAAAAAAATCGGGACGCGTTTCCGTTATCTGATAAAATTTAAATTTCGGAAAATAAGCTTTGGTGAGTATTCTCAAAGACAATTAGAAGTTCGAAAATAAGGACTACGTTTAAATACTTTTTTATTTATTTATTTATTTATTTAGCTGGTTTAGCTAGTTTTACGGACAAGATGTCCAATATAGAAAAAGAAACATATACAAGATACAATATTAAAATAATATGGATATAATAAAATAACAGGTAGGTATCAGAGAAAAAAAACTTATTACACTGAAGTGGTTTTTACAATGTGGCTGATGGTTTTAAGCCACTTGAACCACTTTATTTATAAACACACCTGTAATGTTATGATTTAGACACATGTTAATTAAAAACAAACAAAAAAATCCTAATTTTAATATAATATATTAATATTTGCTATAACCCATTAGTGTGTTTTAAAATTAAAAAACCAATTAAAAATAAAACATAATTGAAAGAAATGTAAAAAAAAACTTTTTTTATTGAGATTTTCATCTATCTATAATTACTTTAATTAAGAAAAGATCAATTAAGAATAAATTTGTTGAGGTCCAGACCTAGCCAGATCGTTTTCTCATTCTCAAAACTTGTTAATATAGTTGGTTTCATCAAAATCAGGTAGAGCCGTTTTCAAAATTGAACTAGGGTACAAATATATATAGAAACAAATATATAAACAATTTTTGCTCGTTTAATAAGAGTAGATAAACAATAAATAAATATATTTTGTAACAATACAATTCACGGACTTGTCAAGTTGACAAGTACTGTTTTATTTCTTAAAAATGCACTCTAATTCTATGACTCCTAGCAAATTGATATAGTCACATATACTATCATTTTTTTATTTTGTCTGTTACACGCTTAGACCGAGGACAAGATCCTACAAGATAAACTAAAATTGAAATGAATTTTTAATAAAAAAAAGAAGAAAACCTGCCTGACTTGAAAATGAGCTGAATATTTCCATAATAGCTTGTATTGTTTTGTTTTTTGTTTTTTTGTTTTTGTACTTTTTCTTCTCATTATCTTATTCCATTTCTCCCAGTTGACAATCATTTATGAAATAAAACAACAAATATTCGTGGTGGTTGTTGTTGTTGTTGTTGTTGTTGGTCCGTTGAGATTTGCGACAGCTGAATGCATAAATTCATGGCTGATGGCCTCGCAATGCAAATAGCTAGCTAGCTCTTCTCCCTATATTATGTATAAATGTATCTATTTCCAAGTGATAGAAGGGACTTAAAGAAGAGCCGAGCCGTCCGGGGCCGTATTAATCGTCTTATTAATTCGCCTATCGTCATCGTTGTCGGGGCATTAATCAAGTCCCCGGCGTTGATTAAGATCCGTTCTCGTCTTGTGGCTTAAGCAGGTGAGCTTTTTGCCTTGGTATTAATTGAAATTCCTTCCTCCAAGGACCGTCCCGGAATGTATATATGGCTGGCTGGCCCTTTGCAGACCATTTGACGAGGGACCAAATCTGACAACAGGCGAGTTTCTATCGGAGCGCTCTCTCTCGACATGTTCCCGGAACAAAAGGGAAGACGACGACGCCCTCCGAATCGGAAACGATTATCCACTCTTCCAAGGCAATGGACCTTTTCAATTTCAAGAGAGAGAATGATATAAACACGGCTCATGAATATTTGAACAACCGCTATGGCGAATGCGAGAATCCGTCCAATTGGCTACCAAAATGATGGGTATATATCTTATCTTGTCGTATCTTATTATTATATATTAAACGAGCAATGTTTATATATATATATATATATGTAGAAGGGGCGGTTTCACCCCCTTCGCTCATAGTGAGTGAAATAACACACTTATTCATTCTTTATATATATATATTTATTTACAAAAAGGGGTTTATACATATTCGTGTCTAGGGGTCGTCGTCAAACATCATAATACACATCGTTAATTAATACATCGTGTCATCTTAAGCACCACTGGCTTTCAACTATAAACTATAAAAACTAAACAAATCGACAAACTGCACTTAACTTATATCTAAATCAAGGCGATATTAGGCGGGCTCTCATTGGCTCACAGAGCTCGAGCGTCTCAGTCTCTTTTCGCGTAAATATTTCGTGAACGTGCCAACATCTGTCATTCTTGCTCCGGCCTCCGAACAAAGAACATCTCTATGGGAAATTGCTCTCCCAGGCGACCCAACGCCTGCAAGAGCCTTATCCTGGCAACAAGATGCGCCTTCGCAGACATCAGCCTTGAATTCACTAGCAAGGCGGTCCTATTCTAAAGTAAGTGGATTTTTCATTATTTCATTGGCGAACACATATATATTGAGACATCATTCTTATTTTTACAAAGCATATGGACAATAGTTCTTTTCAGAACTAACCTTATTATTTTAAAAAGCATTTTCATCAATAGTCTTTTTAAAGACTAACTCTGTTTCAATATACTGTATGTGTTTGCAACTTCTTTTAATTTTAACTTCCTACATATATGTTAACATTTAAATGAAAAAGCGAAAGTTAAAACTTTTATCCGGTCACTGCCCTATTTTGGTGCACTTGGGACCAGACTCGTTTTGATAGTGAACCAAGAGTTGAAAAAAGAGATACAGGACCCAGTCGGGTATGATCCGACATCTTCTGCGTTAAGCCCGCAAATGCCTTCTCCATTTAGGCGATGGTTAGGGCAGTGACCGGATAAAAGTTTTAACTTTCGCTTTTCATTTAAATGTTAACATATAAACATTCTAAATAAAATTTATTATTGAAAAACTGAACAAAATTCATCTGTTTCAATTCCCCAAAGAATCAGACAGATGAGAATTGTAGTAAATATATATATATATCCGATCGGGTTCTCGAAAACGGCTCTAACGATTTGGATGAAATTCACGGGTTAGGAGGGTTTTGTGTTGGACATTCGATCTGTCACGGTCTCATCTTCGGCTAAGTTGTTTTTGATGGGTTTTTTGTTAATTGAAACAATTATTCACAGGTGGTTGTCTCGATAAAAATGTATAATTACATTTTTATTCAATTTCCTTTTAATAAATAATTGGTTTTTTAATTTTATATCCCACAGTAAGATCATTATAATTATTATTGTATAAATTAAAAGTTTGAAAATTTAATTGATTAAAAATCGAATTTTAAATCCCACAAGCGTATTTTTCTGTATTAGAATTTGGCAATTTAATTGATGAACTCAAATATTGTTATTTAATTAAAAAAAATTACTATACGATATTTATTTATATACCTATATGTAGCGGCCCGCTGTTGCTTTGGCGACGAGCCTTTAGACACGGCCGCTAGATGACTCTGTCAGATCGTTGCGACACTTTTTGCATGACTGATATATTTTTTATCAGTCATGCTATAAGCGGAGCAACTCGATCTCGGCTGAGCATCGGATCATCGAATCCATCGAATCGCATGGAATCGATCGCATCAATCGATCAAATGGAAGGAGGGGCCAACCGCCAACTAGTAGCCCCTCCCCCGCTAACAAAGCGGATGGCGCCCAGCCCGGCTCAGGGGCATAAACAACGCCCTGCACACAGGCAACATTGTTAGGACCCCATCGACTTGGTGGGGGGCGCGGACACGCACCACAAAGCACTCAGCACTCACGAGTGCCCTAACACTATACATATATAGACATAATCTGTGGGCCACTACAAGACTTGAAATGCAAAAACTGGGTGAGGAGGGCGGGGGAGAGGGTGGAGATGTGGAGGTGCGGTGGTTGAGGGGTACGGGGGCGAGAGAAGTGGTTTAGGGGGTGGGGTGGAGGGGTGCAGTAGGTAGGGTGAAGTGGTGGTGGTCCGGGGTGCAAAGGTGGGGGTTCGGGGATTAATATATAGCTTTTAACTGAAGCAAAAAGTTACCGAGCATCGCTCGGTGGCTCCAGGTACTTAATATTAATTGAAAATGCTGAGAGGAGCAGAGTTGTTGATTTTTAAGAGTAAATCAAAGAGGGTGTACTCTCTTTGATGCCGAAACATATACCTACACTTATATACAGGGTGGGGCTCGGAAAGATGGACATACTAGGTCATTCTTAATATTGAGACGCGAGTTTTCCGTGCGTGCCTTCCGGCACGCCCTCGAAGCTCGGCCCCCTGGGCTGGTGCCCTGGCGGGCGGCGTCTCGGTCCAAAAATTTTATTCCTCTTAAAACACCACACTCCAAATGTATACCTGTAAACTCCCGAAAATACATAGTCTCCTAAAAGTTTCCCCTCATTTTCGTCCTGACACAGCTACAGAAATGAGGCTCCAGATATGAATCTGGGAGTATTTTTTTTCTTCTATAATCTACAGCACTGTGATATTTTTTGTGTGGAAATATGTAGATTTATTTAAATAAGTGGGATCGTGTGAGAAGGAGAATTATATTATATCATTTTTTTAAAATTTGGGATCGATATAAGGCTCAAAATATTTAAAAGTGATCAGGTGTTGTTTGTATGACATGCTGCTCCCTCTAGTATTGCCATGATAAACTCATATGGGCATGCGTGTCTTAAGTCGTTCAATTTTGTAAAATTCAAAAAATAAGAAAAACAAAATTTAGATTTTTTATAAATAATATATAAAATATAAATCAAATAAGATGTGATTAATTTCTTCTTCTGTGCGCAAAGAAGAGCTAATATTCTAAACTTACCCACACTGTATATTTTCTTAACCTAACCACATGAAAGATTTTAAACTTTCATTCATAAATTAATTCCTGTAATAGACTGATGAAGAGGGCAAAGCCCTCGAAACTATAGTCTCGTTATAAATAAATAAAATTTATAATTCCAGCAGAAGACACACTCTTTTATTGTCTCCTTCAAAGAAGAGCGAATTGAATATTTAATTTTTGAGTGGTGAGGGGGGGGGGGAGAATAATTATCAATATATTTAATGTTTCTTAATTTAAAATCAATTGGAGTCTTTCATTTCAAATTACAATTACAATTATATTTCAAATTTGCCGCAAATATACCTCAATTATACGGACGGCATCAGCGCTCCCTGTCGGCAGCATTCTCTCAGCGTTGTTACAAATTAATCTAGGCTCTTATATATAGTATATATGGGAGGGAGGGTGCTATGGAGTTCATACTTGTCCTTTTTGTAAAGATAATGATGACTAATATGTTTAAGACTGGTGTACCCCACCTTGCCCCAAGATGGGGCAAAATACTTTTTTGTGTTTTTATTTATTATTTAAAAAAAAATCGGTTGTCTGTAAAGTCGGTTTACTGACGATAGTTGAACGTGACAACGTCATAAGAAAATACCATTCCATCAGTATTTTCTTATGACGTTGTCACGTTCAACTATCGTCAGTAAACCGACTTTACAGACAACCGATTTTTTTCATAAATTTTCCTCCACTGTCATTTAACGCCTCTCTAATAATTGATTCGGCCAATGGCGGCTGGAGGGGAAATGCCTGTCTTGACTGGAGACACCCCCACTCCTGCTTTTCTAGCCTAGCTGTTCCTCCTTAGCCACTTGCTCGTTCCGCGCTCTCGCTTGCACTTCAAGCCTTAAATGGAACGCCTCAGATGAGTCATGTTTTTTCGAGAGTGCAGCCGGCTTCATCAAATTATAAGACGTTGTCACGTCAAAAAATATAAAAGTTTTTATTTCTTTTTATTATAATCTAATAAAGGGAAGACTGATTTAGTTAATAAATAAAGTTCCTAATTTCTGTGATGTATATTTAGTTTTTTTTTCGACTTCAAACCTTAACCGTCTTACCCCACCTTCCCCTACATGACAAGAACCCTACCGGGAAAAAAGACGGGGCCGTCCAAGAAAACGATGGAAAGACGCTCTGGAATAAACAGGCTGTTAGCCTAACAAGAAGTAGAAGTCTCATTGGTGGTGATGTGGTGTGCCCCCCCCCCCCCGCACCAAATTAAAAACCATTCATTGATTAATTTTTTATTTCTCATTTTAATCTTTCTCTCCCTCTTTGCCTTTATAAGCCGATTTGTTGTTGTTGTTGTTGTTGTTGTTAATTGTCTTTTATCACATCTCAAGGTTTACATTGCCGTTTTTCTCTCTCGTCTTTTTTAAATCCCTTTAAAAGGTGTCTTTATTACATTTTTGTTGTTTATGTTGTTGTAAGTTTATTATTTCCTTTTTATTTTATTTTATTTTATCATCATCTCTTAAATATTTCCCACCTTTAAATATATAAATATCGTGAGTGGGTCGTAAAAAAATTCTTTTTATATTATAAAAGCTAGCTATGTTGTTGAATATAACAACAACAACAACAACAACAAGCCGATCCGGTGCGTGAGCAAATGCAATTGTATTAAAAGAGAGAGAAAAAATGGTTTAATTTTTTTATTTAAAGAAGAGTTATAAAATTTTCAGCCCTCTATTTATATACATCTATATTGGTATATATAGTATGTGCAAAGAGAGATTTAAGTAAAAGTAATAAACCGTGATGAGAGTATGTAAAATTTCAATTAAAGAAATTGATAACAGTGTGAATACAGTATACAGTTGAGATCGAGCTGATTATTTATTTATTTATTTAAAAATCTTTAAGGCCAACTAGCCCCATAATAAGTCGGTTTTATTTTTTTCTTAAAAATTTGGACCAAAATGGGACTAATCGGAAGGTAGACTGGACCCAATGCAAAAAAAATTTCAAAATCGGTTCACAATTGGTGGAGATATGAGGTAACATAGGCACAAAAAAAAATTCAGTCTAATAGAGAAGCTCCTTTTTTTGAAGTCGGTTAAAAAGCATTTACTTTATGACATACAACTCACTCGTCCTAAGAAGTCAATATGACACTATTCCTTTTTAGTCTAGACATGTTCTTTTTTAATATGAAAGATATTAATTTGCCGATGGTAATAGATTCAAATTTACTAGAAAATCATAGATCAAAGATGGTGTCATCTATTAATTCCGATGGATCTTTGAGTAAAATATTTTACGCGTTTGCATATGTCAGAGAGGTTCGTATCCCGCAGGTGAGCCAGGTGGCCCGGATTGCTGTTACTGGCACTCGGGTTCGATTCCCGAGGGGGTGAAAAACAACCCCTCTGACATATAATTAAAAATATTCCACTCCATCGGAATTAATAGATGACACCATCTTTGATCTATGATTTTCATGTTCTTTTTCTTTAGTTTATCTTATTTTTTCTTTTTTTTGTTAACTTCTTTTTATTGATTTCTCCGAGTATTGTTCTGTTCGGGAATATTCCTCTGGGAGTGATGAGATCCTATCAAGTCATTCAATTGAGTAGTTGAAAGTTTCCATGAGAAAATCTCCCTAGGGATATATTAAAAACACCCCCCGAAAACACCCCCGAAACCCCCCCCCCTCCTCCCCCTCACACATCCCTCTCTATCTCCCTTCTTATCTACCTACCTATCTACCTTGCTCTTCCTCCCAATGAATATACAAACTGAAATTGGAAACTATTCGCTCTATATACACAAAAGTGCAAAATAATCGACCCACCAATAAAAACTTTATTAAATAGTAAATCATTTTTAATTTTTTTTACAAGTAACCACACATTATGCCACTTGTCGTTGACTTAGCCCTTGGATTAATTAGGCACACAATTTGAACTTCTTGAACTTCAGAAATATCCATTTTGTATATTTTATCTTTCTATCAATCATCAATCTTAATTCAAAATTATTCATTTTATTGATATTTCAAATGAAATTTGATCTTTTATTAAAATTTTATTTAAATATAAAGAGATATTGAGAAAGTATGATAATTTGTAATTGAATTTAATTTTACTTATTTTTTTTTTTTTTTTTATAAAATTCAAAAATTATCAACTATATTTATTGAATATGTTAGTTTAAGAGAACAAATTATAAGGATATTTGTAAAAATTATAAAAAAATCGGTTGTCTGTAAATTCGGTTTACTGACGATAGTTGAACGTGACAACGTCATAAGAAAATACTGATGGAATGGTATTTTCTTATGACGTAGTCACGTTCAACTATAGTCAGTAAGTTAATAGAGTAAAGGGTGTAAGTTTCACAGTGAATGAAATATACTCAAAGAGGTTTATACAAACTCAATATTTTAAATTATTAGTCCATCATCGAGTTTACAAGTTAATATGTATTAGCTTGTAAACTCCTGATGATGGACTAATAATCTGAATTATATTGGTATAAACCTTGATTTTATTTCATTCACTGTGAAATACACACCCTTTACTCTATTAACAAGTAAACTTGTAAACTCCTGATGATGGACTAATAATCCGAAATATATTGAGTTTGTATAAACCTTCTTTGAGTTTTATTTCATTCACTGTGAAACTACACACCCTTTACTCTATTAACTAACATCATGTTTCACCTAAAACCTACACCACTTTCCATGAAGTAATATCGTCAGTAAACCGACTTTACAGACAACCGATTTTTTTCATAAAATTCTTCGTTCAGAAAATCATTTTAAATTTACAAAATATTTGAATAAAATTTATTGTTTAAATTTCTACTCGACTGTTAAAATTTAATTTTTGATTTTATTATTTTATAATAATAAATTTTGTATTGACATTATTTCTTTCAGCAAGTAAACTGAATAAAAGTTGTTATTCAATTAGTTACTTAATTATTTTTGCAAATTTAATTGTAATTTGTTGTAAAAAAGTAATAATTTTGAATAATTTATTATAAGAATAAACTGTGATTAAATTATTGTTCATAAATCTTAAATTTAAAATTTAAAAACATCATTAAAATTTTGTAACTGTAGCTTTTAAAAACCCGCCTCAATCTTTGTCGCTCGTTCCGCGCTCTCGCTTGCACTTCAAGCCTTAAATGGAACGCCTCAGAGCGAGGTAACGCCGCCTGAGTCATGTTTTTTCGTGCGTGCAGCTGGCTTCATCGAATTATAAGACGTTGTCACGTCAATAATTTGCTATTTAATAAAGTTTATATTAGTGGATTGATTTGTTTGCACCGTAGTGTATAATATATACTCTTTGGGCTTACATTTGCTTATTATATCTATATTCACTGGATAGAAAATTAAATGGAAATAGTGTTGGTAGTTTATTTAGATAAAAATATTTATCTTTCTGTGAATCTATTATTAATACTCTATTACTTAATAATCCTCCATGCCTTCAGCAATGGTTACTAATAATAACCGAAAGGTCAAAATTCCAATGTACAATTGTTATTCCTCGACTATTAAATGATAATTGATCATTAATTTTGACTTAAAGTCAACATGAACTGCAAATAGCAAGTGATATCTGATTAATAATAAAGGAATAAACATATTAATATTTCAAATGAATTTGGATAAAGTTTAACAACGATCCGTTGCAGTTTATTTTTACCAGTAACCACACATTAGAATGTTTATTAGTAATGAAGCTGTTGAAGCTTTTATTTTTGTGATTAATTTGATTAAAGTTTGAATTTTTATTTAAATCACTCATGATTAATTTATAATTATTTATTGAAACAAATAATTACAATATAAATACAAATTATCAGTATTAAAAATTCAAACTTTAACCACACATTAATGAAATTATTGCTTATTGCAAGTGTACTTGCCACTTGTCGTTGTCTTAGCCCTTGATTATTTAGGAACACAATTTGATTGAAAAGTTTTTGTTTTGCCGAGAGTAGCAGAGTTGTTGATTCACAAAGAGAAACAAGAGGTTGTCCTCTGCTTGATGCAAATAAACATACACACATATATATCAAGATGATATATGTGTATATATATATTATTTATTTGTTTGAGACTATAGTTTCGAAGACTTGGTCTTCATCATCAGTCTTTCTTCAATTATAAATGTTTTTCATGGAGTCAATATCATATGGATATTGAAAACTTGGTGTTCTTTCGTCACTGCTGGAAGGCTAGGAACTAATAAAGCTTTATTAGTTCCTAGCCTTCCAGCAGTGACGAAAGAACACCAAGTTTTCAATATCCATATGATATTGACTCCATGAAAAACATTTATAATTGAAGAAAGACTGATGATGAAGACCAAGTCTTCGAAACTATAGTCTCAAACAAATAAATAATATATATACAGATATATCATCTCGATATATATGTGTGTATGTTTATTTGCATCAAGCAGAGGACAACCTCTTTGTTTCTCTTTGTGAACACAATTTGAACTTGAGAAATATCAATTTTGTATACTTTATCTTTCTATCAATCATGCTTAATTCAAAATTATTTATTTTATTGATAATTCAAAAGGAATTTGATCTTTTTTAAATTTTTATTTATTGTAAAGTGATATTGAGAAAGTAGGATAATTTGTAATTGTATCTTTTAATTTAATTTTACTTATTTTTTTTTTTATAAAATTCAAAAACTATCAATAAAATTTATTGAATATGTTAGTTTAAAAGTTAATGGAACTAATTATGTGAATATTTGTAAAAATTTTAAAAATAATTCTCTATTTAATAAAGTTTTTATTAGTGGGTCGATTTTTTTGTACCGTAGTGTATTATACTCTTTGGGGTTTCATTTGGTTATTAAATCTATATTCACTGGATATAGAAGATTAAATAGAAATAGTGTTGGTAGTTTCTTTAAAGAAAAATATTTATCTTTTTTGCATCTATTATTAATAAATACTCTATTACTTAATTATTTATTTTAATTTTTTAATTGTTAATTGTTTATACGCAATAATAATAAAAAAATAATTAAACATCAATATTGTATATTATGTATATATATTTCACGGCAAATCGGACGAAAAATTTTAATTATTGATTTCCTTCATTTTTTGACATTTTTTAGTAACCCATCTAAAAACTCTTCCGAAATTTTTTGATCACCGATTAATAAAATATCGAATTTCGGTTTTTCTCTCATAACTCTTTCAAAAATAGTATAAATTCAAACTTTTTTTTTTGAAATTATTTTTTACATACTTTTTAGAAAAAAAGTAGAAAAAAATTATTTAAATAGTTTTTATATGTGACTTTTGAGTTTGAAAATTTTAATCTTGTTTTTGAAACTGTATGTACTCTTAGATTTTTTTGAAAATTTTTTATTTTAAACTTCTATTCATTCTACAAATTTGAAGATCGGATTGATAATTTGTATTTTTTTTCGATTTTCTTTCAAAAAACTAAAATACTAATTATTTATTTCAAACACATGTTAACGATAAAAATGTATAAAAATCAGATTAGAGTAACTAAAAAAGAGAACTCAATACCAAAAAGTGTCTTTATTAATAATGGTTATAGCGAATAATTTTTTTTTCGAAATTTTCAAAAATCGAAAAAAATAGTAATTATTATAGGACCACTATTATTAACCAGGTCTTAAAATTTGTAGACTGAATAGAACTTAAAAATAAAAAATTATCAAAAAAATCGAAGAGTACATAGAGTTTCAAAAACAAATTTAAAATTTTCAAACTCAAAAATTGTCATATACAAACACTTTAAATAATTTAAGTTTATTTATTTGGTAAGCGAAATAAGTAGGTTATAATGAAAGCCAGTCCAAATTATTTAAATTTTTTATTCAAATTCCGACGTTTCGGAGATCTTTCTCTCCTTCTTCAAGGTAATGAATAGTTATAGATGGGTGAGTATAACTCGGCTCCCATTTGTCTCTCTTTTTAACCGACTTCAAAAAAGGAGGAGGCTCTCTAATCGAATGATTTTTTTTTTTTTTTTTTTTTGTGTGCCTATTGTTACCTCATATCTCCGCCAATCGTCAACCGATTTTGAATTTTTTTGCATTGGGTCCAGCCTAGCATCCGATTGGTCCCATTTTTTAAATTGAAATTTTTGCCGAGAGTAGCAGAATTTTTATATATTGAAGGAGACAATAAAAGAGTGTGTCTTCTGCTGGAATTATAAATTTATTTATTTATAACGAGACTATAGTTTCGAGGGCTTCCCCTCTTCATCAGTCTATTACAATGTATTCACAGAAATTAATTTATGAATGAAAGTTTAAAATCTTTCATGATGACAAGATTTTAAACTTTCATTCATAAATTAATTCCTGTGAATACATTGTAATAGACTGATGAAGAGGCAAAGCCCTCGAAACTATAGTCTCGTTATAAATAAATAAAATTTATAATTCCAGCAGAAGACACACTCTTATTGTCTCCTTCAAGTCCCATTTTTTTTCGTTTTTTACTTTATCCAATGCAAAGCATGGGTAAAGTATTGCAATCGCTCTCGGGGCAAGCGTGGCTTCAAAGGGTCCTCAGGTAAAGACTACGGAACCCATGGACTCAATTAAAGTCACAAATTGTAGTATTCAATTAGGTTGAATTTTAGCACGTGACGGTTTTGCCAAAAATTACATGGGGTCTCGTCGAGAGGCCAAAAAGTGCCATTTTTTCATTTAGTGAGTGCGGATGGATGGATGTATGGATGTATGTTATCGCTTTTTTGGCCCACGATTTTTTCCACACCGTTGCACCGAATGAATTGAAATTGAAAACCTACCAGTATTTTAACAAAATGAAGCGCTGATTAGTTTTTGGTACATATCGGCCCACAAACATTAATTAGTACTTTATTTCAGTACTTTTTTAGTTTTTTCTAAATATCTTGAAAATGACTTAACCAATTTTTTTCATAGGTATTAGACCTTTTTTATTAGGTTTGTTTAGACCTAACCCCTTTGTTTATGAACCGATTTCGATGGTTCTTTTTTTATCCGAAAGGGGGTGTCTTAGGGATGGTGTCATATTAATTTGGTCAAGTTCTGATGATATGATCACTATTAATAACATCACTAAAAAGTAGAAAAATAAAAATAATTTTTAAGAAAAAAATAAAAACCGACTTTAAAAAATTAAATGCAACAAATAAAATACACTAAAAGGTATAAAATAATTATTATCTTATTTAGTTACAACTAAACGACGAAATATTAACATGAATATTACTTTTTGAAGTTGGTGCCAAACATATACCTTTTATGAATCGCACTTGACGGATCTTACTTAGTACGTTTGGCGGGTACGCTCGCTTATAGGTATAGTTTGTTTGGTACCGACTTCAAAAAGTAATTTCATGTTAATATTTCGTCGTTTAGTTGTAACTTGTAACTAAATAAGATAATAATTATTTTATACCTTTTAGTGTATTTTATTTGTTGCATTTAATTTTTGAAGTCGGTTTTTATTTTTTCTTAAAATTTATTTTAATATTGATAACAACAATATTACAATACTTTTCACCATATATATCATAAGTGTACTTAGTCAACTCCGAAACGTCGGAATTTGAATAAAAAATTTAAATAATTTGGACTGCCTTTCATTATCACCTACTTAATTTAAATAATTTTTTTTTTGTAATTTTTTCTAAAAAGTATGTAATGAAACAAAAATTTAAAAATAAAATTGATTTTGGACCATTTTTGAAGGAGTTATGAGCGAAAAACCGAAATCGATATCTTTTAAACCGGTGATCAAAAAAATTTCAAAATTTACCATGATGCATTTTTTGATGGGTTACTAAAAAATATCAAAAAAATGAAGGAAATCAAATATTAAAATTTTACAAACTATGCGATTTGGCGTGAAATGCCCCATATATACCACAATATACCTGTTTTTCAAGAAAATCAACGCTTGAAATGGTAAATAATATATCGTCGCCGAGTGTAAAGCTGCTAACTCAATTTTTTATCATATATTATGCCATATTAATACCGTTCGAAAAAAAAAGAATTGCTGCATTGTCCAAATAAAATTGCTACTTCAAATTACGATGGTAAGTTGTAGAAAAACAATTTGAAATATAGCTATTTTCCATAACAACAATATTAAATTTTGTTTGTATTTTCTCTGCCCTGTTGTGATTTAGCAGGTTTACACTCTAAGGCGACGATATGGGAAATTAAAAAAAATGAGTTACTTACAATCCAAGAGAAGACTGGTGAGTATTGTCCTCGTAGCAACACAAAACTCACTCACTCAGATAACATAAATAATATCACAGATATATGTTTCGGCCGAAACTATTAGCCATCTTCAGTCCAAAAAAAGAAACCAAATCATACAAATGGGAAGAAAATTTCAACAAAATAGGAAAGAGGATTAACATAATATGAAATGAATGATTACCTCTGGACATTGAAATCAAGGATGCAAAATGCATACCTACTTAAATATACAAAAATTGAAGGTAAGGAAAAATAAAGTTGACAATATATATTTGAAAAAGGTATTTCCATACAATACTAGTAGAAAACAGAGGCTGGGTTGAAAAACATCGGATAAAGAATTATAAGGATAAATATAAATCTATTAACAAGTTTTGAGGATGAGAAAACGATCTGGCTAGGTCTGGACCTCGACAAATTTATTCTTAATTGATCTCTTCTTAATTAAAGTAATTATATTGATAGATGAAAATCTCAATAAAAAAGATTGTTTACATTTTTTTCTATTATCTTTTATTAATTAATTGGTTTTTTAATTTTAAAACCCACTAATAGGTTATAGCAAATAGCAATACATTATATATATATATTTTTTTTGGCTTTTCGGCCTTTCTAACCATAAGCCAATTTACGATACTATATATTTTTTAAATTTTGTCTCTACCCCGGGGGTCAGATTTTAGCCGAATGCCTCGAGTCGGATTCGAACCCGGGTCCTGTTGGTTAGCAGGATGATATGCTACCGACTAGCCTATCTGACGCCCCCAATATATTATATTAAAATTAGGAATTTTTTGTTTGTTTTTAATTAACAGGTGTCTAAATCATAACATTACAGGTGTGTTTACAAATAAAGTGGTTGAAGTGGCTATTTTTTAATACAACTTGGAAACAAATCTTATTTAACTTAATGTTTTTATTTCAGATACTATACGATTATTTTTTTTATTATTATTTTCCTATTTATTTTTTTATAATGTTTATCAATATGAACGAATGTGGGCAAATTAGTGTATGTCATAGTTAATAGTATCTAAGCTTCCTACATTATCATGTATGCGGTGTTTCTTGTTTTGTTTATTGAATCGCATTGTTATTATTATTATTCTCTATACTCATGTTTCTCTTTTGTATTAATCTTTAAGTTAATAAAAACCTAATACAGGTCGTTTTGTCTAATTCTTTACAATTTTATTAACTTAAAGATTAATACATACAGTGCGAAATGGATAAATATATAAAGCCTGCGAAATTTGAAACTAATCCCTACTCGCCTGAAGCGTCAGAGGAATGGGAACACTGGATTCGTACTTTTGAAAATTTTCTCCTTTTAACGGAATTCACGCAAGATAGCGACAAGCTGAAGATCTTGATTAGCCATTTGTCTCACACCGTCTACAAATTTATTAAAGACAGCCAAACTTACATCGATGCTATCGCTGTGCTCGACGATATCTACAAAGAAAAAAGAAACGAAATATTCGCTAGATACCAGCTCGCCACTCGAAAGCAACAGCCGGGTGAGTCTATCATTCAATTTATTCAAACACTAAGATTGATGAGCAAAGATTGCGACTTTAAGAGCGTCACAGCGACCGAACACGCTAATCAATATGTCCGCGATGCTTTTATTAGTGGATTGTATTCAGGCAACATTCGTCAGAGACTCTTGGAAAATGTTTCACTTACATTAGATGATGCTATAAAGCAAGCTATGTCACTCGAAGCCGCTCAGAATCAATCTGAGAGGTATCATTCTCAAGGTCTTATAAATACCACCTTCAGTACATTTTCTAAAGAGGCTACCGAAGACTCTCGTGTGCCTCATAATCACCTAGTTAATAATAACAATACACAACCAGTCGTGCATACTATGCAGAGTCATTCGGAAGATGAAAACAATTTGATTTCAGCTGCTAGTTTTCGGTCCACGCCCGCGAGTGCTAAATGTTTTTTCTGCGGCTATAGGAGGCATTCCCGAGACCAATGTCCTGCTAGAGAGGCGACTTGTAATAAATGTGGCAAATCTGGGCACTTCGCAAAGGTTTGCAAGTCTCGGCCCTCAATCAAGAAGGGAATAACTTCTTCATTGATAGCTTCTATTGAGAGCAGAACTCTTCTAGCTAAAGCCCTGGTCGAAGGACAAATAAATGAGATTCCGGTTACGTGTCTGGTTGATACTGGTAGTTCAAATAGCTATATAGACCTTGACTTTGTAAAAAAAAACCAGCTTAACCTTTATCCAGGGGATGGTCAAGTGTCTATGGCCAACACGTCTCTCTCTTCAAACCTTGAAGGATTTGTAGTAGAAGACCTCAGGCTCTCAAAGCACTATTACCCGCGATATAAATTTTCCGTACTCAAGAAACTGTGTGCCAATGTTCTCATAGGGCACGATATTCTGAGCCTACATTCCAGCGTGGACATGACGTTCGGAGGTCAACGTGAATCTCTGCAGATTTGTAGCTCATCCGCTGCCAATGTACCTCCGGCTCGTCTATTTGGAAATTTAACTCCCGATTGCAAGCCTATCGCAACAAGGTCAAGACATTATTCAGATGAAGACAACCAGTTCATCAGCGGAGAAATATCTAAATTGCTCTCAGAAGAAGTAATCACAGAAAGCTCATCCCCTTGGCGTGCTCAAGTTCTTGTAGCGAAAAATGAAAACCATAAGAAAAGGTTAGTAATTGACTATTCCCAAACTATTAACAGATTTACTTTACTTGATGCGTATCCCTTACCGAACGTAGATGTTTTGATCAGAAAAGTTGCCAAGAATAAGATTTTCAGCTCTATTGACCTAAAAGATGCATATCACCAGATTCCAATAATACCCGCAGACAGACCCTTTACGGCATTCGAGGCCTGTGGAAAGCTTTATGAATTCACGAGAATTCCCTTTGGGGTTACTAACGGAGTAGCTTGCTTCCAACGTGCTATAGATAAAATTATTCACGATGAAAATCTGCCGAAAACTTATGCGTATCTAGATGATATAACGATCTGTGGAGAGTCGCAGCAAGAGCATGATCATAATCTATCCAAATTTCTTGATATTGTTGAACAATATGGAATAGTAATAAATAAAACTAAAAGTAAATTTTCGCGAAAGAGTATAAATATTCTTGGTCATCTTATAAGTTACCAGACAATTAGACCTGATCCCGATAGACTGAAGCCCCTTCTTGAACTGCCTCCTCCAACTAATTCAGCCTCTCTGAAACGTATCATGGGCTCGTTTGCATATTACGCAAAGTGGATACCTAATTTTTCGGAGAAAATTCAAAATTTAATTAATTCAAAATCTTTTCCTCTGGGACATCAAGTTCTTGAAGACTTTGAGAGCATTAAACGCGAAATCGCTAACGCTCTCGTAACCACCATTTCAGATGACTTACCTCTTATCGTTGAAACTGATGCCTCAGATTCTGCATTGGCAGCGACGCTGAGCCAAAATAACAAACCGGTGGCGTTTTTCTCACGGACATTATCTAAATCTGAAAAAGTTCATTCTGCAGTGGAAAAAGAAGCTGCAGCCATAGTAGAAGCTCTGAAGAAGTGGAGAGTCTTTTTAATGGGTAAATCATTCAAGCTGATTACAGATCAACAGGCTTTATCCTTTATCTTTAATAAGAAACAGTCGAGCAAAATAAAAAACGACAAGATAATGAGATGGCGTATGGAATTAGCGCCCTATGACTATGAAATCATATATCGTCCAGGAAAGGAGAATGTTAAAGCGGATATGCTTTCCCGTATTTGTGGAGCTATTTATACCTTAGACAAACTCAACGAGCTTCATCAGTCTCTTTGCCATCCAGGAGTGACTAGAATGCTCCACTGGGTGCGATCAAAGAACCTACCCTACTCGGTTGAAGAAATTAGGAAAATAACGTCAAAATGTCCAATTTGTGCGGAAGTCAAGCCAAGATTTTTCAGACATCAAGGTCAACTCATTAAGGCAACGGCTCCTCTAGAACGTCTGAACATAGATTTTAAAGGCCCCTTACCCAGCAATAGTAAAAATAAATACATCCTGACCATAGTAGATGAGTACTCACGTTTTCCCTTTGCTTTCCCATGTTCGGATGTTAGCTCGACTACTGTCATTAACTGCCTTACTCAACTATTTTCAATATTTGGCTTGCCTGCGTTTATTCATTCAGATAGAGGTTCAGCATTCGTTTCTCATGAAGTTTCATCATTTCTTTATTCTCTCGGAGTTGCTAGTAGCCATTCTTCTCCATACAACCCTAGGGGAAATGGCCAGGTGGAGAGAGATACAACGGTATAATTTGGAAAGCTATCAACCTGGCATTAAAAAGTAAAGATCTACCTGTGTCTAAATGGGAAACAGTACTATCAGAAGCACTTCATGCTGTGAGATCTCTATTATGCACCTCCATCAACTGTACACCTCATGAGAGACTATTCTCTTATCCACGCAGATCCTCAAATGGAGCAACATTACCAGCGTGGATGCTAAAACCAGGCCCAATCCTAGTCAAAAAGAATGTACGTTTGAGCAAATACGAAGATCTGGTAGAAGAGGCAGAACTACTTCAAGCCAATCCTGAATATGCTAGAATTAGAAGGAAAAGATGGTACTGAGGCTACTGTCTCCATCCGACATCTCGCTCCAAGAGGTAGTACAACTCTCACGGAAGAACATCCTACACTTGACTCAGATGATTCAAATGCTTCACAAGAAAGTAGCCTGGGGCCACATGAATCACGGAGTGTCGAACCCGTCTTGCCCCAGCCACAAGATACTTCCATCAGTCGTTCCCCAACCAGTGTCCCTTTCGAACCAGCCTCTCCCCAGCAACAAGATACTTCCAAGATACAACAAGGTTGTTCCCCGGCCAGAGTGTACTCTGGTAAACCTCAACGCACTCGTAGAAAGCCAGCCTACCTCGAAGATTACGAGCTATAATTTTGGAGGGGGAGAATGTCATAGTTAATAGTATCTAAGCTTCCTACATTATCATGTATGCGGTGTTTCTTGTTTTGTTTATTGAATCGCATTGTTATTATTATTATTCTCTATACTCATGTTTCTCTTTTGTATTAATCTTTAAGTTAATAAAAACCTAATACAGGTCGTTTTGTCTAATTCTTTACAGTGTACGAGTAAACAAATATACACATAATATATATGTGGACCATTAGAAAGGTAGAAATGCAAAAACTGGGTGCGGGGTGGGGTGAATGTCGGAGGTGCAGGAGGTGGGGTGCAGTTGTGGGAGGCGCGGATCCAGACCTCTGATTTGGGGGGGGGGGCGGTCGCCGGTATATAAGATCTACTTTTGATCTCGGAAGTGTGTCGCGATCGAATTGTCCAAGCGGGAGGGGGGCAGAGACGCCGCCCCCCACATAGTACTTTATTTTCTTCAATTTTAAAATTTAATGTTATAAAAAAATAAAACCTAAAAAATGTTGATCTCCAATGCTTTGGGGGGGGCACCCCCCCCTTGGATCCGCGCATGGGGTGGTGTGGGGCGGAGTGGGTGTATAGTGGTGGTGGTCAGGGGCTACAGTGCATCGCTCGGTGGCTCCAGGTACTTCTTATTGAAAACAGAGAATATCTCATCACAGTTAATGCTGAGTGGCCCTGGCGGGCAGCGTCTCGAGATATGATTATTAGCTGTCCGTAATTAAAAAATATTTTTTTTAATAATGAATATTGATCAAAGAAAGATGAAAAAATATCATTAAATGCTTTATAAATACTTTATTAGAGCATGCGACCATTTCTCTCGAAATTCCCGATCGGTTGAAAACCAATTTCTTTTTTAATAATACATTTCAATATTTAAATTTATCTAAAAAGTGTCTCTAAATTAATTATATATAATAATTTCAAATGACCCGCGAAGTAATAAATTAAGAATTAATCTCATTATCCCATTAAATTATATCTCATTAAAACTTATAATATAAATTAAATATATATATATATATATATATTTTAAAATTAATTTGTCTACTAAAATTTTAAGAATTTATATTTTTCTTAAATTCAAAAAAAAAAATAAAAAAAATTCTCGGTATGAATTATTTCCAAAAAATTAAATACCTATATATTAATATATAATATATTTAAAATTAATAAATTTGTCTACTAAAATTTCAAATGAGACACGCCGTAAATCTAATATTCTAAGCTATATAGAGGAATATATTAATATATAGTATAGATATATAATATAGAGAATAGAGATGTTTTATTTGTAAAATTTGACAATATAACAACTGACAATGGCTTTTATATATATAGATAGATGGTGCAAAAAAATCGACCCACTAATAAATTAAATAGCAAATTATTTTTAAAATTTTTACAAATATTCATATAATTTGTTCCATTAACTCTTATATTCAATAAATATTCTTGATAATTTTCGGTTTTTATAAAAAAAAAATAAGTAAAATTAAATTAAAAGATACAATTACAAAATATCCTACTTTCTATATATCACTTTACATTTAAATAAAGTTTTAATAAAAGATCAAATTCCATTTGAAATATCAATAAAATGAATAATTTTGAATTAAGCATCATTGATAGAAAGATAAAATATACAAAATGAATATTTCTCAAGTTCAAATTGTGTGGCTAATTAATCAAGGGCTTAGTCAACCACAAGTGGCAAGTACACTTGCATAAAGCAATAATTTCAATAATGTATGGTTACTTGTAAAAAAATTAAAAATTCTTTACTATTTAATAAAGTTTTTATTAGTGGGTCGATTTTTTTGCACTTCAGTGTATATAGATTTTGTAATTTATTATAATTTCGTCTTAATAAAATATTGATTAAAGCCCCGCGTAGATGCATATTTTAAATGAGCCTTAATTTGATATATATAATAATTATAAAAGAGCTTATAAAAGTAACATAACCCTATTGTAGCGGCCCGCTCTCGCTCATGGCGACGAGCCTTGAGACACGGCCGCTAGATGACTCAGTCGGATCGTTGAGTCGCTTTTGCATGAGTGAAATATATTCACCCATGCTATAGTTAAAGCGACTCCGATTCGACTGAAGAAGGAACGGATTCGGACATTCGAATCTGGAGGGGCCAAACGCCAACCAGCAGCCCCTCCCCTGCACACACCCTATATGAACACGCCAGCTTCCTACAACCTGCAACCTACAACCTGCACTCAACAGATTGTTAGGACCCCATCGACTTGATGGGGGGCGCACAAAAGCACCACACAGCACCACACAGCACCACACACCTCACAAGAGCGCCCTAACACTATAATAAAATATTGAAAATTCTGATTTTATTATACATATTATTATACTATATAAAAATTTGTTTTATTTTTTATTATATCAATGTAATTAAAGGGCTAATGAAACTAATAAGCTTTTGGTCTGCAAATAATATAAAATTCAAATATTCTGGATATAATAAAATCAGAGTTTACAATCAATAATCCGATAATCAATTTTACGACCATCATTAACACTACTACCATCGAAATTATAACAATATAAGCTAATGGAAGTAGTAGTAGTAGTAGTAGTATTACCAAGAGCTAATAATTAATAGTTAATCAATAAAAGAGATTCAGAATGAAATATTCATTAGAAATTGAAGAATTTATATTTAAAACAATAACAATATTATATGAAATGAAATTTTGATTTAATTCTATGCAAACAAGTTGTAGAGTTAAATAAAATAAATAAATGATAATATGAAATACATAAACAACAAGGAATAATTGAATGCATTCAAGTTAATAATAAACAAATAAACAAATTCATATTTTACTTATATTAAATACAATTTTAATTATTATTATTATAATATGAGTTAAATTTAAAAAAATTTGATTAATATACTGGAAAATAAATCCTTGAATTATTATATTCTCGTATTATTTAAATTATTTGAAATATAAATTAGCATAATCTACAATCAAAATAAAATATTTTATACATAAACAAATAATTAGTTAATTTTTAACGCATCTACGGTCATTCTGTAATAAAAATAAATACACTTGGGAGGAAAAAAATCGAGCCGCCTATTCTCTTTTTCTAAAACTTGGCTTATTTCAGCTTCTAGGCATTGGATTGCAATAAAAAAGGTGTCATAATTTAGGGAATTTATTACAGTTTAATAAGAAATAAATTGTTATATTTTGTACGCACATTTTTTGATATATGGAAAAAAATAAGAAAATAAGCAAACGTTGTAATTTTAAGATAATGGAAATAAAGTGTACTTAATGTCTACTAATTCTAAATTTCTCTATTAAATTAAAGTACCTGGAGGCACCTAGCGATGCTCGGTAACTTCTTCCTTCAGTTAAAAGCTTTATTTTAATATTATTTTTAATTTAAAATTCTTATAAAAAGATCGATTTTTATTTGAGAGCCGTTTTCAAATTAAAAAAAAAAAATACAAATATATCTATATAGTATTCGACCACTAAACCACCCCACCTCCACCCTGCTCGACCCCACCCTTGAAACCTCGCCCTACCCCCGGGTCCTCCACCACTGGCCTCCACCTTCTGCACCTAAACACAA
Organism: Forficula auricularia; assembly: GCA_024734495.1. Lineage (NCBI taxonomy): Eukaryota > Metazoa > Arthropoda > Insecta > Dermaptera > Forficulidae > Forficula > Forficula auricularia. The sequence continues at coordinate 7,207,810 of JALMQS010000150.1, forward strand.
TTTTGACTTTCCTAATCCCAAAATTTTAGATAAAGAATTAAATTTGGAAAAATGAAAATGATTGAAATGTTAAATAAAAAAATAATTTTTAAGAAAAAAATAAAAACCGACTTCAAAAAATTAATGGCAACAAATAAAATACACTAAAATGTATAAAATAATTATTAACTTATTTAGTTACAACTAAACGACGAAATATTAACATGAAATTACTTTTTGAGGTCGGTACCAAACAAACTATACCTATACCTATACCCGCCAAACGTACTAAGTAAGATCCGTCGAGTGCGATTCATAAAAGGTATATGTTTGGCACCGACTTCAAAAAGTAATTTCATGTTAATATTTCGTCGTTTAATTGTAACTAAATAAGATAATAATTATTTTATACCTTTTAGTGTATTTTATTTGTTGCATTTAATTTTTTGAAGTCGGTTTTTATTTTTTTCTTAAAAATTATTTTTATTTTTCTCTTTTTAGTGATGTTATTAATAGTGATCATATCATCAGAACTTGACCAAATTAATATGACACCATCCCTAAGACACCACCTTTCGGATAAAAAAAGAACCATCGAAATCGGTTCATAAACAAAGAGGTTAGGTCTAAACAAACCTAATAAAAAAGGTCTAATACCTATGAAAAAAAAACGAAAAAAAATGGGACCAATCGGAAGCTAGACTGGACCCAATGCAAAAAAAATTTTCAAAATCGGTTGAGAATTGGCGGAGATATGAGGTAACATAAGCACAAAAAAAAAATCAGTCGAATAGAGAACCTCCTCCTTTTTTGAAGTCGGTTAAAAATCAATCAAAACAGAATAATAATAAAAATAAATCGAAAACTATAATATATTAAATTTGCGAGAAAAACCCTGTTTCTTTTAAAAATTGAAATAAATTATTAGTCAGATATGGATTGTTTTTCGAATGTTTTTTAGAAAAATAAATTTTCATAAATATTTATATTTTTATCTAAAGGTAATCTGAACACCAAAACAATCTGTACAAATGTCTATTTATAAAAATATTTAATATCTTAGTGTTACTTTTTAAATTCTAGAGAAGGCAACTTTTTTTTCTTTTTTGAAAAAAATTTTGTCATTGAATAAAAATTTTTAAGAAAAAAATAAAAACCGACTTCAAAAAATTAAGTGCAACAAATATAAAAATACACTAAAAGGTATAAAATAATTATTATCTTATTTAGTTACAACTAAACGACGAAATATTAACACGAAATTACTTTTTAAAGTCGGTACCAAACAAACTATACCTATAAGCGAGCGTACCCGCCAAACGTACTAAGTAAGATCCGTCGAGTGCGATTCATAAAAGGTATATGTTTGGCACCAACTTCAAAAAGTAATTTCGTGTTAATACTTCGTCTAGTTGTAACTAAATAAGATAATAATTATTTTATACCTTTTAGTGTATTTTTATATTTGTTGCACTTAATTTTTTGAAGTCGGTTTTTATTTTTTTCTTAAAAATTTTTATTTTTCTCTTTTTAGTGATGTTATTAATAGTGATTATATCATCAGAACTTGACCAAATTAATATGACACCATCCCTAAGACACCCCCTTTCGGATAAAAAAAGAACCATCGAAATCGGTTCATAAACAAAGAGGTGGGGGGTCGATAGGCTAGTCGGTAGCGTGACAGCGAGCTAACCAGGAGACCCGGGTTCGAATCCGACTCGAGGCAGCCAGCCAAAAATCTGACCCCCGGGGGTAGAGACAAATTTTAAAAATATATCTAGTATCGTAATTAGGCTTATGGCTGGAAGGGCCGAAAAGCCAAAAAAATAAAAAAAAAAAAAAAATAAACAAAGAGGTTAGGTCTAAACAAACCTAAACAAACCTAATAAAAAAGGTCTAATACCTATGAAAAAAAAATCGAAAAAAAAAATGGGACCAATCGGAAGCTAGACTGGACCCAATGCAAAAAAAATTTTCAAAATCGGTTGACAATTGGCGGAGATATGAGGTAACATAGGCACAAAAAAAAAAAAAAAAAAAAAAAAAAAAAAAAAAAATTCAATCGAATAGAGAACCTCCTCCTTTTTTGAAGTCGGTTAAAAAGGGAGAAATTCTCCCGAAACGTTTGACTTTGAATGTGTTTTGGATTGTTTTTTAAAAAATTGTTTTTTATTTTATATTTATTTATATGAGAGTTTAATATGATGTTGATGATGATAATGATTTCGATATTGAAAAGATTTCTAGTATAAAAAAGTGTTTGGCAAAGATTAAATTGAAAATGTTCAATTGGTAATTGAAATATTTTGAGGTGGGTAGAGAGAGAATAGGATAGTCTCATTATCACAGGAGAAGTTTAGTGATTTCAGACTGAAGAGGAGGGAAAACAGATGAAAAAAAGAGAGAAAGAGAAACGAGCCGAGAGCTAATCAAAATGTGCTCATCAGATTGGCCAGGAGGGCGGGTGGGTGGGTGGGTGGGATCGTGACCGGCATCTACGAATACCCGAAATCGGGACGTGTGGCTCTTATCTGCCAAAGGTAATTAGACAACCCTGGCACAAACACTAACAATACCGGATTCGCAGAAACCTCAACAGTGCTAAAGACCAGGGATTGTCCACAAACTATAACTGATCCTGTTCAAGGGGAAAACATGACATTTATAATAACACTGCTCGGCAAAAATTTGTAACCGTAAACCTAACAATCAATTTTAGTAGAGTTTTTTCCTTAGACCATGAAATATATAGACACGCCCTGGTGTCGATTTGGTGAGGCCAACATCAACTAGAGAATGTGACGTCATCTGTAGGTAGGAACACCCAGAAATAGCATGGCCACTATAGGAATTATTATACATTGAGATAAATTTATCGTAGTTTAGATTATTTATTTTGGATTCCAATAATCGCAAATTAATATTACCAAAATATTTATGCGAGAACGTGACGTCATCTGTAGGCGATGTTGGCCTCACTTCACTCTGTGTGGAGAGTAGCAGAGGGCGTGTCTATATATTTCATGGTCTAAGGTTTTTTTCTCATGCAATTTTTTACATCAGTTTAGAGTTTAGAGTTTTTCGGTCAAAACGACGAAAAAGGCCATTTTGACCTTATTTTCGAGTCCCATTAGATATAAAACAGAAATATTTGAAATCAAAATATTTTATTGACGTAATAGAAAACAGCTTCCTCTTTGATTTTCAAATTACCTCTTGTTTTTAGCTCAATTAGAATTCGAGTTAAAACTAAAAAACTAAGACCTTATGTTTTTATGTATGTTTATTATCTAATAAGCGAAATACCACTGACTAACTGACTCAACATGATATCTCCAGAACTACTAGACTTGAAATTTGGAATAGAGGTTCTTTATAAGGCGTATATGTCAGCTAAGAAGGGATTTTACGAAAATCCACCATTAAGGGGGTGAAATGGGGGTTAAATTAAATAAAGATCTGTGATTGGCTGATTCTTTGTAGAATAATGATATCCACCAAGACAAAAAAAAAGCAATATAATCTTTGAGTTTTTAAATCATTTCCCACTTCAAAATAGAAAAAAAAAATAGAAATATGAAATGAAGAATAATTTTTAATTATTCGAAACTTCGTTATTTTAGTTACATTATATTATTATTACATTATTTGTTGTTATATATTTTTATTTTTTTGTTTGGACTATTGTTAAGGCTATGTATATGAAAATCATGAGATGTGGTAAAAACATACCAAAGTTTTGTTCAGAATATTGGATTTAATTGAAAATTTGGACAGGCTTCATTTGACTAAGCACTCATTACACTTATAAATAAATAAATAAATAAATTGTGATCCGCTTGTTAAAACTTTGACTGAAATAACATATCTGAAACCTCTCAGTCCTTGGCAAGTGCCAGCGTCTATTGTGGTTGTCTAAATACAGGCGTTCCCATTCAGTGCTGCCATCTGTTTAATTCATAGTGGCCAAATTGATAACTAAGAGTCAGTTCTAGTAGTATAGAATAGAAATGGATATATCAGGGGTGTCCTACCTTTTGGCTTACCCGGGCCGCATTTGAAGGAAAAACAAATGCCCCGGGCCGAATTAAATTTTAATAATTCCATTGATATTTGTTAATCAAAAAATATACTCCCTCCGTCCGAAAATATAGTATACATTTTAATATATTTTTTTTGTGCCTGAGAATATGGTATACATTTGCGAAAAAAATAAAATAAAACTAAAATTTAATATAGAAAAAATATCAAATTCATTTTATTATCATAAATAACTAAAACAAATAATTTTAGTGTAATCCAAATTTAGTTAAAGCGAGATTTAGCGCCTTGTTGAACGCTTCTTCAGAACATATATACCATAGAGCAGGGGTTCCCAACCTTTTTTTACTCTAGAGCACATTCTAAAATATCGGTAGGGTGGCGGGCACCACCTATTTTAAATCGACAAACTCCTTCCATAACTTGTCATTTTCCCATAATTTATTTTCTTATTTTCTTATAGTCATAATGTATTAATAAATAATAAACAAAAATGTTTCAAAATAATAAAATTATTTGGCATTTTTTTCAAATTGCATACACACAGAGAAATGTATTTACAAAACGTAAAGAAAGTAAACAAAACGCACAAACACAAAGAAAACATTTAATTAAAAAATATAATAAAGTCAATGTGATCTTTGGCATTGCATTTCATTGGCCAGAGCTTCATAATTAGGAGCGTATGACGATAATCCTGTTAGCAGACAATCATAAAGATGCTCATCGGTGAGTCGAGATCTATATCTTGATTTTATTAAGTTCATGTTTGAAAACAATGATTCGCATAAATATATCGAACCGAAAAATGATTCAATTTTATATGCCGCTTTTTTCAACAATGGGAACTTTTCTATATCCACTGTATTCCAAAAGTCCTCTGACATTAAGTATTTTAGCAAAATGTCATTCTTAAGGTCCAAAATTTCTAACTCTAGTTCTTCTGTCTTACCTTGAACAAAATCTGCAATACATGCGGCTATTTCCATAACATTTATTTGGCAAGTAAAAGGAGTGATACAGAAGGAAACTATTGGCTCAATATGTTTAAACTGCAAAAATCTCTCTTCAAACATTTCAAATATTTTAGGAGGTGGTAGTATAGACGAATTGCAATAAAAAAATGCCATATAACATGTGTCTAATTTTATTGAGTACAGAGATACAGCTGTTAGTATGTAACGCAATATTGGCACACTCAGCATGTGTAAATAAATACGCGCGCCATGTTTAAACGCTACAATACAGTAGACTTGGCCAACAAATCACAATGAAAACTTCAAAAACTAAAGCACAACTTCACAACTGGAACATCAACACTCTACTGCTGACATTCGATAAATACGCCAATAGCAACCGGTGTACCAATACACGAAACGAACAATACATTGAACTCAGCTGTATCTCTGTACTCAATAAAAATTGGACACATGTTATATGGCATTTTTTTATTGCAATTCGTCTATACTACCACCTCCTAAAATATTTACTATTCCTCCTGAAATACCCTGTATACCTACTTTTCAGTTAATCGACCTTCACGATGAAGTTTTACCTTATTTACCTATATGAGGGATTTCCCCCTCCTTTCAACATAATTGATTCCATACGCGTTTGTAATGTTATAAAAACTTTATCAAGAGTAGATATTTCTCTCTAGTTTATTAAATGCATCTTGAACACATTCCATCAATTTTTATTAATACCACCGTGTACTAATTTCTCTTTGTTCTTCAAATACTGTAATAATAGCTGTTGCAAGATACCATAACGTTGTTCATAAGTCAATTGCTTCAATTTGGCATCTCTTCTTTGTAAATTCACGTTATTTGAGTTAAAATTTTCCATTTTGAAATTACAGCGGTGATTATTTTATTTTTCTTAAAAATACTAAACTTTGGTCTTCAAATTCCCTGGTTAACTCAAAATCAACGCCTGTCAAATATGTTAAGATATTTAGTTACCAATGTGAACGATAACAATCTAATGAGTATTGCCAGTTGATTTCAAAACTCGAGATAATCTAAGATTTTCTTTCAAATGTATACCATATAGGGAGTAGTTAATAATGTGGAATAATGATACCTATCCACCATGATAAAGAAGCTAACATGTCATAGCATAATAACTTTTGAATTTTTTTCCTTCAGGATTCTGTTTTTAAATTATTTATCACTTCAGAAAGTTTTAATTACTGAAATATTAAATATTTTAAAAAATAGAACTATAAGATGAAGAAGAATTTTTAATTATTCAAAACTTCGTTATTTTATTAGTTGAATAAAAGATTTCACTGTCGATGGTAACAGAATTGTTTTTATTTTAGGTTAAAAATAAAATAAAATGAGTCTTCTGTTTTTTAAATAAAATAATTTTTAATTATTTCTAGAGACTATAGTTTCGAAGGCATTGCCTTCATCATCAGTCTATCACAAATATTTCAAATTAGTTACAAATTAAGATTTATACATTGAAAATTTTGAAAAATATATAATGTCTTTTTCTTCATGTTTCCTCTTGGGAGATTAGAATATAACTGGAGCAATATCTGGGTTACTCTTTTGTTTAGGCATTTTCTAAAGAGTTTTACCTGAATGAATGGAATGTTTTTAAAAAGGGTCATTGAAATAAAAACATTCCATTCATTCAGGTAAAACTCTTTAGAAAATGCCTAAACAAAAGAGTAACCCAGATATTGCTCCAGTTATATTCTAATCTCCCAAGAGGAAACATGAAGAAAAAGACATTATATATTTTTCAAAATTTTCAATGTATAAATCTTAATTTGTAACTAATTTGAAATATTTGTGATAGACTGATGATGAAGGCAATGCCTTCGAAACTATAGTCTCTAGAAATAATTAAAAATTATTTTATTTAAAAAACAGAAGACTCTCATCATTTAATTTTATTTCGTTATTTTAGTTACTTGATAGTTGAGCTAATAATTTTTGCTTTTGGTGAATTTTATTCTCGAAAATAGCTTTAGGTAGGTATGTGTAAATTCATATTTCAAAAAAGTGAATAAATAGTGAGAAGAATATTTTGTTTCTGGGTAGATAATTTTTATAAAATATTAATAAAGAGACATTATTAAATATTTGTTTCAGTTCATACTATCGGATTGGCGAGTTTTTAGACGATGATCATGTCTGGACTTGATTTCTGACCTATTCTCGGCAAGATTACTTTGTATCATGCGCGGATCCAGGGGGGAGCGGAGCGCGCCCCCCCCCCTCAAAGCATTGTAGATCAACATTTTTTATATGTTTATTAAATTTTAAAATTGAAGAAAATAAAGTTCTATGTGGGGGGGGGGCGGCGTCTCCGACCTCCCCCCCCCCCGCTTGGGCAATTCGATCGCGACACACTCCCGAGATCAAAAGTAGATCTTATATACCGGCGACCGCCCCCCCCCCCCAAACAGAGGTCTGGATCCGCGCCTGCTTTGTATATATGTTTTATTTATTTATTTGTTTTGTATATTTATAAATTTTATTCTATTTATTTGTGTATTTATTGTTTTATTTTTTAAATCATGACTTTCATCAAGCGCTCCTCGTGGAGCCTATGATAAAAAAAAACACAAACACAAACAAACAAATGTCTGAATTGTAGTTTCATACATATTCAATCTGAAAAGTTAGCATTTAAAATATTTAAATCTAGATTAAAAAATGGTTCAAAATATGCCAAAATTGTGGTAATTTTTTTCGGAAATTTATGATATATTTTTTCACATTCAAAATTGAAAATCTCCTTTTATTTTTGGGAAGATTTTCTAAATTCTTTTTATTTTATTTTTGAAAAAATAAAAAATTATCAGTCACATTGTATCAGATATCTAACTTTTTCAGTAACATAAAAATCTCATTGTTTTAAGGAAATTTATATTTTTATGTCGGGCCGCATTAATTGCTGTGCTGGGCCGCTGGTTGGACAGCCCTGATTTAACATATAATTATTACTGCCTTTAGAATCAATATTTAAAATTACACTACGGTGCAAAAAAATCGACCCACTAATAAAAACTTTATTAAATAGCAAATTATTTTTAAAATTTTTATAAATATTCATATAATTTGTTCTATTAACTCTTAAACTAACATATTCAATAAATATTGTTGATAATTTTTGAATTTTATAGAAAAAAAGAAGTAAAATTAAATTAAAAGATACAATTACAAATTATCATACTTTCTCAATATCTCTTATTACATTTAAATAAAGTTTTAATAAAAGATCAAATTCCATTTGAAATATCAATAAAATGAATAATTTTGAATTAATCATCATTGATAGAAAGATAAAATATACAAAATGGATATTTCTCAAGTTCAAGCAGTTCAAATTGTGTACCTAATTAATCAAGGGCTAAGTCAACAACAAGTTTCAAATACACTTGCAATAAACAATAATTTCAATAATGTATGGTTACTTGTAAAAAAATTAAAAATGATTTACTATTTAATAAAGTTTTTATTAGTGGCTCGATTTTTTTGCACCGCAGGTTATTATAGTTTTCTTTTCTTTCTATTTTCAAAAATGAATTTGTTTCTGGACCACCTTATATAAAAAAATTTAAAAACATGTATAGGAATATTTTGTTTCTGAGTAGATAATTTTAATAAAATTTTAATAGAGACATTATTAAATATTATTTGTTTCAGCTCAAATGTAGTCTAATTGTAGTTCCATAAATTCAATCAGAAAGTTTAGCAGTTAAAATATGTAAATCTATAGTAAAAATGGTTCAAAATATGTCAAAATTGTGGTAATTTTTTCGGAAATTTTGATATATTTTTTCACATTCAAAATTGAAAATCTCTGTTTTATTCTTCGAAAATTTTTAGAAAGATTTTCTAAATTCTTCTTATTTTATTTTAGAAAAAAAAAATATCATGTCATATTGTATCAGATATCTATCTTTTCAAGTAAGATAAAAATCTCAATGTTTTTAGAAATTTATAATTTTATGTCGGGCCGCATTGATTGCTGGGCCGCTGGTTGGACAGCCCTGGTTTAACTTATAATTAATACAGTCTTTAGAATCAATATTAAAAATTACACTACGGCGCAAAAAAATCGACCCACTAATAAAAATTTTATTAAAAAGCAAATTATTTTAAAATTTTTTATAAATATTCTTTTAATTTGTTCCATTAAACTCTTAAACTTACATATTCAATAAATATTGTTCATAATTTTTGAATTTTATAAAAAAAAAAATAAGTGAAATTAAATTAAAAGATACAATTACAAATTATCCTACTTTTTCAATATCTCTTATTACATTTAAATAAAGTTTTAATAAAAGATCAAATTCCATTTGAAATATCAATAAAATGGATAATTTTGAATTAAGCATCATTGATAGAAAAGATAAAATATACAAAATGGATATTTCTGAAGTTCAAGCAGTTCAAATTGTGTACATACCTAATTAATCAAGTCAACAACAAGTAGCAAGTACACTTGCAATAAGCAATAATTTCAATAATGTATGATTCACCAAAGAGAAACAAAGAGGTTGTCCTCTGCTTGATGCAAATAAACATACACACATATATATATCGAGATGATATATCTCTATATATATTATTTATTTGTTTGAGACTATAGTTTCGAAGACTTGGTCTTCATCATCAGGAAGGAACACCAAGTTTTCAATATCCATATGATATTGACTCCATGAAAAATATTTATAATTGAAGAAAGACTGATGATGAAGACCAAGTCTTCGAAACTATAGTCTCAAACAAATAAATAATATATATACAGATATATCATCTCGATATATATATGTGTGTATGTTTATTTGCATCAAGCAGAGGACAACCTCTTTGTTTCTCTTTGTGAATCAACAACTCTGCTACTCTCGGCAAAACAAAAACTTTTCAATGTATGATTACTTGTAAAAAAAATTTAAAAATGACTTACGGTTTAATAAAGTTTTTATTGGTGGGCGATTTTTTTTGCACTTCAGTGTAGATTTATTCGAAAAATAACGTTTTTATATATCTAGTCTATGTTTGTATAAAAAACGATCGCTTAGACAACTTTTTCTAGATGTAAAACAAACAAACAAAAAAAAACCGCAACTTTGATTTATCAGCATTAAAATTGTGTAAATGTGTATTTAAATGATTTGTTTAGAGTTGTTGGGATTAATTAATAATTAAACAAAATCAAACTGACTAACCAAACCCCCTCCCTGGACCCTTCCCTTCTGCTTCGTTCTCTTGATCTTTGAAATAAACCTCTTAACAAAAATAAAAAAAACAACTAATGGAGGCCGCATTAAGGATAAATAAATAATGAAACGAAACGTGTTACGCTTGACTTCTTCAGCCAAAGAGAGAGAGAAAACGGTTGTGAATTTTCAAAGTTATTTAACATCACTTTCTCGTAAACTAAATTTAAAATTTACCCAATGAATATAAATTAATACTTCTCAAATGTTCAGGTTTGCCTTTTCTCTGGTCACACAATATCTCTAAACATCAATCTAACAATTCTTTATATAAAAATAGGACTTATAAAATTTTGAGGAAAATCAACTGGTCTGTTCACCAAACCACTTTCATTTTTACTTTACCATACAGGGTAATCGTGGATGAAAAAAGTGTTTTTATCCTTCTTTTTTTCGAAATATCTCAAAAACGGCTGAAACTATTTTAATTAAAAAAATTGAGCAAAACCATGGCATTTCGATCTACAAAAAAGCTCTTATAAGTAAACATCGAAAAAATTATATTTTTCGAGATAATAATTGTTTTGTCAAAATGTCTGTTTGTCTGTTTGTGCGTTACCAAATTTTTGTGGACTAGCTAGCTTAAAAACTAGTGTGAATATCGAAACCAAATTTCACATGTAGTTTTGGTTCATTGAGATTAAGAGCTGATTAGATTTTGCTGCATATCGACCCAAAATTAAAGGGGATGGAGAGGGGTTAAAAATTAAAAATCTAGGCCGTTTGAGCAAACTCAACCAAATTTTGTATACATAATCAGTGGACCCTCAGAAGTCTAAAAATGAAAAAAACTAACCGTCCTAAATTGGGGAGGTGGTGGTGTAGGGTCAAAAAATGAAAATCTTGGCCATTTACTAAATTCAACCAAATTTTGTATACATAATCAGTGGGACCCCAGAAGTCTAAAAATGCAAAAACTAATCCTCCAAAATGGGGGGGGGTCAAAAAATTGAAATTTAGACCCTTGTACCAAACTCAAGTAGGAATGTATGATAAAGTCAAGTGGATGGTCACATCAGAACACGTCAGTTTATTCATAATAAATTCAATGAATTCTCTTCGTCGATAAATTTACAATTTTTAATTAAAAAACCTGTGTTTTCTAACAAAATTGCTTCTTGCGTGAATTTTGGGACACCCTACAAGAAATCCATTGATCATCCTCAGTGAATTTACTGCTATGAAAAATTAAAAAACATATTCTCAAATGTCAGTTTGTACTTGTGCTTGGGTGGATTAAACTCAAATGTATTTTTGCTATTATATATAATATCACTTACGAACCCCCCCCCCCCTAGGTCCCTGTGAATTTTGAACTCATTTAGCCATCAATCAAAGAGGGGGGAGATAGGGAGAGTGTAGCGGGGGAGATAGGGACAATGGTTTGTGTGAGGTAGGGAGAGTAATGAGGGCTATATAAGGGGGAGTGATAGGGAGATTGGGCATTGAGTTTCAGGCAGTGGCAGATGAAACATCGACTGTGACCTTCATTCACCCTCTCAGCTGACTCCACCTCTCACTAATAAACAACCCTTCATCCCTTATATTAATTAATTATATGCATAAAATTACAGAAACAATTAAATACAATTTTATTTATTTCAACTTATTATAATTTTAGGTAAGTAGAAATCGTGTATGTGAATGTGTGTTTGTAGTGAAAGAGAATATATGTATTTTGAGGTTTCAATAACTCAATTAATTCCTTACATCTGTTTAATTTAAAAACCAATATACATACTTCAGGTACATTCATTCTTTACACATCTATACAAAAATTTAAGATAGTTCTTTCGAGACAATCCACACAAAAAGTTTTAGCCTCGTAAACCACTCTATACATATGAACGGTGCTAAAATTTTAGGTTATGTTTTTTTAACGTGATTGTACTTTTCACACTACTATATCCTCTTTATGAATGGATCGTTTCCAAGCCATTGATCTTATAGCAAAAATTAAAACTCTCTCCTATCTTGATCAAATTTTGTAGAGTTATTCTTTATTAAGAAACTATTCCTGTAAAAATCAACTATCAAAATTGACTGTATAGGGGCGAAGGGGGAGAAGGGGGGCAAATTATAGAAATTTTTAGCTTTTTAGTACATTTACTCTTTAGAAAATTGTGGATTATTTATTTGCAAATATGTACCTAAAAAATATTTTCAGGATTTTTGTAATCCGGCCCCCCCCCCAACTATCCAAAATGTGAGTGGGGGCAAAAAATTAAAACTCTCTCCGATCTTGATCAAATTTTGTAGAGTTATTCTTTATTACTTTAAGAAACTATTCCTGTAAAAATCAACTATCAAAATTGACTGTATGGGGGCGAAAGGGGGGGGGGGGACAAAATATAGAAATTTTTAGCTTTTTAGTACATTTACTCTTTAGAAAACTGTGGATTATTTATTTGCAAATATCTAAAAAATAATTTCAGGATTTTTTGTAATCCGACCCCCCTCCCAACTATCCAAAATGTGAGTGGGGGCAAAAAATTAAAACTCTCTCCGATCTTGATCAAATTTTGTAGAGTTATTCTTTATTACTTTAAGAAACTATTCCTGTAAAAATCAACTATCAAAATTGACTGTATAGGGGCGAAGGGGGAGGGGGGAGGGCAAATTATAGAAATTTTTAGCTTTTTAGTACATTTACTCTTTAGAAAATTGTGGATTATTTATTTGCAAATATGTACCTAAAAAATAATTTCAGGATTTTTTGAACCCCCCCCCCAACTATCCAAAATGTGAGTGGGGGAAAAAATTAAAACTCTCTCCGATCTTGATCAAATTTTGTAGAGTTATTCTTTATTACTTTAAGAAACTATTCCTGTAAAAATCAACTATCAAAATTGACTGTATGGGGGCGAAAGGGGAGGGGGGACAAAATATAGAAATTTTTAGCTTTTTTGTACATTTACTCTTTTGAAAACTGAGAGTTATTTATTTGCAAATATCTAAAAAATAATTTCAACCTCCCAAAATGTGAGTGGGGGAAAAAAATTAATACTCTCTCCGATATAGATCAAATTTTGTAATGTTAATTTTTAAGACTATATAAAATGTATGCTGTAAAAATCAATAGCCAAAATGAGTGCGTGGGGGCGAAAGAGGGGCCAAAATGTTACAAATATATATTGCAGACCTAATAATCACATGTCGAGATGTTGCCCGCCAGGGCCACCTGCCCGGAGGGCCGAGCTGTAGAGGGCGTGCCGAAGGCACGTCTGGAACAGCTCGTATATATATATATATATATATATATATATATATATATATATATATATATATATATAGTAATTCGGAGGCACCGAGCGATGCTCGGTAACTTCTTCCTTCAGTTAAAAGCTTTATTTTAATATTATTTTTAATTTAAAATTTGATAAAAAGGTCGATTTTTATTTGAAAGCCGTTTTCAATTGAGACTTGCTTTTTCGAAAGATATTTTTTAAATAAATTCTTGATTATTTTTTATTCTATTAAATAAATAAGGTTCTTTATAAAAACAATTATAAAACGTTTATTAATAATTCTAACGTTTAGGGAGAACAACAAACCACAAACACAATACTTCTTCAAGGCCTTTTAGAACAATGAAATAAGGCAACCCATTGTCTGCCTGGGTACAAAACAAAAAGAGAGACCTTTTTGAAAACCCCAAGAATGGGATTTGTCTACCTGAGAATAATTATTTTGATTACGAAAAAAACCCATTGAAAACAATTTTGTCGAAGATGAGACCGTGACAGATCGAATTGTCACCCCAAAACCCCCTAACCCGTGAATTTCATCAAAATCGGTAGAGTCCGTTTTCAAAATATAACCAAGATACAAATATATAAAACAAATAAATATACAATTTTTGCTCATTTAATAAGAGTAGATTTTATATTTAGCATTGACGGCGAAAGGACATCCTTAAATTGCAAAAAACAGATGTGTTATTTTTCTTGATGTTTTTATTATTTCCCATTAAAATGTCAATTTACTAAGTAGGTATATGAATTAGTAAATGATATAACTTTTTATTTTCTTAAATTTGTTGAATTTGTCCAAATGCTTGTACATAATACTTTCTACCCCTTGTCTGTCTGTCTGGCTTCTCACCCTTATGAGTTACGCAGTCTACCCTATATCGCACCCTCCCACCCTCATTTCTTTCTTTCTTTCATCGCTATTAGGTAAATTTCATTTAAATTTGTTCCTTCTCTAACTTTCTTTTTTTCTTCCTTCTTCTTCTTCTTCGTCTTGTTCGCATCTTAGCGAGACGTGCGAACGGAAGTATCGCTTCCGTTGCGCATAGCAATGACTTCCGGGACACCCACCCCCAACCCCCACACACACACATTTCTCTCTTTCTGTTCATTTTGTTGATTTAACGAAAACTTCATTAGTTTTCTCACCCGTCGTCAGGTCTTGTATTTTTTTTCCAGCCTCTTGCAACCCCCCATACTTTTTTCTTTCTTTATTTCAGCCAGCCCCCCTCCCGCACTTCTTTTTTCTTTTTCATTGACTCAGGCGTCGGCGTCTTTTGCAAGCCGATTTGTATCATCATCAATCCCGCAGTCCAACCCATCCACCCACGCACTCTAATGCCGTTCCTTTTTACACACTCAACCAACATTTATCAATATGAAATTTAATTTATGGATACATAGGTATACATTAAAGCAATGGTCCTTAACCTTTTTAAGCTGCCACCCAAATTGCAGAAATATATTCATATTTAGATTTCAGGTTATTACACAGGTGGACAAAAAATTATTTTTTTCCTTGTCCTAAAATTTATTTAATGATTTTTCTATTCATTGTGTATCAAAATAAAGAAAAAATTCCTATATTCAATATTAAGTTTGGTTTTGTAGAGGTTATAATAATAACTACCTGGAGCCACCGCGAGCGATACTCGGTAACTTCTTCCTTCAGTTAAAACCTTTAATTTAATATTATTTTTAATTTAAAATTCTGATAAAAGGTCGATTTTTATTTGAGAGCCGTTTTCAAATTAAAAAAATACATGAAAGATATTAATTTGCCGATGATAATAGATTCAAATTTACTAGAAAATCATAAGATGAGAAGTGTCATCTATTAAATCCGATGGAATGGAATATTTTTAATTATATGTCAAAGGGGTTGTTATTCACCCCCTCGGGAATCGAACCCGAGTGCCAGTAACAGCAATCCGGGCCACACTTTACGCGTTTGCATATGTCAGAGAGGCCCGGTGCTGTTACTGGCACTCGGGTTCGATTCCCGAGGGGTGAAAAACAACCCCTCTGACATATAATTAAAAATATCCCATTCCATCGGATTTAATAGATGACACTTCTCATCTTATGATTTTCTAGTAAAAAAATACAAATATATCTATATAGTATTCGACCATTTGACCCTACCTCACCTCCACCCTGCTCGACCCCATCCCCGAAACCTCGTCCTACCCCAACCACTGCCCCCCACCTTCTGCACCCCCGCTCCGCATCAAGATCGCTTTCTCATCCTCAAAACTTGTTAATAGAGTTTATTTCATCAAAATCGTTAGAGTCGTTTTTAAAATTAAAAAAAAAATACAAATACTTATATATATAAATACATACCTGGAAGACCGAGCTTTGTTCGGGTTTAGTTAATGCTTGACAACAACATACCACAATCACAATAGTTTTTCAAGGCCTTTGAGAACAAGGATCTGTCTACCTGAGAATAATTAATTTGATTACGAAAAAACCCATTAAAAACAATTTTGTCGAAGATGAGACCGTGACAGATCGAATTGTCATCCAAAAAACCCCTAAGCCGTGAATTTCATTAAAATCGGTAGAGCCGTTTTCAAAATAGAAC
The DNA here is from genome assembly GCA_024734495.1 of Forficula auricularia. Lineage (NCBI taxonomy): Eukaryota > Metazoa > Arthropoda > Insecta > Dermaptera > Forficulidae > Forficula > Forficula auricularia. Next base: position 7,223,927 of record JALMQS010000150.1, read on the forward strand.
TAAGATACAAATATATATATATAAATAAATATATAAACAAATATACAATTATTGCACGTTTAATAAGAGTAGATAAATGATGAAAAAGGCCATTTTGACCCTATTTTCGAGTCCCATTATATATTAGACAGCAATATTTGAATTCTCAAGATTTTATTGACGTAATAAAAAACAGTTTCAAATTACCACTTATTTGTAAGTCAATTAGAACTCAAGTTATAACTAAAATAACTAAGACCACATTCGAATCACATTCTCCACATGGAATAATAGACACCTTTTTTTGTCCATTTTTTGAATTTTGTCTTTCTTATTATTGCTAATATCTTTTATTGTCTCCTTCAACTCAATTTCAGTTCAAATTTGTAGTTTAAAATTTTATTTTTACTTTCCTACTTATTTTGTTAGTTCTAAAAAATTCGTCATCAGATAGCGGCGCCACAAGGGACCAGTGATACCTTAGACCATGAAATATATAGACACGGGCTGATGTCGATTTGGTGAGGCCAACATCAACTAGAGAATGTGACGTCATCTGTAGGTAGGAACACCCAGAAATAGCATGGCCACTATAGGAATTATTATACATTGAGATAAATTTATCGTAGTTTAGATTATTTATTTTGGATTCCAATAATCGCAAATTAATATTACCAAAATATTTATGCGAGAACGTGACGTCATCTGTAGGCGATGTTGGCCTCACTTCACTCTGTGTGGAGAGTAGCAGAGGGCGTGTCTATATATTTCATGGTTTAAGCGTGATTCTACGGTTTCTAGGGTGTCAATAAAAAAACAATTGAAAAATAAAATAAAATAAATAAAAAAAAGAGTATTTTTTAAACTGGATATCTCGAAAAATAAGCGAAATCTCAAAAAATGGTATTCTACATTTTCGTCTTATTTTGGTGAGTACTATAAATATCCATCGTCAGATCGCGGCGTCACAGTTACCTTAGAATCCCCAGAATTTTAATTTATGTCAACACAGAATTAGAATAAAACAAAAAAAGGCGCCGCGACTTGGGAAAATTTGGGGACCCCTGGCTTATGTCAAAATTATCCTTTCATACATGATGGGGCTTTTCTATGCCACAATCTCTAGAGCAGTGTTTCTCAAACTTTTTCGAATGTGGAACCCTTTTTCCGTTTGGAAGGTAAGCGTGGAACCCGATAATAGTGTGATTAAAGCGTTGTTATGTGAACATTTTTTTCACTTTGAAATATTATTTATATGGAGTGAATTAATTAAGAAACACTACTTTTATTGTCTTATATTTTAATTTTTTTATTTCTACAATCACCCACTATATCTATACGAGCTTTTCGTGCGTGCCTTTGGCACGCCCTCGAAGCTCGGCCCTCCGGAGCTGGTGCCCTGGCGGGTAGCGTCTCGGTCCAAAAATTTTACTCCTCTTAAAAAACCATACTCCAAATGTATACCCGTAAACTACCGAAAATACATCGTCTCTTAAAAGTTTCGCATCTTTAATTTTTGAGTGGCGAAGGGGGGGGGAATAATTATCAATATATTTAATGTTTTTTAATTTAAAATGAATTGGAGTCTTTCATTTCAAAATTCGAGTCCAAATTACAATTATATTTCAAATTTGCCTGGTTAATGAAAATCGATTGGAGCCATCAGTTTAAAATCCGAGCTGACAATTATATTTCAAATTTCCCTCGTTAATTAATATATATTTAATTTTTCTTAATTTAAAATCTATTGGTGTTTTTTCATTTTCATTCGAGTTCAAATGAATACAATATTATCTCGACACAAAGTCTAAATCAAAAATAAATAGTTTTAGTAAAAGAAATCAAGATATAAATATTAATGTGACATTGGTCTAGTGGTTAGAGCTGATGACCATAGTTCAAGAGTTCGTCGGTTCGATTCTAGGCAAGAGGGTAATTTTTTAGAGAAATTTCTCTAAGCGTTGTTACAAATTAATCTAGATGAATATATATAGTATTAAACAGTAACTAAATCAAAACTTCCTTAAGTAAACGAAAAAACAAACATTTTCCAACACATCAACTTTTCATAGGTATTCCCATCAATGCTACGAATGATACGGTTTTTGTGTATACACAAATAGTTTATATAAGGTCTTATTGATGAAAGTTGTAATCTCATATTCGACTCTGCATCCAACTTATTGCGCTACTTATTTTTTCTTAATAAGTAAGTTGAGAATTCAGACTCGCACAAATAATTTGTGGCAAATGGTAAAAGAGAATTAAAACCGCTTTCTGGGTCAACTGTTAATATTCCATTCGCCTGTTAAACTACACCAACATTTTGACAAAGGCATCGTTCTATACGCTGTCTGCAGTGAAGAATCTGAAGATATTTCGATAAATTTTTCATAATCTTGGTGTGAAAAAGAGGATGGCTTTTCACTAACAACAAAAGGATTTTCCATCCAAGAATTATTTTCCAGTTTTTTGAAATTATCATCAGTGAAATATTGTTCGATTGATTTATTCAGACATTCCAAGTTATTTGGTATATTGACTGGTATTTAGATCTTCTTCCAAAATGTCCTTCATAGCTGGAAAACACTCGAGATCTCTGCGATTCACACAACTAATCCAAAATTTCACCTTCCCTTTGAACGCTAGAATTTTTTCACCTACCGAGGATTTTTTTGCGGAACCCTTGGCGTGTTTTTATGGAACCCCAGTGTTCCGCGGTACCCACTTTGAGAAACACTGCTCTAGAGCATTCCATCAACGACCGGACTCGCCTAGCTCTTACGCAGCTTTCAAACTTCTGCGCGAAAAGGGTTGCCTAAATACAGGCGCTACCAATCAAGTTCAATTTCAGACTACATTTTGAGGATTTTAATTTGTACAATTATATTTTATATTTCAATATTTTTCTTATACGTCCGAATAAACTCACGTGTTCTGATGTGGCCATCCACTTGACTTTAACATACAACCTGGCCCCAAAAATTATTTATAATCATCTAGGGGGGCGGGTTAGCTTTTGCATTTTTATACTTCTCGGAGTCCACTGATTATGTATACAAAATTTGGTTGAATTTGCTCAATTGGCCTAGATTTTTAATTTTTAACCCCCCCCCCCCTCAGTTCTTTTTTTAGAAGAAATAGCTCTTTTTACTTTACGATACATGGTATGGCCAAGTATTGTAATCGTGAATGAAAAAAATAAATATACCAACTGCCTCAGTGCCCTCTGTCGGACTGAGCATTACATGTTTTTTTAAAGATTATAAAGCAAAAATTTTTGACTAAAATTACCTGGGGTCTCGTCGAGAGGCCAAAAAGTGCTATTTTTTGGAAGTGCGTGCGGATGGATGGATGTATGTTATCGTTTTTTTTCGTCCACGATTTTTTCCACACCGTTGCACCAATTGAAATGAAAATGAAAACCTAACATTATTTTAACAAAATGAAGCGCTGATTAGTTTTTGGTACATATCAAAATAATAATAATAACAATGATAATACATTTTACTTATGGAAAGTGGTGTAGGTTTTAGGTGAAACATGATGTTAGTTAATAGAGTAAAGGGTGTGTAGTTTCACAGTGAATGAAATAAAACTCAAAGAGGTTTATACAAACTCAATATATTTCGGATTATTAGTCCATCATCAGGAGTTTACAAGACAATACTGTATTGTCTTGTAAAATCCTGATGATGGACTAATAATCCGAAATATATTGAGTTTGTATAAACCTCTTTGAGTTTTATTTCATTCACTGTGAAACTACACACCCTTTACTCATTAACTTGCTGATACATAACAATTAATTCACTTATCAAGAATATTATATGAGAACGATCGCATAATAAGTCAATCGAAACGTCATATTTATATTGTATTTAATTATTTCAATAAATAATTCTAATTAATCATGTGTGATTTAAATAAAAATTCAAATTTTGATCAAATTAATCATAAAAATAAAAGCTTCAACAGCTTCATCACTAACTAAAACATTTTACTTTACCATACAGGGTATGGTCAAGTATTGTAATCGTGCATGAAAAAAGTGGTTTTTTTCCTTCTTTTTTTTTCGAAATATCTCAAAAACGGTTGAAACTATTTTGATTAAAAAAATTGAGCAAAACCATGGCATTTCGCTCTAAAAAAACCTCTAATATGTGAACATCGAAAAAATTATATTTTTTGAGATAATAATTGTTTTGTCAAAATGTCTGTTAGTTGTCTGGTTATCTGTTACCAAATTTTTGTGCACGAGATAGCTCAAAAACTTGTGTGAATATCAAAACCAAATTTCACAATTAGTTTTGGTCCATTGAGATTAAGAGCTCATTAGATTTTGGTGCAAATCGACACAAAATTAAGGGGAGTGGAGGGGGGGGGGGTTAAAAATTAAAAATCTAGGCCGTTTGAGCAAACTCAACCAAATTTTGTATACATAATCAGTGGGACCCCAGAAGTCTAAAAATGCAAAACCTAACCGCCAAAAATGGGGTGGGGGGGTGTAGGGTCAAAAATGAAAATCTAGGCCCTTGTACCAAACTAAACCAAATTTTGTATACATTATCAGTGGGCCCCCCAGGAGTCTAAAAATGCAAAAACTAACCCCCTCCCCTACATGATTATAAATAATTTTATTGAACATTAAATACGAGGGTGAACCGCGACCTAAAATCGTGTACACCTACTTTCACTTCCACTTTAATTTCCAAGTAGAAGACAATTGATTATCTAATTAATTCCAAAGACGGTGTACACCTAATTCCAATCACGGTTCACCCCTCGATTAAATATAGGTGAGGGGCCAAGTTGTATGATAAAGTCAAGTGGATGGCCACATCAGAACACGTCAGCTTATTTTTTAGGAATAATACACACATTAGATATATGGATTTTATTCTGATCCATGTAGGTAAATATGATTAGCGTTTTTTTCTTAATATAATAAATAAAAATTAAATTTGACAAGCAACAAGTGGTTATACTATATAGATTAGTCCAGATTAATTTGCCGCAACGCTGACGTAATGCCACCGACAGGGAGCGCCGTCGGCATATTTGCGGCAAATTTGAAATATAATCGTAATTTGGACTCGAATTTTGAAATGAAACACTCCAATTGATTTTAAATTAAGAAACATTAAATATATTGTGGAATTTCATTCTCCGCTCTTTCGCTTTAAAGTGCTTTTGAAAATAGGGATTCATTTTCGCCTTGAGAAAGACGTTTGCCCGTTCGATGAAATGACAGGCGAGCAGCAGGGACACGCCCCTTTTATAAAGAAAGGAGCGCGCGAAAAATTATGCTTACGTCACTAAAACGCGGGAAGAATTAACCAATCAACTTAATTGCTAATTAGAGCTAATTAGGTTATAAAAGAAGCCAGCTCCTCGAAGCGAATTCAGTTGTTATCATTCAGTTGTAATGTGTGAGTTGTCCCTTGTTGAAACTCATTGATTGAGCAGCTCTCCGGGGTGATTGCGATCACCTTGGAACGATTTGGAACGAAACGGCTTGTGTCGAAGAAGTAATTTGTATACACTTTCTGCAACGATTATATTATTATTATATATAGGTGTTTAAGGGCGCATCAACGGCAAGGGTCATTAGCATTCTGCAACGAAGAAGCAATAAATGCGGGCCTAGTGCCGTTATTTTGTTAAAAGCATAGTTTCAACCGCCTAGTGCGAATTCTTATTTTAAATAGCATTTTAAACTGGCTCAAAGGCCGCCAATAGAGATTATCATCTCTGAAGATCACATCCCATCCAAGCCCGGCAAATCTCCTTCCGACTAAGCCTTCGAGCCAATCATATTAAAAATCATTCATCATCTCAATCATTTCCTATAATATTGATAATTATTCCTCCTCCCCGCCCCCTTACCACTCAAAAATTAAATATTCAATTTGCTTTTCTTTGCGCACAGAAAGAGCGCACGCCCGAGTTTCTCATGGCAATACTGGAGAGCGCAGCCTGTCATACAAACAACACCTGATTGATCTCTTTTAAATATTTAGAGCCGTATATCGATTATCGATCCCAAATTTAACAAAAATGATATAATATAATTATCCTCCTCACACGATCCCCACTTATTTTAATAAATCTACATATTTCCACAAAAAAAATATCACAATGCTGTAGATTATAGAAATAAGAAATACTCCCAGATTTATATCTAGATTCTCATTTCTGTAGCTGTGTCAGGACGAAAATGAGCCGAAACTTTTAAGAGAGTATGTATTTTCGGGAGTTTACAGGTATACATTTGGAGTGTGGTTTTTTAAGAGGAATAAAATTTTTGTACCGAGACGCTGCCCGCCAGGGCACCAGGCCGCAGAGCCGAGCTTCGAGAGCGTGCCGAAGGCACGCACGAAAAGCTCGTTATTAATAAGAAATTTGATAAATAAATTAGCTTCGTGTACAGAAACAACAAAATTTAATTATTAAAAGTGTCCTTTAATGGTTTTCTACTATACCTACAATGTTTATATGTATGAATATAATAGGGTGTGTGTATGTGAATAGGGGATGATTTGCCCCCATCCCTTAACAGTCAATTTGCTCTAATTACAATATTATCCATTAATATTGGGATTTTATCTATCTCACTCACTAAAACCAAAATTAACGTAAAAAGAAAGAAAATCTAAATTTAACCCCCGCTCTGTGCCCCCCCCTCCCCCACTACCACAACAGAAAATAATTAATAATTAAAATGCAAATGAATGATTTAAATATTAATGAGGATTAATCAGTTCTCCCACCCCCTTCCCCTTGTATACTGATTTGCTGGTCTGCATTTAGAAATAGCGACTAATCCTCTCTCTTGAGGGCACTATTTAAACGCTATTTTAACACTATATAATATTTAGTGTATATTAAATAAATAAAATAATTATTAGAAATACAAACGTTTCGAGAGAAATAATTATCCCTTCAATTGGAAAAATAGTTGCTTCAAAATAGAAATATAAAGTAACTATAATAAAGAAAATAATATCTTGAAAAGACAATGCTAGAATAAATTATAATTTTTCTCATTAATATATCAAAGAATAATTGATACGTCAACGAGAATTATTTTGACCGCGCTTATTTGAAAAAGATATTTTTATCTCGCGAGACTACTGCGGATTACGCTATTGGAGTCTGCGGAGTATTAAGTCTGGACCAAGAGAGAAAAAGATGTGATCTACTTAGCTACAATCCAACGTCATTTCGCGTATAGCTCGCTAGACATTCGGATGGATCACCAAGTGAATTTGAAATCTCAGATGTTATATATTTGGTCTCCCAGTCCAGAGCGCTAGATCTATTAGTATGTATGTTAGATGCCTGCCATTAATTAATCGAATGTTTTCTACATTTGAATCAATCGCGAATCTAATGTAGGGAATTTTTGTCAAATATTGAGTGAAAATAATATCTGAACTTATATATTTCTAACTTGAAATAATGATATTAAATAAATTATAATTTTTCTCATTAATATATCAAAGAATAATTGATACGTCAACGAGAATTATTTTGACCTCGCTGATTTGAAAAAGATATTTGAATCAAATGTAGAAAACATTATGTTAATTAATGGCAAGCATCTAACATACATATGCTAATAGATCTAGCGCTCTGGACTGGGAGATCGAATATATAACATCTGAGATTTCAAATTCACTTGGTGATCCATCCGAATGTCTAGCGAGCTATACGCGAAATGACGTTGGATTGTAGCTAAGTAGATCAGCATCTTTTTCTCTCTTGGTCCAGACTTAATACTCCGCAGACTCCAATAGTCTCGCGAGATAAAAATATCTTTTTCAAATCAGCGCGGTCAAAATAATTCCCGTTGACGTATCAATTATTCTTTGATATATTAATGAGAAAAATTATAATTTATTTAATATCATTATTTCAAGTTATAAATATATAAGTTCAGATATTATTTTCACTCAATATTTGACAAAAATTCCCTACATTAGATTCGCGATTGAATCAAATGTAGAAAACATTCTGTTAATGCTAGAATATGCTAGAGATTGCCTTGGAGATGAAATTGCATTGAATAAAAATAAAAAATATATATTTATTTTTAAGAGATTGTTTTAAGGATGTTTTACATACGAGTATGGTTCAAAAAAGAAATATATAACACAACTACTATATAATAAAGAAATACATATCTTTAAAATAGAAAATGATAGATAATTGCCTTAGAGATGTCATAATCTATATTATATATATAAAATTAAAGTTTTGTCTGTACATTGGTCCAAATCACGCCAAGTCATCACGTAAAGCAACTTTAATAAAGAAATAAATATGTACCTTGAAAATACATAATTATCTTCGAGATGAAATTACTAATTTTTTAGGAATCTTAAATCAATCATGCTTTGTTATTCTTAATTATTAAAATTGAAAATTCAAGCATATCTCCAAAAGAAGTCAGTCGGCGGATATCTGTTAACAGGGAGTCAATTTTAAATTACAAAGAGAAACAAAGAGGTTGTCCTCTGCTTGATGCAAATAAACATACACACATATATATCGAGATGATATATCTGTATATATATATATATATTATTTATTTGTTTGAGACTATAGTTTCAAAGACTTGGTCTTCATCATCAGTCTTTTTTAATTATAAATGTTGTTTTTCATGGAGTCAATATAAAAATTATATATATATCAAAATTTGATGTTCCTTCTTCACTGGCTAGTCAGCATAGAACTAAACAACCTCTTTGTTTCTCTTTGTGAACTCTCGGATAAAAAAAAGTTTTCTATTAGTTCTAAGCTGACCACCAGTGAAGAAGGAACATCAAATTTTCAATATCCATACGATATTGACTCCATGAAAAACAACATTTATAATTAAAAAGACTGGTGATGAAGACCAAGTCTTCGAAACTATAGTCTCAAACAAATAAATAATATATATACAGATATATCATCTCGATATATATGTGTGTATGTTTATTTGCATCAAGCAGAGGACAACCTCTTTGTTTCTCTTTGTGAATCAACAGCTCTGCAACTCTCGGCAAAACAAAAACTTTTCAATTAAATTTTAAATTATATAGAATAATTGTATATTACACGGATTCCTCTTCTACTTACCGATATTTGTTAGTAATTGAAAGTACTTAATTGCACTGCCTTCCAGGTAATTTACTTTAAATATAAATTTTATTGATTTCAACCAATTAAAATATCAAATTATATTCATTAACAATAAAAATAAAAATATTCAGTTTCATTGAAATAATTATACCTAAGTATTTAACAATTAACATATTATATTTCCGATTGAAAATTTTATCTACTCTACTCTTATTAAACGAGAAAAAATACTATATATATATATATTTATATGTTTGTATCTTTGTTCTATTTTGAAAACGGCTCTACCGATTTTGATGAAATTCACGGATTAGGGGGTTTTGGGTTGACAGTTCGATCTGTCACGGTCCCATCTACGGCTAAATTGTTTTTGATGGGTTTTTTGTAATCAAATTAATTATTCTCAGATAGAAAAATTCCAATCTTAGGGTTTCAAAAAAGGTTTCCCTTTTACTTTTGTACCCATTCGTCTGAATGGGTTGTGTTAATTCATTGTTCTCAAAGGCCTTGAAGTAGTATTGTGATTGTGGTTTTTAACATACTTTCCCTAAACGTTAGAATTATTAATAAACGTTTTATAATTGTTTTTATAAAGAACCTTTTCATTTAATATAATAAAAAATAATCAAGAATTTATTTAAAAATATCTTTCGCATAAGCAGGTCTCAATTGTCTGAAAATATATCACATTTTAGGATAGGTTTTATTTATTAACAATTGGATGAATAAAAATGAATCATGTAGTTGAATCAAAACAAAATAATTGGATGAAGGAAAAAGTTACCGAGAATTGCTCGGTGCCTCCAGGTACTATTTATTGTTTGAGAGGCTTATCACTAAAAATGTTTCGAATTGGAATTACCTAGATTAGGCTTTTATAATTAAATATTTTCATTTAAATATGATAAAAAAATTGTTAATCTCACGACAAAACCTTAGGGGCCGTCCATAAATTACATCACACGAATTTCAAGATTTTTAGACCCCTCCCCCTGTGTGACATTCTGTCAGATTTTCATTGACTCCCCCCCCCCTCTGTATGTGACGTCACACTATCACTTTTTTACTCTATAATTTAAATAAATGTAGAAATTTTTTATTTTTCCAACATTTTCAGGTTCAAATAATAATAACCTGAAATCTAAAAAATATATTTGAAAATTTTTTTAATTTGACTTTTGTGACATCAGAATTTTTAAGACCCCCCCCCCAGTCACATTTTGCCACAAATCTGAGATCCCCCTCCCCTTTATTGTCTGACGTAATTTATGGATGACCCCTTAACAAATTTATCAAAATAATTTATATATTCTCCAAAATACTCTTACTAAGCTATTTCACTTCTTTGATATTTCATAGATCTTTTTAATCCATTGGTTTTTAAGTTTTTAAATTTTATCGAAATTATTATTTTAAAATAATTTATAACTAAGAACTCTCCATTGATAAAATTCAGATATATCATATAATATGTTGTTTTTTATAAAATATATATATATAGGTGTTGACTACTGGCATAAATATAGAAAAAAAGTAGCATATATTTATTATAAAACAAAGGGAACCTATGTTAACGGAACTGTAACGATTTTCACTAATTTATTCCGCGACCAGCAAGAATTTTGAATTATGTCCCGTTTTAAAGAAAAAAATTATTATTTCTGAGTTTATTAGTGCGTGCTTCGCAGCTGGTATACTTATATTTAAAATTAAATCTTCCAATAATTTGTTCATCGAATTACATAAAAAAATAATATATTTGGGATATATATATATATAATTATATATATATATATATATAAAGTTTATTTTCTCTATTACGATTATTGAATCTCAATTATTGATTACAATAAAAGTTTTTCTATTTACCAATGTAAACAGTAAACAAAGCGATATTCAATAATCGGGAATCGTATAGCGTCCTGTTCTATCTCTCTTCAAGTTTGATCACTTTAAAATATATTACGCTATGGTCAGGGCCGGCGCTACCAGTTTCACCAGCCCGGGCAAAAAGGTAAAATGCAAAATTAAAAGAGATATCCTAAACCCTTCCCTTGGTTAGTAGTAAAATAAAACTAAATTAAATATAAAGCAATTTGAACCGCGAAAGTTAAATAATATGATCAATAATTTCTAATGTTAATTCTACATTTAGAAAATAATTTTATTATTTTTTGATGTTTTTTGAAAAGGAAAAATAAATAGAGCATCAGACGGGACTCGAACTTATTGATCATATTATTTAACTTTCGCGGTTCAAGTTTTTTTTTATGAAAATGATGAGAGAAGGAGTTACACCAAAAAGGTGCAACCCCTAAAGGCCTGGGTTGGCCCCTCCATCGTGAAAAGAAGAAGAAATAATTTTATGGGCTGGGCGGGGGTCGAAGGTATCTGTGGATACGGGTCTTAAATAGCTGAAGGTTATAAGTCGCGGAAAAGATGGTAGCAGGAAGCGAGTTCCAGTCTCTGGAGGTCATAGGGATAAAAGAGTTGGCGAAAGCGCTTGTTCGACTTTTATCCAATTTGACAACGAACGGGTGCTGAGCGTTCGAAAACCGCGTGTTTCTCGTAAAGAGGGCATTAGGGGGGATAATTGATTTCAGCTCGACTGAACAGACACCGTGATAGTATCTGTAGAACAGGGAAATGGCAGAAACGGTTCTTCGGTGAGTAAGGGAGTCGAGTGAGTTGGTTAGAGCCGGGTCTTCTATTAATTTAATTCCTCGCTTCTGAATTGCATCCAGTGTAGCAAGAGAATGCTTGGAGGCACCCCTCCACAGATGAGAGCCATATTCGAGACAGGGACGAATTTGAGCCTTATACAGTATAAGAAGTTGACTGGGAGTATAACAGCGTCTAGACCTGCTTTAAGAAAAAAAATTAAAATTAAAAGTTTAAAAGTTAATTTGTCTAAATTAAATATACATTATCCCTCATAGGAGTTGTATCCTACTGCATGAAACACCAAAGTAAAATTGACGGATATGAGCGTTTTTCAAAAACATCCTTTAGAAGCTATTTAAATATTTGTTTAGAAAACCTGCCCATTTTTTAATTATTACCTACTCACCTTACTTTTACAACACACTTTATGACATAATTTTCAAAAACTCACGGAAAATTATAATTGCATATAAAACACTCTACTTCACTAGTACCAACCTGTAAGGCAAAAAAATTTTTAAGAAAAAAATAAAAACCGACTTCAAAAAATTAAATGCAACAAATAAAATACACTAAAAGGTATAAAATAATTATTATCTTATTTAGTTACAACTAAACGATCGAAATATTAACACGAAATTACTTTTTGAAGTCGGTGCCAAACATATACCTTTTATGAATCGCACTCGACGGATCTTACTTAGTACGTTTGGAGGGTACGCTCGCTTATAGGTATAGTTTGTTTGGTACCGACTTCAAAAAGTAATTTCATGTTAATATTTCGTCGTTTAGTTGTAACTAAATAAGATAATAATTATTTTATACCTTTTAGTGTATTTTATTTGTTGCATTTAATTTTTTGAAGTCGGTTTTATTTTTCTTAAAAATTTTTATTTTTCTCTTTTTAGTGATGTTATTAATAGTGATCATATCATCAGAAGACTTGACCAAATTAATATGACACCATCCCTAAGACACCCCCTTTCTGATAAAAAAAGAACCATCGAAATCGGTTCATAAACAAAAGAGGTTAGGTCTAAACAAACCTAATAAAAAAGGTCTAATACCTATGAAAAAAAAATGGCACCAATCGGAAGCTGAGACTGGACCCACTGCAAAAAAAAATTTCAAAATCTGTTGACAATTGGCGGAGATATGAGGTAACATAGGCACAAAAAAAAAAAAAAAAAAAAAAAAATTCAGTCTAATAGAGAACCTCCTCCTTTTTTGAAGTCGGTTAATTATTGCATAAATATAACAATCCAACTGCCTCTTTTCCTTTTATAATAGTAGCGTAACCATTTTTTAAGCTGGAGTTTATTATGCTTGCGAGCGGTTTCAGCATGAAATATTTTGATATTTTATCTATATTGCTCTGTATTTTCGGTTCGGTTTTGGATTTGGTCATTAATACACGAAAACTCTACTCATCTTTCAAAACGTGATTTTATTTAAAAACTACTTCTTATATCATTCTCATGCTTGAGGATTTTTTGAAGTGAGTGAGAGACTTATGCACTTAAAATAAAAGAATATAAATGAAAAAAATTTATATATATGGGGTTTCACAGGAATAAAATTACAACAGTTTTTTTTTTATTATTATTATTACAATTACAATCTAGCTGCCCAGCAGCTAATAAGTAATATCAGTCTTATATTTAAAATTTATACAATTTCAATCAATATTCTACATAATATTTGATTAATTTTAAATCATTTGTCTTCTTTTTTTCTTCCTATCAGTGGACACCTTCTCAAGTATGCCGTACAACAGTTTAAATTTTTTTAAACTGTTGTAATTTTATTCCTGTGAAACCCCACATATATATACTGGGTGAGTTTTTTATCTTGAGACAGTCTTATAACTCATAAACATTGCATTATATGAAAAAAAGTTTCAAACAAAAATTTATTTATATAGAGGGGGAAACTGAACTACGCTATTGTTTGTCCATCTAAAACAAGCTTTCAAGGGTATTTTAAGGTCAAGTTCTGTTTTATAAATAAAAACCTATATATTTCTTTTCATATTCATAATCTTCAAGAAAAACTGATCAACTTTTATAAGAACTATTTTTTTATTCAACATCAAATAAACAAAATATTAAATCAATCATTAGATCTCAAAAAAAATCCTAATAATTATTTTTAACAATTATTCAACTTAATTATCAAATAATTAATTATTAAATAAATAATTATTAAATCGAAAAGTCACAACAATGAAAATAACTGTTTATAATGATTTTAAAAATTCATTATACACAGATTTAAGAGATTATTTTCTACTTAATAGAACTACTTAGAATTTTTGAATTTAAAAAAGTTTGATTCTCGTGTCAATCCAGTAGATAGTTATATTGTATTACTATAATAAAAATGGAGTATTTTTTGTTGAAGACAGAATTAAAATGGTCTTAATTTATCCGTTGAATGTGGAATTAAGTGTTAGGGGGCTGCCATTGAAATGAATGCCGAGCGTTTTCCTGACAGGGATACACCTTCACGAGCTTCATTTTTTAAAATTCCACATATTAATTTTTCACAAGTATTCAAATGAATCTTGGTTTAATCAATTTCTTCATAAACTAGCTAATTTTACAGCCCATTTGGCGCCTTCTAAGGTTGTCGCACCGGCCCGGCTTGCCCGGCCCCAGCTATGATTCTTATTTCTAAAAAAATTGTTAAAAAAAATAAATAAAGTAGAATTATAAGTGTTGTTGGCCAGCAAAGCTCATTTAAACATGTTTACTTTTTTTAGAAACTCAATTGTTTAATAAAGTAAAGGGTGTGTAGTTTCACTGTGAAACTACACACCCTTTATAGTACTTTATTAATTAATATCATGTTTCACCTAAAACCTACACCACTTTCTCTAAGTAAAATCAAATAATTGTATTCCCGGATAAAAATAATCATGAAAATGATCAACAACGTACCAGTTTTCAGCTCACTCTGACGAAAAGACCTGCGGATTAATGGGAATGTCGAATGACAAGGTAAAAAATAATAATAATAATAATAATAATTCTTTATTATCTTTATTTAATTTTTTGAACAAAATTCATTTTTATATAATTTTTTTATTTTTTCATTTTATTCATATTTATATATATATATTTATTTACCAAGTATATTATGATATCATTATCATTAATATTATACAATTTTCCAATTATGTTTTTGATTTGTTTTATTTATTTATTTATTTGTTCATTATTTATATATTAAATAACATGAATAATACTCTTGATTTGTATTAAATTTTGAAAACCAAAAAAAAAAATATTAAATATATTGTCACGTGTCAATGTTATCGTGTTCTATATCTATAAAAATTATTATGGATATAGAACAAAAAAATATTTTCGTGACAATATCTGAGCTTTGAAAAATTAGAAACAACTTGATTTTTTTTTAAAATTATAATTTATAAATAAATAAATAAACTACCCGTATAGCACAGAGACCAAAATAAAACCCAAATGCAACTTTTTAGATATGTTGAATCATAGTCATTATATAGTGTTAATTAGGTTGAATTACGGTTTCTAAACGGTAGTTATGTCTCGTTTTTTTCCGTTTTGCAACTGTTGTATTATCGTGAAAGATATTAATTTGCCGATGATAATAGATTCAAATTATTCAAATAATTCAAAATATTCCATTCCATCAGATCTAATAGATGACACCAACTTATGATTTCTTGTTGTATTATCGTTAAATTATAGTCGCAAAGATTATAATGCCACTGTTCCAAACAGGTTGTCGCCAACATTTTTGACACCGATTCGCAACTGTTTATTTATAATTTAATATTTCTTTGATTTGATTAATATAATGAGTAATTACACAATTCTTTAATAAAAAACAATAATAAACATTATATATATTGTGGGATTTTATTATCCGCCCCTTTCAATGTAAAATTCTTTTGAAAATAAAGATTTGTTTTCGCCTTGAGAATGACGTTTGTTGTTTGCCCGTCAGAATCTTTCGATAAACTGGCGGGCGAGCAGCAGGGACACGCCCCTCTTATATTGAGAAGAAAGCGCGCGAAATTTATGCATACGTCACCTAAAAAGCGGGAATAATTAACCAATCAGCTAAATTGCTAATTAGAGCCAGGGTTATAAAAGCAGCCAGCTCCTCGAAGCGAGTTCAGTTGTCATTTGTCAGTTGTGAGTTGTTATTCAGTTGATAAAGCTCATCAAAGGAGACAACTCACCTGGGAACGAAACGGCTTGTGTCTAAGAAGTAATTTGTATACACGTTCTGTAACGAAGAAGCAATTAATGCGGACTTGTGCCATTATTTCATAAAAAGCATATTTTCAACTGCCTAGTGCAAATTCTTATTTAAAATAGCATTTTTTGCCGCCAATAGAGATTCTAATCTCTGAAGATTATCTCTCATCCAAGCCCGGCGAATCTCCTTCCAACTAACCCTTCGAGCCAAATATAATAAAATCATCCATCATCTTAATCATTTCCTATAATATGTAGGAATCGCGCCAAGCCAACTTGGTCCGAGCCAGTTTTGCCCCTCCGTCAAATGAACATCATCTGAGGCCCCTGCTGCCTCCCCAACCCCTGACTGCTTGTACGTCAATCTGAGTAGCAGCCTGGCAGATCTTCACAGCCTGTTCATTGCCAATTTTCAGTAAGATTTCAGCGTAGCCCCCAAGCGCCCTCCAGTGCCAACTACCCACCCTGTGCGCACCCTTTCCACTCCAGTCAGCTCGCTGCAACTCACAAGCCAAACGACCAGCAGCTTAGCAGATTTTACCAAACCGATGAGCGCCAAAATATAGTAATATTTAGACGCACTCTCCGAACGAAGAGCTAGCTTCCCCTCCAGTTGCGCACGCACGCCCCAAGTCAGAATAGCCGCCGCACGACCTTTTCAACGAATCACCACCATCCTGAGATATATACGCCACCCCCTTTTGCCGCCACATTATCGCCGTCGCTTGAAAAAGCCAACTTTCTGATTGGTCGTAATTTCTATAGACATTCTCATCATCTCAAATATAAAGACTTCCTCGCCCATCATTTCAAGTCAATGTAATGTATATTATCAAAGTGTGTACAGAGTCAGTTATCAGTTTATCAGTTTATAAGTGTTAAGATCCTAAGTGCAAGTTAACAGTTTATTTTTACTCAAGACCCGATACTTGAACACTCCAGTTTTATATTACATTTATAAAGCATTTTGTTATATTATTATTTAAAACTCATTAAATAAACCAATATTATTAAAAACAATTGAATCTTTCTTCACCTGGTCAAAGTCACCCAAGAATAATCCCTACATATATATATATATTGTAAATCGGTGCCAAAAATGTTGGCGACAAACTGTTTGGAACGGTTGCATTATAATCTTTGCGACTATAATTTAACGATAATACAACAGTTGCAAAACGGAAAAAAACGAGACATAACTACCGTTTAGAAACCGTAATTCAACCTAATTAAAACTATATAAAGACTATAATTCAACATATCAAAAAGATGCATTTGGGTTTTATTTTGGTCTCTGTGCTATACGGGCAGTTTATTTATTTATTTTTCAAAAAACTTCAAAATATAGGTACTATAGATAAAAATAAAACATTTTTCTTGTATTACTTACTTGTTTATTCATTTTATTAATAAATATTTATTTTTTTAAACCCAATGTGTAATTAAAAAACAAACAACAAATTCGTTTAATAATGGAAGATAATTTTTTCCTCATATCATTTCATTAAACTGATAATAGATGGCACACATATATATATACTATAGCTGCAAAAAGTTTTATTAATTTTTGATTTTATTTAATTATTCTTTTTGTTATCCAAAAATTTATTTATTTATTTTAATCCTATCATTTTTTTAACATTTCATTCTTTATTCTAAATTCACAATAAAAAAATAAATAATTAAATAAAATTAAAAAATATCTATTATGGATAGGTATTATATATAGGTATGTATATAAATGATAAATTTAAATTTTTTGGAAGAAGAGGTTTATTTATTGTTTGTTTTACCTATGAAATAGTTTCATTATACTCGTAATATCGTAGATGGCACCGCTTGTACAATTTATAGCCAATATAAAGATTTTTTTTTTTAGGAATTATATATTTATATTAGTATTTAAGATTTTAATTATGAAATATTGGCTTCAATTGATTTATTATTATCTATATTTCATATATAGTTTTTTTTAATATATATATTTATTTAATTTATCCCATCGTCTAGGCTACTTTCAACATCTATATATACACAGAGAGGGTCATTTGGCCAGAATATATGATATATACATTAATGAAGATTTAGTAGGGAAGAGGGGGCATGTATAGATATAGATACATTTGTATATATTTATATATGTATATGTATGTATATATATGTACAAATTTTGCGTTGTTTTGATTGTTCAGGGGTTCCGTTTGAGTGCCGTGCAGCTGAGGGCGGCTGCCAATGCGAGGGGCAGGTGCAACAACCCCATTGCGGGGGCGCTATTAAGGGTTGCGCCGACATTCTCGCCGAGGAGGTTTCCGTTCTCGCCCTGGGCTTCACGTAAAGAGCCCTGTTGGTAACCGTTATACAGGTGGTTGCTGTTGCCACTAGGGCTGTTGCCGCCGCCGCCGCCCTCCTCGTCCAACGGGTTCTCCACGTCAGAGCGGTTTTCGAGATCCTCTTCGGCGGAGTTGCCGCCCCGAGATGGCAAATCCATTTCTGAAAAAATAAAAAATAAATATCAAAATGGGATATTGAAAATCGAGTGTAAGAGAATTTCGACAATGAAGAAGTTGCAGAATAAACCATAAGGTAGCACCTGGTAAAATACATTTTCAATAAATAATGAAACATTTTTAAAGATTCTTCTTCAAAGTTTTTAATATGGAGATATACAGGGTGCATAGGAAAGTCCATTTAACCTGAAAATACTTGCGAACGGAGAGTGCTACAGCCACGCAAGTGAGGTAACGGTATAGTAAAGCGACCATGCCCGACCTAATGCAAACGACACCAGCGCCCCTGGTGGCGAAATTTGGAAGTTAGCCATTGCAAATCGAAAACGAAAAGAGATAGAGCAAAATTTCCAATTAGAAAGTTTTAGAGCATCAATTAATTAGTATGTAACGATATTTGGTTTACACGGATAAAATAAATTGGCGCCTGTATACCCCAAAGGCACGCACGAAAAGCTCGTTTAATATATCCACTATGGAAGATTTACAATTATGCCTATAACTAGAAAACTATGACATTTTTATTTAAAAAAATGTAGGTTGTGGACCGTCATAAACCGGTCTATCCCTATTCACTGTTTATCGTTGTCATACGGAACATCCTGTAAAAAATCAACTACTAAATCCAAGGTGTTTTGGATTATCTTAATTATGTCAAAGAGGGTAATTTAACCTCTTTGGGATTTGAACACGAATGTCAGAAAACAACCCTTCTGACAAAATTAAAATAATCTATAACACCTCGGATTTAGTAGCTGACCCCCCATCTCTCTTGATTTCCTATAAAAATTTTAATGCTACTACTATAATTATAGCGATTTGTTTTTTATATTCAAGTTATTTAATATAATAAAAATAATGAATAAATAAATAAATAAAGCAAATAAAGAAAAATGTATTTACACGTATTTACTTTTTAGAGACACAAATAATACCTAATTGTATTCTCCGATAAAAATAATAATGGAAATGGTCATTATCACCCCGATGAACCCACTTGAGGGTTAATGTGAATATCGAGAGACAATCAGGTATAAATAAATAATATTAATAATAATTTATTTGCACGACATTTTCTTTGGAGAGAGACGGACTGGTAGAATTTGTAATTAAATGTAATGGAAGGCAGCCCAAAGGTAGTGAGGAAAGAAAAATTAACACAAATTCAAATAAGGTGTAATTTATTGGAATCCTTCCTCCTTTCCTTTCAAACCAACGTTTCGGAGGAATCTTCCCTCCTTCTTCAGGGTTTCAAGGGGTCAATGAAGGAAACAACTAAAAGCCTTCCTTCCTCCCTCACCAGTGTTTAAAACTTTCTTCTTCCTTAGCAGAAGCATAGAAAAACAGTTTTTTTTCTTCTTAATCAGTATGTTTCCTAAATTTGATTCAACCCCGAATCAAATGTAGGTGATTTTTGTCAAATATTAAGTGAAAATAATATCTGAATTTATATATTTCTAACTTGAAATAATGAAGTTAAATAAATTTACAATTTTCTCATTAATATATTAAAGAATAATCAACATATTAACGAGAAATCACCTGCATTCGATACGCGACTGAATCAAATATAGGAAAGATACGATTAATTAATGGCAGGTGTAGCGGCCCGCTGTTGCTTTGGCTACGAGCCTTTAGACACGGCCGCTAGATGACTCAGTCAGATCGTTGCGACACTTTTGCATGACTGATAATATATCAGTCATGCTATAAGTGAAGCAATTCGATCTCGGCTGAGCGTTCGGATCTGGAGGGGCCAACCGCCAACTAGTAGCCCCTCCCCGCTAACAAGCGGATGGCGCCCAGCCCGGCTTTCCATCAGGGCACAAACAACGCCCTGCACACACGCAACATTGTTAGGACCCCTAGATTGTTAGGGCCTCGTGAGTGCTGAGAGCTTTGTGGTGCGTGTCCCCCCCCCACGAAGTCCGTGGGGTCCTAAAAATGTTGTGCAGGGCGTTGTTTGTGCCCTGATGGAAAGCCGGGCTGGGCGCCATCCGCTTTGTTAGCGGGGAGGGGCTATTAGTTGGCGGTTGGCCCCTCCAGATCCGAATGCTCAGCCGAGTTCGAATTGCTTCACTTATAGCATGACTGATATATTATCAGTCATGCAAAAGTGTCGCAACGATCTAACTGAGTCATCTAGCGGCCGTGCCTAAAGGCTCGGAGCCAAAGCAACAGCGGGCCGCTCATCACACCCTTTTATTTCTCTTTTTTTGATGATTGCAATACCGACTTAGTTAGTCGGGGTGGGCTCAATCCACCTAGCTAGTGGGTCAAGAACTGCTTGCTTAGCAATCACGTCGGGGTCACCAGATTGTTAGGGCGCTCGTGAGTGCTGAGTGCTTTGTGGCGCTTTGTGCCGCGGCCCCACCAAGTCGATGGGGTCCCAACAATCTGATGTGTGCTGGGGGATGTTCATCCCCGATGGAAATCCGGGCTGGGCGCCATCCGCTTTGTTAGCGGGGAGGGGCTACTAGTTGGCGGTTGGCCCCTCCAGATCCGAACGCTCAGCCGAGATCGAATTGCTTCACTTATAGCATGACTGATATATTATCAGTCATGCAAAAGTGTCGCAACGATCTGACTGAGTCATCTAGCGGCCGTGTCTAGAGGCGTCGTAGCCAAAGCAACAGCGGGCCGCTACAGCGAACACCTAATATACGTGCTAATAGATCGGGCGCTCTGGACTGTGAGATTGAATATATAACATCTCAGATTTCAAATTCATTTGGTGATCCATCCAAGTATCATGCGGGCTAAACGCGAAATGATGCTGGATTACAGCTAAATGGATCATATTTTTTTCATTCTCTCTTGGTCCAGACTTAAGAATTAGCAGACTCCAATAGCTTCAACCGCAGTAGTCTCGCGATATATATCTTGTTTAAAAAAGCGCGATCAAAACAATTCTCGTTAATATGTTAACTATTCTTTGATATATTAATGAGAAAATTATAAATTTATTTTTTTCTTCTTCTTTTTCTTAATTAAGAATATACGAAACTTCGTCTTCCATTAAAGGATCTAAGACTAATTTTAGTAATTTTATTTTTTGAACCCCCCCCCCCGTCCCCCTAATTTTGGCATCCGAAAAAATAATAACTCTCCTTTTTATCATAGGTTCATTTTATCGTAAATATATTTAATTTTTCTTGCTTTTTTTTTTTTAGTTTGAAAATCACATACCTAAATTTAATTTTTAACCCTTCCCTTCCCCTTAATTTTGGGTTCGTTTTAAACTAATCAGCTCTTAATCTCAATGGACCAAAACTACATGTGAAATTTTGTTTTGATATTCACAGTAGTTTTTGAGCTAGCTCGATCACAAAAATTTGGTAACGTATTAACAACTAACGTACTGACAGACATTTTGACAAAACAATTATTATCGCGAAAAATATGTTTTTTGATGTTCACTTATTAGGAATTTTTTGTAGACCTAAATGCCATGGTTTCGCTCAATTTTTTTAATCAAAATAGTTTAACCCGTTTTTGAGATATTTTGAAAATAAATTGTCACGTTCTGATGTGGCCATCCACTTGACTTTACCATACACTTCTGGTTGTGTTTGGTACAAGGGAGCCTAGATTTTCATTTCTTGAAATCCTCCTCATCTTGGGCGGTTAGGTTTAGTCTTCTGGTAGCCCACTGATTATGTATACAAAATTTGGTTGAGTTTGCTCAAATGGCCTAGATTTTTATTTTTTACCCCCCCCCCCCCTCTCTGATTTTGGACCCAGAAAAAAAAATATTTTCGTTATTACAGGTTCATTTTATACTATATTTCATTTTTCTTGTTTTTTTTAGTTGGATAATATTATAATTTTAAATTTTTAACCCCCCCCCTCCCCCTTTAATTTTTGGTCGATATGCACTAAAATATAATAAGCTCTTAATCTCGATGACGCAAAACTAGATGTGAAATTTCGTTTTGATATTCACACTAGTTTTTGAGCTAGCTCGTCCACAAAAATTTCGTAACGCACAAACAGACTAACAGACATTTTGACAAAACAATTATTAACTCGAAAAATATGTTTTTCGATGTTCACTTATTAGGGATTTTTTGTAGACCGAAATGCGATGGTTTCGCTCAATTTTTTTAATCAAAATTGTTTAAGCCGTTTTTGAGATATTTCGAAAAAACGAGGTAAAAAAACATTTTTTTCATTAACTATTACAATACTTGACCATGCCCTGTATGGTAAAGTAATATATATTTCAACTTAATCCATTTTTAATCCAATGTATAAATATTATTATTAGAATGTATTTTTGTCTCTTATAATATTTTTCTTCAATATTTTTTAAAGTGCCTGGAGGGAAAAAATGCAAATATTTTTTTTTTAGCTAGAAAAGTCAAGTACTATATATATATATCCACAATATTTTTTATAATATTATTTTCTGACGCTTTTTTCCCCCTCCAAGCCAGCCAGCCTCTCTTTTGCTCTCTCTATTCGTGTTTAGTTTAGTAATTTCATTATTTGTTCATTGGTAAAAGTGAAGAAGGATTCGAGAGAGAAAAAAGGCGGTAGGGGGTGGCAAAGTGGATAAGAAATGCGACCCCCCCACTTCTTCTATACGTCTAGATATTTAGAAAATCGAATTTTAACTTAACAATTTCAAAGGCAAATATCTTCTTTTTATATATATGAAAAAAAATCTATAAAAATATTTGGCTATATAATCCAAATTTGTTGTTCATTCGGTGTTCATCCAATTATCTATCTCTCCGAAAGGGCGTATAGAGATAAAAATTGATGATTTTTCTTCTTCTTTCTTTTTCTCAATTTTCATCACCTCAAAAATGAAAGAATAATAAAATTTGTATATCTAAGAATTTTAATAAAAAAAAAAAAAAAATTATAATAATATGACGTATAAGATGACTTTTTGTTAGAAATACTGTTTAAATAATGTTTAAATTTTATTCAAATTCCGACGTTTCGGAGGCCTTTTCTCTCCTTCATCAGAAAAGATCTGAGCACAGTGTCGCGGTCACAGATTCGCGATATAAGCCTTCGATAATTTAAATTCATAATGTTTAGAAATTTCAATATATTCGGTGAAAGCATTTTTCTTTTATAATAAGTTAATTGTTTAAGGGTCGTATTTTGGTGGGACAGATGGCCGACGAGCCAGACGGCTCTGAGGCCTTCTTTTCTTTATTATGAAAACGTGCTTATTGACAATAGACGAATGGGTAGTGTAATATTTTAGGATAAAAATCAAAATAGTTTCAGTCATTTTTGAAAAATACAACACTATTTTCGTTCACGATTACAGGACTTGACCATACGCTATATATGGCTCCATTTTTGATGTTTTGATGATTAATGGTTACCTGTGCTGAAACATCATATATCGATGAATCGAATTAAGATCAAAAAGACCAAATTCTTTAGAGATATTAATATTATTTAGCCCGTATTATTTTCATTTTTACTTTACTATACAGGGTATGGTCAATTATTGTAATCGTGCATGAAAAAAGTGTTTTTTTTTCCATCTTATTTTCGAAATATCTAAAAAACGGCTGAAACTATTTTGATTAAATAAATTGAGCAAAACCATGGCATTTCGCTCTACAAAAAAGCTCTACTAAGTGAACATCGAAATAATTATATTTTTTGAGATAATAATTGTTTTGTCAAAATGTCTGTTAGTCTGGTTGTCTGTAAGTTAGTTTGTGCGTTACCCAAATTTTTGTGGACGAGCTAGCTCAAAAACTAGTGTGAATATCGAAACCAAATTCCACACGTAGTTTTGGTCCATTGGGGGAGTTAAGAATTAAAAATCTATGCTATTTGAGCAAACTCAACCAAATTTTGTATACATAATCAAGTGCGACCCCAGAAGTCTAAAAATGCAAAAACTAACCGCCCAGAATTGGTGGGAGGAGGGGGAATATAGGGTCAAAAAATGAAAATATAGGTTCTTGTTCGAAACTCAACCAAATTTTGTATACATAATCAGTGCGACCCCAGAAGTCAATCAAAAACTAGCCCCCCCCCACTATACATGAATATAAATAATTTTATTAAATATTAAATACAAGTGAGAGCCAAGTTGTATGGTAAAGTCAAGTGGATGGCCACATCAGAACACGTCAGCTTATTTAAAAAGGATTTTAGAATAAAAAAAAATGTTAATTGAATTGTGTTCATTTTATGGTTTTGTAATTTACTTGAAAATGTCGAATGAATAATTGAAATGTAAAATCTCTCTTAAGTAAATAATTAAGAAACTTCAGTATTAAATCTATAATTAAGCTGAACCCAAGAAGAACACGTTGTTCGCGCCCCCCCCCCCCACACCCCTTCATGATGGCCTTTTCTCAATTTAATTCCATCAATGTAGAAAATCTGCTAGCTTGCTGCTGCTGCTTTTGGTTATTTATAAGCGCCGCACTTTGCTAGGCTCTTCATTTATTTATTTACTAACAAATAATTTATGTAAAGGGAGAGAGAGTCAACAATAAAACAACCCGGCGTGTGTTTCCGCCCTTTCCCTTTTACACCTCACACACATACACACTCACTCAATACACTTTTAATCCTTTAAAATGTCAATTGGAAATGAAAATCTTGTCAAAACTATTTTTACATTTCTATTAATTTCTCAATAACTCATAGGTATCTTAAATTATTCAATGACTGAGATGAAAATGTTGTTTGAATCATTTTAAAATACCTAACACGGTTCGAAAGTAAAGATTTACTATTCAATAAAAATAATTTTTAAGAAGAAAATAAAAACCGACTTCAAAAAATTAAATGCAACAAATAAAATACACTAAAAGGTATAAAATAATTATTATCTTATTTAGTTACAATTAAACGACGAAATATTAACACGAAATTACTTTTTGAAGTCGGTACCAAACAAACTATACCTATAAGCGAGCGTACCCGCCAAACGTACTAAGTAAGATACGTCGAGTGCGATTCATAAAAGGTATATGTTTGGCACAGACTTCAAAAAGTAATTTCATGTTAATATTTCGTCGCTTTAGTTGTAACTAAATAAGATAATAATTATTTTATACCTTTTAGTATTTTATTTGTTGCATTTAAGTTTTTATTTTTCTTAAAAATTATTTTTATTTTCTCTTTTTAGTGATGTTATTAATAGTGATCATATCATCAGAACTTGACCAAATTAATATGACACCATCCCTAAGGCACCCCTTCGGATAAAAAAAGAACCATCGAAATCGGTTCATAAACAAAGAGGTTAGGTCTAAACAAACCTAATAAAAAAGGTCTAATACTATGAAAAAAAAACGAAAAAAAGGGACCAATCGGAAGCTAGAACAATGGACCCAATGCAAAAATTTTTTTCAAAATCAGTTGACTATTGGCGGAGATATGAGGTAACATAAGCAAAAAAAAAAAAAAAAATTCAGTCAATAGAGAACCTCCTCCTTTTTGAAGTCGGTTAATAATAATAACAAAGATTGATTATTGAATAAACTAATAATTAGGGATAAATATTATCACAATCGTGTAATTGCTTTAATTAACATTTGTGAGATTTAATTAGAATTTTCCTTTAATTAATTCATAAATTAGGCGCTCTTTATTTGATGAACTTTTATTTTCTTTGAGGATACTCGCCTATTTTGTTTATATTATGCCCTGTTTAATTTCTCGAAGTTTTAGAATTTATCGGATAACGGGAAAAACGTCCCGATTTTTTTTTTTGAAAATCAAAATTTTTTTTTTATCTACTCTTATTAAACGAGCAAAAATTGTTTGTATATTTACATATATATTTATTTATATATATATAAATATTTGTATCATTGTTCTATTTTGAAAACGGTTCTACCGATTTTGATGAAACAAATTCTATTAACAAGTTTTGAGGATGAGAAAGCGATCTGGCTAGGTCTGGACTTCGACAAATTTAATCTTAATTGATCTTTTCTTAATTAAAGTAATTATTGACAGATGAAAATCTCAATAAAAAGTTTGTTTACATTTTTTTCAATTATCTTTTATTTTTAATTGGTTTTTTAATTTTAAAACCCACTAATAGGTTATAGCAAATATTAATATATTATATTAAAATTAGGAATTTTTGTTTGTTTTTAATTAACAGGTGTCTAAATCATAACAAAACAGGTGTGTTTACAAATAAAGTGGTTCAAGTGTCTTTTTTTATATAACTTGGAAACAAATCTTATTTAATTCTATGTTTTTATTTCAGATCCTATACGATTATTTTTTATTATTATTTTCCTATTTATTTTTTTATAATATTTATCAATATGAACGAATGTAGGCAAATTGGTGTACGAGTAAACAAATATACACATAATATATATGTGGACCATTAGAAAGCTTGAAATGCAAAAACTGGGTGCGGGGTGGGGTGGATGTGGGGTGCAGTTGTGGGGGATCCGGGTGTGGGAGGCGCGGTTGGGGTGGGGTGGGGCTCAGGTAGCTTCAATAAATAATAATAAAGATTAATTATTGAAAAAATAATAAATAGGGATAATATTATCACAATCCGCCAACTCCTTTATCCCTACGACCTCCAGAGACTAGAACTCGCTCCCTGCCACCATCTTTCCCGCGACTTATAACCTTCAGCTATTTGAGACCCGTATCCACGAGATACCTTCGACCCACGCCCAACCCATAAAATTCTTTCTTCTTCTTTTTCACGATGGAGAGGCCAACCCAGGCCTTTAGGGGTTGCACATTTTTGGTGTAACTCCTTCTCTCATCATTATTATAAAAAAAATCGTGTAATTGCTTTAATTAACATTTGTGGGATTTAATTAGAATTTTCCTTTAATTAATTCATAAATTAGCATGGTCCTTATTTTCGAACTTTGATTTTCTTTGAAGATACTTGTCCGCCTCCGTGGTCTAATAGTCAGTGTAACTGACTGGCAACGGAGGTCTCGGGTTCGATTCCCGGCTTATCACAGACATTTTTTCTGTAAGTATAGGGTCTGGTAATAAAAATTAAATTGGGAGATAAATTTAACCGAATTTATCGCGCGGAGAATTTACCACTGCTCGAAGCCCCTAAAACCTTAGTAAATTGGATATTGAATTATATCTAAGTTTCTGAGATTAGCTCGTGATCCGGCTTCTTTTCCTTCTGCTCTGTTCTTTTCACGATGGAGGGCCAGCACATACATGCATTTAGGGAGTCGCCTTCTCACATCAATATCATTAAAAAAAAAAATACTCGCCTATTTTCTTCCCATTATGCCCTGTTTAATTTTTAGAAATTTTAAATTTATCGGATAACGGTAAAACGTCCCGATTTTTTTTTGAAAATCAAAAAATTGAATTTTTTTATTAATATTATTCAAATTCAACTATATATATTTTTATAAAAGAAATTTTAATATGAATAGGTATAAATGAATAATAATAAAAATAAATAAATAAATAAAAAATAAAATGGGACGTTTTCCCGAATCCGATAAATTTAAAATTTTGAGACATTAAACAGGGGTATATAATATACAAACTAGATTAGCAAGTTTCTTCTAAAAATATAATACTTTTTTCTTATTTATAAGTGAGGATCCTGTAACCTGTAATGCTGTAATATCATATATCTATACCTACCGGGTGATTCATCTGGCTATCCTCTCTTTATAACTCTTATAACTCTTTTATTTTAAGTCAGAGAGAAAAACTCTTCAAATATAATTTATATGATATTATTATTATCTATCTACTGTACCATATGCATTTGTATACAGGGTGCTCCGTTTAAGCGCAATATATAACTTTATATTTCTATAATGGAACATCCCTATATATATTTATTTATTTTGATAGTAAATTAGATTTCCTTTAAAAAATTATTAACTAATAAGGGGTCTAAAATAATAAATTAGGAAGTTAATAAAAAAAAGTATCGAAATTATGCATTCTAAATTATGGTTTTTTCCAATATGAAATACTATTTTTTATGAACGTAAATAACCTTATTACTTAATACTCTTTTAAAGTGAATCCTAGAATTTTACCTACTTTTATCAAAATAAATAAATATATATATAGGGTGCCTCCATTAAGAAATTATAGGGTTACATATTGTTGCGCTTAAACGGTGCACCCTATATACAAATGCATATGGTACGTAGATAGAACAATAATATATCATAATCAGTAGAGATTGTGGTGTTGGTTGCAAAAGTGAGACTTTATCTTAATAAAGATAAGAGTAAATAAATATTTTATTTAATATGGATTTACTATGAGTTAAATAAACTGGCCCCACACTATGAGTTAAATAAACGATTTACTATGAGTTAAATAAACAAGAATAAAACCAAGGTACTAGTATGTACAAAAAAAGAACAAACGAGACAGGAATGCATCAAAATTAACCAAGAAAACCTAGAAGGAGTTAAGGAATTCCGCTACATAGGAAGTAAAATAACATGGGATGGGAGGAGCAAAAACGAAATTAAATCAAGAATTGCCCAAGCAAAAATGGGGTTTAATTCAAAACAAAAACTACTATGCTCCTCCTCAATCAGCTTAGCAAACAGGAAGTTGCTATTGAAGACATATGTATGGAGCATAGCCATGTACGGGTGTGAAACCTGGACAATTGGAAAAGCGGAGAGAAAGAGATTGGAGGCTTTCGAAATGTGGTGCTACAGAAGAATGATGAATATCAAATGGATGGATAAAATTACAAATGAAGAAGTTCTTGGAAGAATCGGAGAAGAAGAACCTTGTGGAAGAGTCTGAAGAAGAGAAGAGGTCAGATGATGGGGCACACACTGAGACATGGGGGACTGCTTAGGGATATCTTGGAGGGAGGTGGGAAAGAAAAGGGGAAGGGGAAGACCCAGATTAGAATATTTCAACCAAATAATTGGGGATATGGGATGCCAGACATTTAGAGAGGTTAAACAGCTGGCGGGGGACAGAGTCGAGTGGAGACGGATTGTTGCATCAAACCAGTCTTAGGACTGTATACTCAATGATGATGATGATGAGTTAAGGATACTGGGTCACTTTTTTAAATGTGAAATAGTGACCCAGTATCCTTAACTCATAGTAAATCCATATTAAATAAAATATTTATTTACTCTTATCTTTAATAATATATCATATAAATTATATTTGAAAAGTTTTTCTCACCTGACTTAAAATAAAAGAGTTATAAAGAGAGACACAGACCGATGCACCCCCCTGTATATCTATAACTATTAAAATCGGCTTTCGTGACGACGCCGACGTTATTTTTTTTTAATTTTAAGACTCATTAATAGTTTATGATAAATAAAATTGATTAAAGTTAGAAAATTTAAATTATTATTTCAAAAGCTTCCTGGCCAGCAAAATGCCCGCCTAAAGGTGGGCTTCGCATCTGGTAAATAATGGCGGGCCAAGCCCATTGGTCATTTTTTTCCTTTAGTTAAAAGTGATATATTAATATTATTTTAATATTAAATTCAGGTACTAAAAGCTATATTTTTATTTGTAGCCGGAATTATTGTAAATAATTTATTTTTTTTGGCAACTTTTCGACCTGCGCCTTGCCATCATCAAGGCGCGATGCGGTGAACACAGTTTTGAACTTAATTAAATTTCAAAATAATATATTATTCTACACAGAGAGATTTGGTTGGCCATTTTTTTTAATCCTGAAGAAAAAGGAACGATCTCTTTCGGATTTTTTAAGAGTATTAAAATCGACGTTCTAATAAATTATTTTATTAGAAATTTGTAGTTTTCATTATCCTTGGGCTGCCTTTGTTCAATTCAGTATTCAGTTCTACCATTGATTCTACGATAGAAAATACGCCTAATTAATTAAATTGGTTAATTTTAATTTATGATAATGTTTATAATGAACTATTAATTAATTTTATAATAAAACATTTGTATCTTATTAAATATCAATATTTCATTGCAAATCTTGTATAATTTTATTGTCGAATATCTCGGCTTACTCAGTCCGCTATTGTTCTAGCTGTTCTCTTTTTCTCCTATATCAATTCCAATAGAAATTCCTCTTTCGCGCTTAATTACTCAACAATTAATTATTTCTATAATTAATCATGAAAATTCCAATTAATTACATCAAAAATTTTTTTAAAAATATTTAAAATTTAATGTTAAGGACAATTTTTTTTTGATTTTATATATATCCCAAATATGTTATTTTTTCAAATGAATAATTATCTAATTAATAATTAAATCGGTGTAAATTCGAAACAACTTAATGAAAAAATTCTAAATAATATCTAGAATTATATGTTAAAGATAATTTTAATTTTACTGTCCGGTTTATTTAATTATTCTTTTTTTCAAAAGAATAATTATTTAATTAAAAAATAAATCATATAAAATTGAAATATTTTAATGGAAAATTTGCAAATAATATTTGAAATTATATTGTTAAGATAGTTTTAATTGTTAAGCCATTTTTATTTATCTTTCTCTTTTTTTAAATGGATAATTATTTATTTTTTAAATCAATTATGTTAATTCTGAATAACTTTACTAAAAAATTTCAAAAAATATATATAATTATATTTTTGAAGATAGTTTTAATTTTAAAACTCCATATATTTATTTATTAATTATTTTTTCTAATCAATAATTAATTATTTTTTAATTGATCGCGAAAAATCTAAACAATCTTACTAAAATATTCTAAATAATTATTAAAACTAAATTGTAAAGTTAGTTTTAATTTTAATCATTTATTTATTTATTTTTCAATTTTTTTCGATTTTTCTCGCAATATATCAATCAATGGGCTGTCTTAAGGACTCTAACTCTTCTGCCTTATCCCGAATCCCTTTCACTTGGTGACAGCAATAACTCCCTAAGAACAACATATAATTACTATTTAGATAGAAGAAATGTTCGATTTATTTACCATAAATAATATTGGTGAATTTGTGCAAGTATATAAATATTTAAAAGTGAAGTGTAAATCGGATGGATTCTACACAGGTGATTTCGAGATGATCAGGTGTCAATCAACCGTAAGATATATACTCTTAGATCCAGGTGAGTTGCTTTGCATTTCTAACCTTGATGACATCATTATTAATTATTACGTTTTAATTAGTATTAATATAATCAATAGTATAGTTTCAATTGTTACATCATTATTATTAATATATTTTGTTTACGATTTCTATAAATACACATTATCTTAGAGGCTGTGACGATTATTGTTATAATTATTTCTTATAATTAACCTAATTTTAACACTCTTTGTTTGAAAGACTTAGCTCTAAAATTCTTTATGCTTTTATTTTTCTTTAAATAAATATCTCATATTTTAGAATTTTCAAAAATATTTTTGTCTATATGGTATATGTATTATATATAGAGAGTAGGAAATCATAAGTTGGTGTCATCTATTAAATCCGATGGAATGGAATATTTTTAATTATATGTCAGAGGGGTTGTTTTTCACCCCCTCGGGAATCGAACCCGAGTGCCAGTAACAGCAATCCGGGCCATCTGGCTCACCTGCAGGATGCGAACTTCTCTGACAAATGTACACGCGTAAAATATTTAAATACACATTATCTTAGAGGATGTGACGATTATTGTTATAATTATTTCTTATAATTAACCTAATTTTTAACCGACTTCAAAAAGGAGGAGGTTCTCTATTCGACTGATTTTTTTTTTTTTTTTTTTTTTTGTGCCTATGTTACCTCATATCTCCGCCAATTGTCAACCGATTTTGAAATTTTTTTTGTATTGGGTCCAGTCTAGCTTCCGATTGGTCCCATTTTTTTTCGATTTTTTTCCATAGGTATTAGACCTTTTTTATTAGGTTTGTTTTAGACCTAACCTCTTTGTTTATGAACCGATTTCGATGGTTCTTTTTTTATCCGAAAGGGGGTGTCTTAGGGATGGTGTCATATTAATTTGGTCAAGTTCTGATGATATGATCACTATTAATAACATCACTAAAAAAGAAAAAATTAAAATAATTTTTAAGAAAAAATAAAAACCGACTTCAAAAAATTAAATGCAACAAATAAAATACACTAAAAGGTATAAAATAATTATTATCTTATTTCGTTACAACTAAACGACGAAATATTAACATGAAATTACTTTTTGAAGTTGGTGCCAAACATATACCTTTTATGAATCGCACTCGACGGATCTTACTTAGTACGTTTGGCGGGTACGCTCGCTTATAGGTATAGTTTGTTTGGCACCGACTTCAAAAAGTAATTTCATGTTAATATTTCGTCGTTTAGTTGTAACTAAATAAGATAATAATTATTTTATACCTTTTAGTGCATTTTTATTTGTTGCATTTAATTTTTTGAAGTCGGTTTTTATTTTTTCTTAAAAATTATTTTATAACACTCCTTGTTTGAAAAGTTTAGCACTAAAATTCTTTATGCTTTTATTTTCTTTAAATAAATATCTCTTATTTTAGAATTTTCAAAAATATTTTTGTCTAAATGGTATATGTATATAGAGAGTGTTGCATATAATTTTAATCTTAGGTATTTTTTTTTTATTTATTTAATGTCACCGGAAAATCTTAGATATAATTTTTTTTTTTTTTGGAATATTGCTTAAGTATAGGTATGTTTGTCGGTGGATTGATTTAGTGAAGACAATTATTATTATTATTAATATTTGATTTGTTAATCTGAACCCGAGCTCATTTTTGAAAAACATTCCAACTATTTTCAAAAATAAGATGATCAAATCTTTACTTTTATATTAAAATA
This sequence comes from Forficula auricularia, assembly GCA_024734495.1. NCBI lineage: Eukaryota > Metazoa > Arthropoda > Insecta > Dermaptera > Forficulidae > Forficula > Forficula auricularia. The sequence goes on from JALMQS010000150.1 coordinate 7,257,191, forward strand.
GGAGGACTTGTATGAAAAACTTTTTTTCATTTTAAGCTAAATTGTTTAATTTCCGTTATATATTAATGGAGTGAAGAATTTCTATGCTTTTATCAAATATTGCGATTCAGAGAGAGATTTTTTGTCTCGAGGGTGTGAGCTAACTTGCCCGGAAAGCCTGTTAGTTCTCAGGTTCGAATCCTGGGGGGATGAATCCCCTTTGATATCGCAATTTAATAATATTTCTATTAAAATCTTAGAATCTGTCCTAAAAATTAAATTCTTTCTCGTTTAAAATTGATCTGTTAATCTGAACCCGAGCTCATTTTTGAAAAACATTCCAACTATTTTCAAAAATAAGATGCTCAAATCTTTACTTTTATATTAATATTAATATTTTTTGACCAGCTGTTTGGTTGCTTGACCTAGTTATTTGGCTTGTGCTAGGGCGATAGCGGATTTCCGGGAATGTATTTATTTATATGATTTTTTCAATTTTATCTGTTTAATCAATAATTGAAAAGACTTCGAAACTAAATAAGAATAGGGATTTTTTAGAAATCCACATTTATCTATATATTTATTTACTGACAAAAAATTATTTATTGATTGTTTTATAATCAAAAAAATAAATAAACTGATGTGACATCCACATGACTTTACCATACGCCTGGTTTTTTGTCAAAAAACTAAAAGAATCAAATTGAACAATTTTTTTCTGAGCCACTGAAGAAGTTGCAAAATAGCAACGAAACGTATGGCATATTTAATTAAAACTTGTATTTAATTTAATTTAAAGTCTTGTCCAACTCCCTACGATTCCTTCAATTAATATTAATATTTTTTGACCAGCTGTTTGGTTGCTTGACCTAGTTATTTGGCTTGTGCTAGAGGCGATGGCAGAGTTTCCGGAATTTATTTATTTATATGATTTTTTCAATTTTATCTGTTTAATCAATAATTTGAAAAGACTTAAAATAAATAAGAATAGGGATTTTTTTTTTTAGAAATCACATTTAATTATTATATTTATTTAAAACAAAAAATTATTTATTGATTGTTTTATAATAAAAAAATAAATAAATAAACTGATGTGGCATCCACATGACTTTACCATACGTGCCCTTGTCTTATGTTTAATATTTAATTAAATCATGTATAAACATTTAGGGAGGGTCAAAAAATGAAAATCTAGGCTCTCGGACCAAATTCAACTAAATTTTGTATACATAATCAGTGGGCCCCTAGAAGTCTATAAGTGCAAAAACTAACCGCCAACTGATTATGTATACAAAATTTGGTTGAATTTGGTCCAAGAGCCTAGGTTTTCATTTTTTGACCCTCACCTTCCCAAAATATTTATAAATATTTTTATTAAATATTGAAAGATGCCAGGCGTATGGTAAAGTCATGTGGATGGCCACATCAGTTTATTATTTTTACCATACAGGGTATGGTCAAGTATTGTAATTGTGCATGAAAAAAGTGCTTTTTTTGCTTCTTTTTTGCGAAATATCTCAAAAACAGCCGAAACTATTTTGATTAAAAAAAATTGAGCGAAACCATGGCATTGTGGTCTTCAAAAAGACCTAATAAGTGAACATCGAAAAAATTATATTTTTCGAGATAATAATTGTTTTGTCCAAATGTCTGTCAGTCTGTGCGTTACCAAATTTTTGTGGACGAGCAAGCCCAAAAACTAGTTTGAATATCAAAACCAAATTTCACAGGTAGTTTTGGTCCATTGAGAGCTGATTAGATTTTGGTGCATATCGACCCAAAATTAAGGAGGGTGATAAGGGGGGGGGGGTAAAAATTAAAATTATAATATTTTCAAACTAAAAAAACAATAATAATGAAATATACTATAAAATGAACCTATAATAACGAAAATATTTTTTTCCGGGGCAAAATTAGTGGGGGGAGGGGGTCAAAAAATAAAATCTAAGCCATTTGAGCAAAGAAGCCAGAAGTCTAAAAATGCAAAAACTAACCCCCCCCCCCCTACATGATTATAAATAATTTTGTTAAATATAAGAGAGGGGCAGGGGATGTATTGTAAAGTCAGGTGTGTGGCCACATCAAAACGGCGAGAATCTGGCCATTTAATGGAAAGAATCTATCCATAATTATGCGACCAGATTCCGGGTAGAAAATCCTGAAAGAATTTGGCTTGCAACCAGAAATTATGGTCACTTTTTCTACAAGGGAATGTAACGGAGAATAAAGTTTAGTTATTTAGGGTTAAATTGGAAAATAAATTTATAACATAGATTATTATTTTTTTATTGTTAAAGGATAAATAAATTGAATTGCTTCTTTTCAGTAATTTATTTTATTATTCAAATGGTTAATCCAAATATTTCGAGAGCGTTTTGCGGCATCTCTTCCTCAGTGGAAACTGTGGGACCATACAATAGGCAAGTCAGTGAGTTATTATTAATTACAGATGTCAAAAGGTACTCACCCACTCCCCCACCAATGTGCCGGCCCCATCAGTTTGTACAGAACATTGATAAAAGCTTGATTAAACACCATATATATACACAAATTCACAAACTGAGATAACATACGAGTATAAACAACTATTTACATCTATTCACAATGAAGTCTGAATGAAATTTAAAAAATCTAAAAACAATTAGTACTCGAGCTGGTTTAAATTTAATATGAACCAATTAATATTAATGACCAGTCAAGGAAGGTCAACGACCACAATATTGTCTACATTTTGACACTCGGAATTAATTAATAAAAATCATAAATGTTTATTTTTTTACAAGAAATCATAAGTTGGTGTCATCTATTAAATTCGATGGAATTGAATATTTTTAATTATATGTCAGAGTGGTTGTTTTTCACCCCCTCGGGAATCGAACCAGAGTGCCAGTAACAGCAATCCGGGCCACCTGGCTCACCTGCAGGATGCGAACCTCTCTGACATATGTACACGCGTAAAATATTTTTCGGTTCGATTCCCGAGGGGGTGAAAAACAACCCCTCTGACATATAATTAATAATATTCAATTCCATCGAATTTAATAGATGACACCAACTTATGATTTCTTGTAAATTTGAATCTATTACAATCGGAAAATTAATATCTTTCATGTTTATTTTTTTGTCAATTCGATTAAAATTTTGTACTCCTTCATTAAAAAACCCTTGTCTACCTTGTAATTTACAGTGTTTATCAATGTTCTGTACAAACTGATGGGGTTGGCACATTGGTGGGGGAGTAGGTGAGTACCTTTTTGACATCTGTAATTAATAATAACTCACTGACTTGCCTACTTTGTATGGTCCCACAGTTTCCACTGAGGAAGAGATGCCGCAAGCGCTCTCGAAATATTTGGATTAACCATTTGAATAATAAAATAAATTACTGGAAAAAAGCAATTATTTATCTTTTAACAATAAAAAAATTAATATATCCAGTACACACCAAACAACAAAAATTTATTTTTATTGCAAGGGCAGCTCTAACCAGAGAGTGTACTGAGTACTCATTGTAATACCAGTTAGTTTTGAGATATGTTTTGTAAAAACAAACGATATATCGATATTTTACTTTTGGCTCCAAACCACCCTTCAATGGTTAGGCTTTAGCTAATTCCATTTAAAAAAAATACTCTTTCTATGTATATAAATGTCCATAATACAATTTGTGAAATGGTTTCGCTGTCCCCTTGCACCCCCTCTGTCTGACTTGGCTTTTTCTCTATCTACCCCCCCCCCCCCGTCCCAATTTCCACCCTGCTACCTGCATTTTGATAAATGTTCTCAAATATTAAAGTCTAATCATGATTTATCATCGTTCGTTCTATCGTAAAGTCGATAATTATTAAAATATATGGTATATCAAATAAAAATTTAACTTCTTTCTCTTCGAGTAATAAGTTAAGCGAAAACTGAATACCTAATCCATAGGTAGAGATAAACGTCCAGGATTTAAAGAAAATTTTAAAAATAATATATTAAGGATATATATATATATATATATATATATATATATATATATATCCTTAATATATTATTTTTAAATATTTTAATTAGCAACCTGTTGAATGTCCCTATAATATGTATATCATTTCTATTTCTATGTACTTATGTAGCTTTGGTGATCAGAGTAATAAGCTGAAGCATTGTTTCTGGCTAGACCAGCTATGGTAAATAGGATTTCTTAAAATTTTCTATTTTAATAATTGTATAATAATAGCAAAGTTAACAGCAGAAGAGTCCCTCCCCCCAAAAAAAAAAAAATATATATAAACCTGTATTATTAGTTATAATATCTATGGAAAATATGTTTCATAATATGTCTATCTCTCTGTTATCGATATATGTATTAGTGTGGTCGTTATTTTGGCAAAAGTCGAAATTTCTTTACCCCCAAAATCTTAATCCAGATCCTAAAAAAAATCTTCTAAATGAAGGTAGTTTTCATCAGCCGGGATCTAGTTGAAATTTTGAAGAAAATAACTTTGGTTTTTATTATATATGTAAGAGTGTGGATTGAGATTAATTGAACGTTAGACGATTCTGAAAGTATAGTAGAGGTTTATTTATAAATGCAATAGATAATATACAAGATAAGTTATAATTGATAGTTACCTGAAAGTATAGTAGAATTGAATAAGAGTGCCTTTCATCCATACACTCACTCATTTAATATCATAACATGTGGTCTATTAAGAGTGAACATAGTCCAGAACACCATGCAATACTACCAACCTCAGATAATTTAATATAATTTATATAAGCGGGAGATACAATTTACATATATACCGGGTGAATGTTTTTTATCTTGAGACAGTCTTATAACTCAAAAACAGTGCATTATATGAAAAAAGTTTCAAATAAAAGTTTATTTATATCGAGGGGAAACTAAACTAGGCTATTGTTTGTCGACCTGGAACAAGCTTTCAAAGGGTATTTTAAGGCCAAGTTCTCTTTTTTAAATGGTAACCTATATTTTGTTTTTTTACATTGATTAAATTTACAAAACAAACTGAACAACTTTCATAAGAACTAACAAAATATTAAATCAATTAGATCTCAAAAATAATCTAAATAATTATTTTGAACATTTATTCAACTTAATTATCAAATATATTTATATTATTAAATAAATAATTTAAGGAATCGTAGGGAGTTGGACAAGACTTTAAATTAAATTAAATACAAGTTTTGATTAAATATGCCATACGTTTCGTTGCTGTTTTGCAACTTCTTCAGTGGCTCATTTATTAAACTTATTTGTCAGGATTTTTTACTACAAGAAAAAACATTTCAAACAGTATTCTTTTTTCTATCCCAATTCATTCAATTCATCAACTAACATAAAATATAAACCTTTTAAACAAATTAATTGTTTTTTGTCAAAAAACTAAAAGAATCATATTGAACAAAGATTTTTTTATTATTATTATTATTATTATTATTATTATGTACTAAGATGTCATTAAGAAGATTATTATGTACTTCTTAATGACATCTTAGTACATAATAATAATAATAATAAAAAAAAATTTCTTTGTTCAATTTGATTCTTTTAGTTTTTTGACAAAAAACAATTAATTTGTTTAAAAGGTTTATATTTTATGTTAGTTGATGAATTGAATGAATTGTGATAGAAAAAAGAATACTGTTTGAAATGTTTTTTCTTGTAGTAAAAAATCCTGACAAATAAGTTTAATAAATGAGCCACTGAAGAAGTTGCAAAACAGCAACGAAACGTATGGCATATTTAATCAAAACTTGTATTTAATTTAATTTAAAGTCTTGTCCAACTCCCTACGAATCCTTCAATTATTAATCATGGACACGAATAATGAAATATTAAATAAATAATTTAATAATAATTAATAATTCAATAATTTTGGAACAATGTTCTGTGACAATCTAGAGTGTATCCCAAGTATTCTGGAGGAAACATCTTTCTTTAATAATGAAGTTTTAAGATCATTATAAACCCTTATTTTAACTGTTCAATTTAATAATTAATAATTTGAAAGTTTATATTGGGAAAAATAAGGACAAGTTTTTATGTGTGACTTTTTTATTTATCCACCAACGTTTCGTCGACTTTGCCGACTTCTTCAGGGCTTCTACAATTATAAGAACATTCTTGATATTAATTTACAAAAGTACAGTCAGAATCCAAAAACAAACATGTATCAATAGTTTACCTACCAAATAGTCATGTCACACATTCGTCTAAATTTTCTTATTACCTTCGTTACCATTGAAGGCCATCAGAATACAATTTTCAAAAGATATTTGGCACATTCACAAAAAACACAATTTTTCTCTTTATAATAACAACCTTATCAATACAAAACAGAACAGAAATCACTTCTTATAAAAATACAATAGAATACTTTTCTTTTTATCCCTATATACAAAAATCTCAACTTCGAATAAATTAAACTTATACATTAATAAAATATATGTCAACGACACCAGTCAAGTTATTATTAGATGAAAAAATCCATTAGAAATCTATTTTTATTTTCAACATCTAATTGCATTTATTTTTGAAATTTTTTTATTATTATTTATTTTTTTTACTTTTTATTTTTATCCTTATACCTGTTTAGCAAAAAACTATAAATGCCACTTAAATTCTGGGTGTCTGTTCTAAAATTCACTGTATCATTTAACGAAATGTGAATCATTTCACTTATTGTTCTTTTAAAATACACTGGTTCAAAATCTAATATTAATGTATCATCAAACTTGAATTGATGATTTAGATTTTTTTGTAACAAAGAGAAACATTGTGTTTTTTGTGAATGTGCCAAATATCTTTTGAAAATTGTATTCTGATGGCCTTCAATGGTAACGAAGGTAATAAGAAAATTTAGACGAATGTGTGACATGACTATTTGGTAGGTAAACTATTGATACATGTTTGTTTTTGGATTCTGACTGTACTTTTGTAAATTAATATCAAGAATGTTCTTATAATTATAGAAGCCCTGAAGAAGTCGGCAAAGTCGACGAAACGTTGGTGGATAAATAAAAAAGTCACACATAAAAAACTTGTCCTTATTTTCCCAATATAAACTTTCAAATTATAAATTAAATTATGGACGGAAATGATAATAATTAATAATTAATTATTTAATCATTATTATTTGAAAATTAAGTTGAATAATTGTTAAAAATAATTAATAAGATTTTTTTGAGATCTAATTTATTCATGTATTTTGTTTATTTGATGTCGTATAAAAAATAGTTCTTATGAAAGTTGTTCAGTTTATTTTGTAAATTTTACCAATGTAAAGAAAAATATAGGTTTTTATTTAAAAAAACAGAACTTAACCTTAAAATACCTTTGAAAACTTGTTCTAGGTCAACAAACAATTAGTGTTGCCCCCCCCCTGATATAAAAACTTTTTTCATATAATGCATTGTTTTTGAGTTATAAGACTGTCTATAGATAAAAAAAACTCACCAGGTATATTTAGATGTTTTGAGGCGAAACTTATTCATTTATCAAGATATTAAAAAAAGACTGATTTTATTGCAATATTTTAAAATAAAGTTTGAGTAGATTATGGGAAAACCTGGAGGGGATGAGGGGGGGGGGGCTAAACCATGTATAAACCATGCTTTATAATTCTATATTCACTTAATGTATACGTGTATAAATTAATATTTGAGGTTAGCGAAACAGAATATAATAATAAATAAATTCAGTTGTTTCATGTCCATTTTTTATTTAAATAAAAAATTAATAGGTTTTTTGGACAATTTTTATATTTTATTAATTTTTGCACAACGTTTCGTCCGTTTCCGGACTTTATCAAGTGCTCAATCAGTTAACACATTAAACGTCTATAAAAAAGTGAGACCATCGAGAAAACAATCAGTGTACTACTAATATTAGCCAACACTGATTGTTTTCTCGATGGTCTCACTATTTTATAGACGTTTAATGTGTTAACTGATTGAGCACTTGATAAAGTCCGGAACGACGAAACGTTGTGCAAAAATTAATAAAATACGTTAATAAAATATAAAATTGTCCAAAAAACCTATTAATTTTTTATTTATAAAAAATAAATGTGAAATTGAATTAAAAGTCCGTTAAAAATATAAATATAAAAAGAAAGAAAGAAAATGAACATAAAAGAAGTTGATAAACGTAAAGAAATTAAATTTAAGGGTGGTTGTTAACAGAGGAACAGACCAACCAATAGGGGCAGGTGAAAGGATAATAAAATTTTACTGTATGTAAAACCATTATAATATATTTATAGTCGGGGAAATCAGACGGAACGTTAAACGATATTAAAAACATAATCAATTGAATTAATTTCGTAAATGCAATCCCATTTACGTACGTACAATTTGAAAGCAATTCAATCTGGTTAAGTGCAAATGCATTCCAACGGTTTGTTTTCACAAGTGCAATGTTTGTTTGCAAAAAAATAAATAAATAAACAAAACAAATTATTGTATAGGTGTGTGTGTGTGTGTTTAGTTTAGCCAATATAGCTTTTTAATAAAAGCCACACCGGATATCAAACTTTTATACGGTGTGTATTTTTGAAATGATTATTATTAGCCCGCTTTCGATGGCTAATCTACCCTTTGTGATCTGCAACACGCACTTTGGAATTATTTATTTGCTTGCATATTTTTAATTAAAGGAAGAAATAAATTAAAATTTCAAAATATAAGCACTTTTTACTTCACTTACAATTGTCTTTAAATACGAAATTTCCATAATTTTATTCAATATTATGGATATAGCTGCAAGGAAAATATAGTTTTAGTATTCGTTTGTCGTTTTTACTTTTTCTAACAATATTATTTAAGTATATAGTAGGCCCTATTTAGCGCAGTAATATTTTTAAAGTAGGCAATACATATCCCACAATTTCATATAATAATAATAATAAGACTTCTAAATTTTATTTGTTTTAATTAGAAATTGCGGATATATTTTTATAAACTGTATTATATTAAACTGTTGGTTTAAAAAAATTAAATTCAAATTTGTAAAAAAAAATCAATTAGAATTTTCTTTAAATTGAAAGTTTTTGTGCTTCGAGGGTAGCAGATTTTTATATATTGAAGGAGACATTAAAAGAGTGTGTCTTCTGCTGTAATTATAAATGTTATTTATTTATAACGAGACTATAATTTCGAGAGCTTTGGCCACTTCATCAGTCTATTACAATTGATTCCTGTGAATCAATTGTAATAGACTGATGAAGAGGGCAAAGCCCTTGAAACCATAGTCTCGTTATAAATAAATAACATTTATAATTACAGCAGAAGACACACTCTTTAATTTTCTTATTAGAACTTGGAATAAGAAACGCAAAAAGAAAAAATGTGGTTGGTGAACATATTCTCCTGGGACTAAAAGTTCACTTTTTATGAATCACACCGGCTATGCGATCTCTCAGGAGTGTATGTTTCAAATTTCAAATCAATCGGTTAAGCTGTTTTACCTGGAGGTCGGTGAACATAGAGATATAGAATCCATTATATTGATATGATTATAATGATACCAACCCTTCAAGTTAATGGAAGATTATAATATAGCGGTAGATCACTCGTATCCATAATAAGCATTAATTAACAGGAATAGCAGGGAATTGGATAAAAATATAAATCAGAGTTTTTATTAAATGGGCAGACATTTCGTCGATTAATTTCGACTTCCTCAGTGGCTATTCTATCACTCTTTGTCAAAAGACAATTCCACTACGCGACGAAACATCTTTTAATCCTTTTATATTTAAACTGTAATGAGCATTGATGGATCATGCCCCAATTGGTCAAGAATCCTGAACTTTTACACACTTGAACAATCAAAATTTATCACAAAAAATAATGAAGAAAAACATCAAAAAAGTAGAAAAAAAACTACAAAGTAGAAACATATTTTATTTGTGATAAATTTTGACTGTTCAAGTGTCAAAAGTTCAGGACTCATTGAACACTTAGGAACATGATCCGACAGTATTATAGTTTAAATAAAAAGGATTAACGTGTTTCGTCATATAGTAGAAGTTGTTTTTATTCAGCGAAGATAGCCACTGACTGAATCCGTCGAAATGTACTGTAATTATAATACATACTCTAGTCATTAAATTGTATCAATTCCTATTCATGTTGATATGATTATAATATAGTTTATCCATAATATGTTTTTTTATTCAATTTTTATTCAATTTACTTGATCAAAATATTGGTCATACAAGTGTAATATATTCTTTATTTCTTTTTAAACCCTCGAGGACAAAGGGCTCCTTTTTGGGCCGCCGATTCAGTGTTCGATTATCTTTTGCAAATGATTTTAAAATGTTTTGAAGCCGTTTTCAAATAATTACATAAGTATTTAGTTTGAATCGATTCAGTAGAAAAATCAATGGACGTAATTGACTTGAACAAACGACATCTATTATTAATTGAGAAAAGCTTTAGAATTAGAGAATTAACTAAAATATTTTATCTATTTTTATAATTTCATCATGATTAGTTCAAATAGATAAAATTATTTTCCAGTTTTTCTTGAGTTTCTTTTTTGTATTTGTAATATCTAGTAAGCATTTATTATGGGGGGTCAGATAGGCTAGGCGGTAGCGTGACAACGAGCTAACCAGGGGACCCGGGTTCGAATCCGACTCGAGGCATCCAGCTAAAATCGACCCCCGGTGGTAGAGACAAATTTAAAAAAATATATAACTAGTATCGCAATTAGGCTTATGGCTAGAAAGGCCGAAAAGCCCAAAAAAAAAAAAAAGCATTTATTATTATTTTTCTATTCTTTTTTGTTTTCAATCTATACTTAATTATTAATATTAATCACTTGATTTTCTAGTTTAAAATTTGCTTAATTAATCATATATTATACAGGGTGGGGCATAAAGATCTACCACATTATGAAGATGTATTCAAAATAAAAAAAAATTAACTAGAAAAAAACTGAATATATTTTTGAAAAGAACATAAAATATTTTTTTAAAATGTTTTTTAAACATTATATCAGATAAAAAAAGAGAGAAGGGTCAAATATGAAAATTCTAGCTCATTCGACCAAACTCAAGGAAATTTTGTATACATATTCTGTGGACCTCCAGAAGGCTAGAAATGCAAAAACTAACCACGCAAAGGGGGGTAAAAAAATGAAAATTCTATCCCTTTCGACCAAACTATGTATGCAAAATTTGGTTAGTTTTTGCATTTCTAGCCTTCTGGGGGTCCACAGAATATGTACACAAAATTTGGTTGAGTTTGGTTGAAGGGCTAGAATTTTCATTTGTGACCTCCACATTTTTAAAATAAAAATGTAATTATACGTTGTTATCGAGACAACCACCTCTGAATAATTATTTCAATTAACAAAAAACCCATCAAAAACAACTTAGCCGAAGATGAGACCGTGACAGATCGAATGCCCAACATAAAACCCTCCTAACCCGTGAATTTCATCCAAATCGTTAGAGCCGTTTTCGAGAAACTGATTCTATATATACAAGAATTGCTCATTTAATAATATAAGATTTTTTAATAATCAACATTTTTATTAAATTTTTGATCTTTGCTTCTCCAAGAAATTATACACTTGAAAGAAAACTAGATGCAAAATAGAGTATAATATATTTTGCTTATACATTTAAATATGCATGCAACTTTTGTTTTACTATAAACTAAAATAATAATAATACGAATAATTTAGTAGATAGATACTGACCGTAGAGTCGAATATTGCCCTCAGCATCGCCGATAGAATTTTTGCTTATACATTTGTAGCCCCCGAAATCGGATTGTTTAAATTTCTTAATTGTTAACCGCATCTGGACACTGTAATACGAGCTGCTGATCTCTGACATGTTGTATTTATCGTTGGCGATTATCATCTCCCCTGGAAATAAAGAAGGAAAGAAAAAACAATTAATATACACACACACTTAGTTAACTTCAATGCAGGGAAAACTCAGTGTTGCCTTATTTCTAGGCGCGTCGACAGAAACCTCCCAAACATATCATTCGACTCAAACTCACTAGAATTCAGGGATAAAATTTCAATGCTAGGCGTAACTCTAGGGTCTGACCTTTCATGGAATGACCATATCTCAACCACTGCTAAAGCTGCAGCGCGCAAGCTTGGTCTCCTATTTAGGTCTAGACGCTGTTATACTCCCAGTCAACTTCTTATGCTGTATAAGGCTCAAATTCGTCCCTGTCTCGAATATGGCTCTCATCTGTGGAGGGGTGCATCCAAGCATTCTCTTGCTACACTGGATGCAATTCAGAAGCGAGCAATTAAACTAATAGGAGACCCGGCTCTAACCAACTCACTCGACTCCCTGGCTCACCGAAGAACCGTTTCTGCCCTTTCCCTGTACTACAGATACTATCACGGTGTCTGTTCAGTCGAGCTGAAATCTCTTATCCCCCCTAATGCCCTCTTTACGAGAAACACGCGGTTTTCTAACGCTCAGCACCCTTCGCTGTCAAATTGGATAAAAGTCGAACAAGCGCTTTCGCCAACTCTTTTATTCCTATGACCTCCAGAGACTGGAACTCGCTCCCTGCCACCATCTTTCCCGCGACTTATAACCTTAAGCTATTTAAGACCCGTATCCACAGATACCTTCGACCTCCGCCCAACCCATAAAATTCTTTCTTCTTCTTTTCACGATGGAGGGGCCAACCGAGGCCTTTAGGGGTTGCACCTTTTTGGTGTAACTCCTTCTCTCATCATTATCATTAAAAAAAAAAAAAAAAAAAAAAAATTAAATCTAAAAAACAAATGTTTAAAACGCCTGGATTTTACGCAACCATTTTGTCAGTCTTGGGTATCTTTAAAGGAAATCAAGGAGACTGTCTTTAAAAATAACTCTTAGGGCCAGTTTCATAAAACTAAGATGATCCTATGCTAGGGAAGACCCTGGGGTTAGCTCTCGAAATATGTTTCATAAAAAAAACATAGGGTTATTGCAGACTTAACCCCCTATATTTAAATCTCCGAACTTGAGGGGTTAACCTTTATCCTGGGGATAACTCTGTGTTTATTCATTGACAATTGACATTAGAAAAACGTTTTATAGGTTAGAGTTTCAAATCAAAAGAATTCAAAACAAATCGTTATAATATTTATTTTTATAATAATAATATTATTATTATTTTTATATAATATTAAATATAGCCAAATATACCTATATAAATGTATATAGAATTTTAATTTATGTTAACACGGAATTAGAATAAAACAAAAGAATTCATTATATAGGTATTTTTTAAAAGTAAATATCTAATAAATTAAATTAAAAAAAAAATTCTAACTAAAATCGAAGAAAGCAGATATTTCTAATAAAATAGTTAAATTTTTATATTTATTTCGTAGAATAAAATTAGATCGGAGACGATTGGAATCCCCAATTAAATTCTGATGCCAAATCATCCCATATTTTTTTTCTTTAAATTAGCATCAGAATCTGATCGTTTAGATTCCAACACATCTTTATGTTTATTTACGAGGAAAACTAAACGTTTCTTCTCTTCTATGGTGAAATTTGGAGTTCTTTTATTTTTAATTGAAGATTGGTCCATATTCTATCTAAAATTTAATATTCAATTATTCAATACATTTCAAATTTTTAAAATTATATGATTTGTCTCAGTTTTGTTGTATCTATATACTTACTTTTTTACCACTTTATTTTTATATGTTTAAATAGAAAAAAAAATTGATTGTTTTTAAATAATAATAGGTTACAAGACGAATGTCAAAACAAAAAAAAATTTAAACATAATTTTTTTTTAAAAAATAACTAAAATCTAGGGAATTTCGCCATTGCCAACCTATTTTTTAACCGACTTCAAAAAAGGAGGAGGTTCTCTATTCGACTGAATTTTTTTTTTTTTTTTTTTTTTTTTGTGCCTATGTTACCTCATATCTCCGCCAATTGTCAACCGATTTTGAAATTTTTTTTGTATTGGGTCCAGTCTAGCTTCCGATTGGTCCCATTTTTTTTTCGATTTTTTCATAGGTATTAGACCTTTTTTATTAGGTTTGTTTAGACCTAACCTCTTTGTTTATGAACCGATTTCGATGGTTCTTTTTTTATCCGAAAGGGGGTGTCTTAGGGATGGTGTCATATTAATTTGGTCAAGTTCTGATGATATGATCACTATTAATAACATCACTAAAAAGAGAAAAATAAAAATTTTTAAGAAAAAATAAAAACCGACTTCAAAAATTAAATGCTTAACTTAAAAATAAAATAAAATACACTAAAAGGTATAAAATAATTATTATCTTATTTAGTTACAACTAAACGACGAAATATTAACACGAAATTACTTTTTGAAGTTGGTGCCAAACATATACCTTTTATGAATCGCACTCGACGGATCTTACTTAGTACGTTTGGCGGGTACGCTTGCTTATAGGTATAGTTTGTTTGGCACCGACTTTAAAAAGTAATTTCGTGTTAATATTTCGTCTTTTAGTTGTAACTAAATAAGATAATAATTATTTTATACCTTTTAGTGTATTTTATTTTATTTTTAAGTTAAGCATTTAATTTTTTGAAGTCGGTTTTTATTTTTTTCTTAAAAATTTTTATCTAACCTTGACTTGGGGTGAGCTAACTCGAAACTATTTTGCTTTATGAAATTCATATTGTTTGGAACTCCAGGATAACTCTCAACCTTGAGTTGAGTAAGCCGAGGATTATTTTTTTTATGAAACTGGCCCTTAGTGATACATTAACTCAGGATTTATCGTGTAAAGTATGTTATCCAGAGAGACATCATGGAACATATTTTCCATAGTTATAAAAATTAAAACCAAGTTAAATTTAGGGAATGAAGAAAAGGTTATTTTTATTATAGACAAAAGAATCGAAACCGGGATCTTTGGATGTGTACTCGCCATCTTTCAAATAAATAAATAAATATACATTTTATTATTTATAAAAATATAAATATATTTGAAAAAATAATTTATTGATTCTTTTATTAAGTAAAATAAATATAATTCTTTAAATAAAAAATAATCGAAAAAATGTTTAATAAAAATCTAAAACGTTTCGGGAGAAATTCTCCTATTAATCAAAACAGATTTCCTTTTCCTACGTCATTAAGAATTGCAATACTAGTAATACGTAATTAATTTATTAATTATTTTCTTTATTTTATTATTTTATTTTTTAATAAAATAATTAAAATTTTGAATTTTGAATATTTGAATTTCTATTATTGTATTACCCATTGTTGTAGTCTCTATTAGAATCTATATTCAATTTCAATAGATATCTACTCTTTGCTAGATGATTTGAGAAGGCCGTTCAATATCTTTCTTTTATACAAATTCAGCATTAGTTTTTTATTTATTTTTTAATTGTTTTATTTATTAAATCTGTTCAACACGATTTAACATTTAATGTGTATTTAAAGTGAGTGTTTAATTGAAATAATTAAAATCAATTTTTTTACATATAAATATCTGTAATAGATATGTTAGAGGTTAATTTCTTTGTTTTAAAAATAATATATTAGGGATATAATATACGTTATCAAACAATCAATAATCTTAATAGATTCAAATTCAATATATTATATATCATTTTAATTATATATACTATGGATATATATATATATATATATATATATATAGAGAGAGAATGGAGTTTCAAAAATGCTTTCACATTTTCCTCCAATTTTTTATTTAAAAATAAATTTTTTTTAACCACGAAAATGATAACTCAGGCAGTTTGGATAATAATTTGTAATTTTTAAATGGATTCTCTTTATCTTTTTAGGCTGAAATGTACTCTGTACGCGAGCCACCCACGCTTCACGCTACACAAGGTAAGAAGTCAACATATTTCCTATCACTATTTGAGCCGTTCACTGCACAAATCGATCAACTCCACTTTTTGAATTATCTTAAGTGTCAAAGCACTTGGTTCAGTCAAAGCTTTTTATATTTATAACTAGCTGCGATCGGTGGGCCTCTTGCTAGCCAGAGGGCTAAGCCCCCTGGACCCTCTAACCCCTCCCTCCTCTATCTCTAACCACTATCCACCCTCGAACCCTCTCCCCGATCCCGGAATTATGGTACCTAATCTTGGAGTCAATTTAAATTCTTCTTCTTCTTCTTATTCTTCTATATAGGTGTGAACACCTGTTTCTCCAACATATTATAATCAGTCATCAGGGTCATAACTCTCTTTCCATCTTTTTTTCGGTCTTCCACGGCTTCTGACCCCCTCGGGACGGTTTTTTTCCAATATTTTCGGGAGACGGTCGTCTTGCATTCTGTCTACATGGGGAGCCCATCATCTTCTTCTTACATGAACCCAATCGACTATGTCCTGAAGACCGCTTATTTTCCTAAGGTGCACGCTCCGTATTTTGTCATGTAGGGTCTTCGAATGGATGGCTCTTACAACTCTCAATTTTAATTGCTTTTTGAAAATAATTTTTTTTTATTTTTCTAGATAAATGTTTGCGTAAGTTAACAGAATTAAATGTTTTTATTTTTATATAATTTCATTTAAATTGGTAACCATGACGACGTTTTTGTTGGGGGGACGGACATACAAACATAGGTACAGAGACAGGCACAAATGCCCTTTAGTAGTATGTGATAAATTTACCAAATAATAAAGAGTAACTCCATTAAATGACAAGATTTTTTGTCCATTTAATATAAATAATGTACATTATTTCATCGCATTTGCCTACTTTTTAACCGACTTCAAAAAAGGAGGAGGTTCTCTATTCGACTGATTTTTTTTTTTTTTTTTTTTTGTGCCTATGTTTCCTCATATCTCCGCCAATTTTCAAACGATTTTGAAAATTTTTTTTGCATTGGGTTCAGTCTAGCTTCCGATTGGTCCCATTTTTTTTCGTTTTTTATCATAGGTATTAGACCTTTTTATTAGGTTTGTTTAGACCTAACCTCTTTGTTTATGAACCGATTTCGATGGTTCTTTTTTTATCCGAAAGGGGGTGTCTTAGGGATGGTGTCATATTAATTTGGTCAAGTTCTGATGATATGATCACTATTAATAACATCACTAAAAAAGAAAAATAAAAATAATTTTTAAGAATAAAATAAAAACCGACTTCAAAAAATTAAATGCAACAAATAAAATACACTAAAAGGTATAAAATAATTATTATCTTATTTAGTTACAACTAAACGACGAAATATTAACATGAAATTACTTTTTGAAATTGGTGCCAAACATATACCTTTTATGAATCACACTCGACGGATCTTACTTAGTACGTTTAGCGGGTACGCTCGCTTATAGGTATAGTTTGTTTGGTACCGACTTCAAAAAGTAATTTCATGTTAATACTTCGTCGTTTAGTTGTAACTTGTAACTAAATAAGATAATAATTATTTTATACCTTTTAGTGTATTTTATTTGTTGCATTTAATTTTTTGAAGTCGGTTTTTATTTTTTCTTAAAAATTATTTTTATGTTATGTATGTATACGCATAACTTCTTTATTTATTGACCGATTTCGATGATTCCTTTTTTATTCGAAAGAAGGTACCTAAGGGGTGGTACAATATTAATTTGATCAAGTTCTGATGATGTTTGTTTCTCAATTTCTCTTTACCATGTGGACCGATTTCGATGATTTATTTGCATTGGGTTCAGTATAGGTGGCGATTGGCCCCGTATAAATTTCATTGGTATTGGACCTTTTTTGTTATCTATGTTCACGCATAACTTATTTGATTATTGTCCGATTTCAATGATTCTTTTTTTAGGAAAGGAGGTACCTTAGGGGTGGTACCATATTAATTTGGTCAAGTTCTGATGATATGATTAATGAAAAAATAACGGTAATCTCCAATTCTTATGAGAAAATATTCGAAATTATAATAAACAAAAACTTTTATTTAAAACCCTCTAACGTTTCGAGATAATTTCTATATTTATGAATTGAATTTTATTATCAATTTCTGATTCCTTCGCCTGAATCTTTCTCTTACGAGATGCACGCAAGGTATTATCATAAGTCACTATTAATAACATCAATAAAAAGAGAAAAATAAAAATAATTTTTAGAAAAAAAAAACCTTTTAGTGCATTTTATTTTATTTTTGAGCTCTTGTTGTTTTATTTGCTTCATTTAATTTTTTTGAAGTCGGTTTTTTTTCTAAAAATTATTGTTATAAAATTCTTCCAGAACTTAAGTGACTTAATTTTTAAATTATTTTTAAATTGAAATGTTTTTTTTAATACTAGTTAATACTCGTAAGTTAAGGATGATTTATGTATACAAAGTGACAAATTCCAGATCTTGAACGACATTGTATGTATGAATTAAAGCTTCTGTAATTGTTGTATAATTGTTTAAAATAAGCTGACGTGTTCCGATGTGGCCATCCACTTGACTTTACCATACAATCTGGCCCCTCACTTATATTTAATATTTAATAAAATTATTTATAATCATATAGGGGGGGGGTTAGGTTTTGCATTTTTAGACTCCTGATACTCACTGATTATGTATTCAAAATTTGGTTTAGTTTGGTAAATGGCCAAGATTTTCATTTTTTGACCCCCCCCCAATTTCGGCAGGTTAGTTTTTGCATTTCTAGACTTCTGGGGGTCCACCGATTATGTATAGAAAATTTGGTTCAGTTTGCTCAAACGACCTAGATTTTTAATTTTTAACCCCCCCCCCCCTCGACCCCCCTTAATTTTGGGTCGATATGCACCAAAATCTAATCAGCTCTTAATCTCAATGGACCAAAACTACGTGTGAAATTTGGTTTTGATATTCACACTAGTTTTTGAGCTAGCTCGTACACAAATTTGGTAACGCACAGACTAACTAACTAACTAACTAACTAACTAATTAACTAACAGACATTTTGACAAAACAATTATTATCTCGAAAAATATAATTTTTTCGATGTTCACTTATTAGAGCTTTTTTGTAGACCGAAATGCCATGGTTTCGCTCAATTTTTTTAATCGAAATAGTTTCAGCCGTTTTTTAGATATTTTGAAAAAAAGGAAAAAAAACCACTTTTTTCATGCACGATTACAATACTTGAACATACCCTGTATGGTAAAGTAAAAAATTGACGAAATGTTTAATTTTTAAATTTTAGTACTACTGAAGATGGTCAACCAGTGGTGACCGAAACTATTTAGTAAATTAATAAAATAAATAATAATAATAAAAGAAAATTATTGTCTTTTATTAGTTTGTGACTAAAAAAACCTTTCAATTAAAAAATAACAATTAAATATTCGAAAGAATAAAGAGACATTCCATGCAATTTGTTTAAGTTTCTTCATTTCGATTGTGATAATTCAAATTCTATAATAATTAGATAATAAATAAAAACAATTTTCCATATATCATTTTGAAAAATCTTATATAATTAAAGATTAAAAGTTTAGGCTTTAAAAATGTTAAACAACAATAACAATCGGTTTGGATGCTCATAATTGAGAACGATCGCAAAATAAATCGATCGAAACGTTGTAGTTATATGTGACCTTCTGCGAGAAAAGGGACCTAGTGTGTCAAAAAACGGTTTTGGACTTAAGAGTGGATTCTGGTACCTAAAAGGTTGTAGAATAAGATGAAATGAGTTAGATTTCTAATAAAAATTTATTTACCCCATAAAATAGATAGATATTGATAACACTCGTTATACAGTTGGAACAAGACTGAAGCGTCACTTCATTCTTTTCCTTTCTTATAGTTATTTTTACAAAAAATACGTCACCACATAGGCATGACGTCACCAAAGTCGGCACCCAATCATAACTAACCATACCAAAACGCATCTCCCAACTGAAGGTGTGTTCAAAGTGATAATGCGTTATCAAACTTTAAATGCGTTTTTCTCAAAACTTCATTTTCACACACAGGTCCCTTTTCTCGGAGAAGGTCACATATTGTATTATTTGTTCGTGTTCAATAAATAATTATAAGTACCTGGCCACCGAGCAATGCTCGGTAACTTTTTCTTCAATTAAAAGCTATATATTAATCCCCTTCTCTACCCACCACTTCACCCCATATCATGCACTCCTCCACCCCACATCCACCCCCACATACTCCCCCACCCCAACCCACCTTCTCTACCACTTCCCTCCAACCGTACCCCTCCACCACTGCATCCCTTCCATCTCCCCCACCGCCACCTCCACCCTCGCCCCCGCCCCCTCACCCCCGCCCCCTCACCCAGTTTTTGCATTTCAAGCCCACAGATTATGTGTATATACGTATAGGTATATAAATAAATACCTTATAATAATTTTTTAAATTAAATAACAATTTTTGGGTTCATCAATTAAATTGCCAAATTCTAATATAGAAAAAATTGTCTAGATTAATTTGTAACAACGCTTAGCTTCCTTTTTCCGCCCCTAGATGTCCCGGCGATCAATTTCAAACAAGATCGAATATGGTCCGGTCAAATTAAAAACTTTATATCGAAATTGAAATCACAATTACATGAAATATACTCTAATCAAAAGAGAGTAAATTTTTCTGATTAATCGTTTGGTTAATCATACCCATAATTTAATTAGCTTTATATTAAATAAGACGCACACGTTTCGTCATTTTATTTGTGACTTTCTCAGCAACTTAATTCTCAAATCAATTTCCGATAATTATGTGAAATATTCTATCTAAAAAAATTGGAAAAGAAGAAAAAAGAATATTTCTCATAATGATATTGGACAATTGAGTTGAGAAATAAGTCGCTGAGAAAGTCAAAAATAAAATGACGAAACATACGTCTTATATATACTATATATATTTGTCTAGATTAATTTGTAACAACGCTTAGAGAAATTTCTCTAAAAAAATTACCCTCTTGCCTAGAATCGAACCGACGAACTCTTGAACTAAGGGCATGAGCTCTAGCCATTAGACCAATGTAACATTAATAATTATATCTTGATTTCTGTTACTAAAACTATATATTTTTGATTTAGACTTTGTGTCGAGATAATATTGTATTCATTTGAACTCGAATGAAAATGAAAAAACACCAATAGATTTTAAATTAAGAAACATTAAATATATATTAATTAACGAGGCAAATTTGAAATATAATTGTCAGCTCGGATTTTAAAGTGATGGCTCCAATCGATTTTCATTAACCAGGCAAATTTGAAATATGATTCTAATTTGGATTCGAATTTTGAAATGAAAGACTCCAATTCATTTTAAATTAAGAAACATTAAATATATTGATAATTGTTCCTCCCCCCCCCCCCCAGGCCACTCAAAAATTAAAGAGGCGAAACTTTTAAGAGACGATGTATTTTCGGTAGTTTACGGGTATACATTTGGAGTGTGGTTTTTTAAGAGGAATAAGATTTTTGGGCCGAGACGCTGCCCGTCAGGGCACTCAGCCGGAGGGCCGAGCTTCGAGGGCGTGCCGAAGGCACGCACGAAAAGCTCGTTTTAATATAGAAAAAATACGTTTGTGGGATTTAAAACTCGATTTTTAATCAATTAAATTCTCTCACTTTTAATATATATATAATAATATTAATAATGATCTATTAGTGAAATTTAAAATTAAAAAACAAATTAAAAATTAAATAAAAATGTAATTATATTTTTTTATCGAGACAACCACATTTAAATAATTATTTCAATTAACAAAAAACCCATCAAAAACAACTTAGCCGAAGATGAGACCTTGACAGATCGAATGTCCAACACAAAACCCTCCTAATCGGTGAATTTCATCCAAATAGTTAGAGCCGTTTTCGAGAACCCGACCGGATATATATAAATATATAATATACAATTTTTGCTCGTTTAATAAGAGTAGAGTAAATTCAAATTTTATCAATAACAAATTTGTAATAAATAAAAAGAAAAAATAATTTTTAAGAATAAAATAAAAACCGACTTCAAAAAATTAAATGCAACAAATAAAATACACTAAAAAGTATAAAATAATTATTATCTTATTTAGTTACAACTAAACTACGAAATATTAACATGAAATTATTTTTTGAAGTCGGTGCCAAACAAACTATACCTATAAGCGAGCGTACCCGCCAAACGTACTAAGTAAGATCCGTCAAGTGCGATTCATAAAATTTATATGTTTGGCACCGACTTCAAAAAGTAATTTCATGTTAATATTTCATAGTTTAGTTGTAACTAAATAAGATAATAATTATTTTATACCTTTTAGTGTATTTTATTTCTTGCATTTAATTTTTTGAAGTCGGTTTTTATTTTTTTCTTAAAAATTATTTTTATTTTTCTCTTTTTAGTGATGTTATTAATAGTGATCATATCATCAGAACTTGACCAAATTATTCATAAACAAAGAGGTTAGGTCTAAACAAACCTAATAAAAAAGGTCTAAAACCTATGAAAAAAAAAACGAAAAAAAAATTGGACCAATCGGAAGCTAGACTGGACCCAATGCAATTTTTTTTTCAAAATCGGTTGACAATTGGCGGAGATATGAGGTAACATAGGCACAAAAAAAAAAAAAAAAAAAAATTCAGTCGAATAGATAACCTCCTCCTTTTTTTGAAGTCGGTTAAAAATATTATACAGTGTGTGTTAATTTGAAAACTTCCCACCCTTAGTATCGCTAAACTGGAAAATTATTTTAAAAATCTCTGAGACACGTCAAATTTGTATTCGAGGGGGGAAGAATTTTGACGTATAAATTAGGTCGCCCCCTTCACCCCCCTGCCCCCCAGAGCCACCCTCCCAAAATAATCTTAAATGGGAAAGGGGGTCGAGTGAAAAATTCTTAGTTTATCAACACACTACCTACTATATTTCGGATATTGTAGAACTCCAAGATAGACAAAAACAAATAATATAATATTGTGAATATTAATATGGATAAAATAATTCATTTGAGATGGGTGGTCAGTGATAATACAAAGAGAGAATCTCCAACGATAACACTCAATTTTGAATAGAAATATACATCTATATATTTTATTTTCACTAGAGAGTGTATAATATTGGATTGGGGTAGTTGCTTCACAGGTTTGTTTTTGGATTTGCCGAGGGGTTAACGCTACTGATAACCCGCAACAGGATATCCGACAACTATTGATAAAACAAACAACAAACAAACAAACATTTAAAAGCGATACATCTGTACTTTTATCATTTTATACATATTTATAGTTGAATAAAAATTGTGAAATATTTTTAAATTAAACACACTTCACGTTTCACTCTTAGGGCCGGTTGTATGTCGCAAAGTAAATGCTTTTTACCACTAACCATGGCTAGATGATAAATGGAGAGACTGGGATGGCCAATCAGATGATAGGCACTGAAAGTTCCTGTCATCTGATTGGCCATCCCAACTCCTCCATTTACCATCTACCCTTGGTTAGTGGTAAAAAGCATTACTTACGACATACAACCGGCCCTTAGAGATTTAGTAACTAACTACCTAAAATTGAATGAAAAGCTAGTTTTTTCAATTTATCGTTAATCTATTTAATTCAAATAAATAAACTGACACGTTCTGATGTGGCCATCCACTTGACTTTACCATACAACCTGGTCCCTCACATTTAACATTTAATAAAATTTGGTTTAGTTTGCTCAAATGGCCTAGATTTTTAATTATTAACCCCCTCCTCCACCCTCTTTAATTTTGGGTCGATATTCACCAAAATCTAATCAGCTCTTAATCTCAATGGACCAAAATTACGTGTGAAATTTGGTTTCGATATTCACACTAGTTTTTGAGCTAGCTCGTCCACAAAAATTTGGTAACGCAGAAACTAACAGACTAACAGACATTTTGACAAAACAGTTATTATCTCGAAAAATATAATTTTTAAGATGTTCACTTATCAGGGATTTTTTGTAGAGCAACATGCGATGGGTTCGCTCAATTTTTTTTAATCAAAATAGTTTCAGCCGTTTTTGAGATATTTTGAAAAAAAAAGAAGGAAAAAAACCACTTTTTTCATGCACGATTACAATACTTGACTATACCCTGTATGGTAAACTAAATAGCTGACATGTTCTGATGTGGCCATCTACTTTACTTTGCCATACGACCTGGCCCCACATTTATATTTAATTGATAGAGATTTTCTTTAGGAGACGGACTGGTATAAATATGCAATTGGTGGTTGTAAAAAAATAAGACTATAGAGGTTTTATTATTTTACATTTATTTGTTAAAACCGACGTTTCGGAGATTTATTCTCTCCTTCTTCAGGGTAACAAAAAGTCAATGAAAGTAGTTTAAAACATAATTACTTTCTGTCTCCTTTGACAATGCCAAAAAAACATTATACATTTTTTTTTCATCTCGAATAGAAAATAAAGTAACAAGCAATTGATGATCAATATGTTAATCAAAACGTCGGTTTTAACAAATAAATGTAAAATAATAAAACCTCTATAGTCTTATTTTTTTACAACCACCGTGGACTGCTTTCATCAACATCCAATTGCAATTTTATATTTAATATTTAATACAATTATTTATAATCATGTAGGGTGGGGGGTTAATTTTTGCATTTTTAGACTTCTGGGGGTCCACTGATTATGTATACAAAATTTGGTTGAGTTTGGTACAAGGGCCTAGATTTTGTTTTTTTGACCCTACACCCCCCCCATTTTGGGTTTTTAGTTTTTGCATTTTTATACTTCTGGGGTCCCACTGATTATGTGATTCGAGATATTTCGAAAACAAACATTTGCCTACAAACAGTGACAGTGAACGTATCGATAGTGCCCAACATTCTCAAGACAGCAACAGCCGAGGCATCAGCCACCATAATGTAAGTAATACACCCTCAACCACAAAACACCCAAAACTTGCTAAATATCCAAATCTACCCAACCTTCCAACTGAAGAAATTCACTCGGAAAACACTCTCCAAAACGAACCTTGGACTACAAGGTTAAGACCACCCACCCCCTCTCTTGAAAATGCCTCCAAAAGGAGAGCCGAAACGTCGAGTAAAACTCTCAAACCCACACGGAGAAACCCGAAAAACCTCTAATGACATATATACATACATATATTAGAATTTACCAATTTATATAATTATAAATTCAGTTGTTTCATGTCCATTTTTTATTTAAATAAAAAATTAATAGGTTTTTGGACAATTTTATATTTTATTAACGTATTTTATTAATTTTTGCACAACGTTTCGTCCGTTTCCGGACTGATTGAGCACTTGATAAAGTCCGGAAACGGACGAAACGTTGTGCAAAAATTAATAAAATATAAAATTGTCCAAAAAACCTATTAATTTTTTATTTATATAATTATAAAATACCTAAGTACACATAATCTGTGGCCTTCTAGAAGGCTTGAAATGCAAAAAACTGGGTGCGGGGGTGTGGGCAGATGTGGGGGTGCAGTGGTAGAAGGTCTGGGGTGGAGCAAAGTGCGGGGTTTCGGGGGCGGGGGGTCCAGAGGACGTGTACTATACATATTTGTATTTTAATCAAAATTTTAAATTAAAAATAATGTTAATATATAGCTTTTAACTGAAGCAAAAGTAATCGAGCATCGCTCGGTGGCTCCAGGTACTTTTTAATTAATGACGAAAAGTTAAGCAAAAATCACCTGAATTGAAGCACATGCTAGTTTTTTTAAAACAGTCTCCAACCAATTGGTCATTTTTTGAATAATATATTTTTATTTTATCTCTGGAATTATTTTCTTTCCTTTCTGATATCTAATCAAGTAAAACGGGATTCTTTCTTTTTATTTGCATTGAAATATATTTATTTCATTTGGAGTCGAGTCAGCCAGCGGGTCAAGTGCGTAATCGTTGTTTTTACTTTCTGTGTCGCATTTTATGTATTTCTGTTGACAACTGCCTTGTGGAAAATTGTTCAATACTTCATTATAGACAAGGTAAACATTTAAATACAATTTTTAAAATCTTTCCGATAATTTAATGATTCAAAAAATAAAAATTCACATAATATATATACTAGGTGTACCGGAAAGTCATTACCGGTTTTTTCGAAAAAAAAATCTACGTAAACTGTTTGTCCTTTGAGCAAAACCATTCATCGAGCCATTTTCTAACTTCTTCGAAATTGGCGAAGTGCTGCTCTGCAAGTGCGTGTCCCATCGATGCGAAAAGTTCATAGTCGGACGGGGCAAGGTCTGGAGAGTACGGCGGGTGCGATAATATGTCCCACCCAAGTGCTTTCAACGCTTCCTTGACCGGTTTTGCTTTATGAGACGGCGCGTTATCGTGTTGTAAAATCACTTTACCGTGTCTTCGGGCCCATTCTGGACGTTTTTCGATCAATGCGTGGTTCAAATTGATCATTTGTTGTCGGCTCATTGTTTATTTAATTGTTTTTGAGTTTGGCTTGGGTCTTCATCCAATAACTCCTGTAGTTTCGCATCTTCAAACTTTTTTTGGTCTACCAGAACGTTCTTTATCTTGCACATCGAAATCACCACTTTTGAATTTTCGAAACCACACCTCACATGTTTTTAAGGTAACCGTAAGTTTCTACCAGCAAACGATGACTTTCAGCGGCTTTTTTCTTTTGATTAAATAAGAAAAGTAATGTGTGCCGCAAATGCACGTTTTCAGGCATGAAACTTGACATTTTCAAAGAGGTATAAATCTATGAAGGTGTTACTTTCGCAAAATATAACATGTATAGCTTTGAAGCTTGATGTCAGTAGAATAAAATCCATATGTGTCAAATCATAACATTGCATACTTAAGCCTAGCGACATCTGTTAGAAAAACCGGTAATGACTTTCCGGTACACCTGGTACATAATATATATTCTTTGTTATAATGGATATCAATTATTCTACAGTATCAACTATCTTTTTTGATTAACAAATATTGAATAGTATTAGTATATTTCATCTCGACCCTAGAAAATTGATTTTTCTTAAAATATTGCCCGAATAAGCCAAAAAGTTGACACCCCTGCTATAATATATACAGTACCTGGAGGCACCGAGCGATGCTCGGTAACTTCTTCCTTCAGTTAAGACCTTTATTTTAATATTATTTTTAATTTAAAATTCTGATAAAAAGGTCGATTTTTATTTGAGAGCCGTTTTCAAATTAAAAAAAATACAAATATTTATAGTATTCGCCCACTGTACCCCCACTCCCGAAACCTCGCCCTACCCCCGGATCCCCCACCACTACACCCCACCCCCTGCACCTGTTTTGATTTAACCATATGATTCATTTTTATTCATCCAATTTTTAATAAATAAAACCTATCAAAATGTGTTGTTTTTTCAGAAAAGAGACCTGCTTATGCGAAATATATTATTAAATAAATTCTTGATTATTTTTATTCTATTAAAAAAATAAAGTTCTTTATAAAAACAATTATAAAACGTTTATTAATATTTCTAACGTTTAGGTTGAATAAAATATGTTAAAATCCACAATCACAATACTTCTTGAAGGCCTTTTAGAACAATTTTTTTTTTTTTTTTTTTTAATGCAATCGAATGCAAGAAGGGGTGCACCAGTAAAGATGTAGCCCCTATGGATCTCGAAAGACCCTTGCATTACCGAAGAGAAGGGAAAGTTGTTAAAGAGAGAGGGTGTAGACGTAGGTGTCTATGCACCCTGGTTTTGAAGGTTTGAAGATCATAGGTGCTGGGAAAGATAGAGGCTGGGAGAGAGTTCCAGTTCCTTGAAGTCATGGGGATATATGAATTCGCGAATGAAGTGGTCCGGCACTTTTCTAATTTGACCGCGAAAGAGTGTTGGGAGTCGGCAAAACGTGTGCTGCGTGCAAAGCATGCTTTGGTGGGAATGAAACAAACAATCCATTGTCTGCCTGAGTACAAAAGGAAAAGAGAAACCGTTTTTAAAACCCTAAGAATGGGATTTGTCTACCTGAGAATAATTAATTTGATTATGAAAATACCCATCAAAAACAATTTTGTCGAAGATGAGGCCGTGACAGATCGAATTGTCACCCCAAAAACCCCTAATCCGTGAATTTCATCAAAATCGGTAGAGTCGTTTTCAAAATATAACCAAGATACAAATATATAAAAACAAACAAATATATATACAAACAAATAAATATACAATTTTTGCTCGTTTAATAAGAGTAGATTTAAATTAAATTCTTTATAGAGTAATTCAGAAATGTTTAATAAAAATCCAGAAGTTTCAGGAGAAATTCTCATTTTATTAATTAAAATTAGAAATTTTTAAATCAACTATTATTTCAAAATTTTTCTAATTTGCATTTTTATTTATTTATAAGATCTATACTCAAAACAATCAATTCAATTTATATTATATACTAGCTGCAAGGCCCGCCTTCAAAGGCCCTCTTGCTAGCCAGGGGGCACGCCCCTGGACCCCCAGCCCTTGTACCCCACCCCCATCCCCCACTCCTACCCCCCACCCCCGCACCATGACCAACACCAGCCCCCACACCACCACCCAACACTCCATTCCGCACCCTAACCCACTAACCCCCTCCCCCCAACCCCCGCCCCAAAACCCCTCCAGGACTCCCACCGTGCACCCCCACCCCCGCACCATGCACCCATTCCAAACTTCCTCCCCCACACCACCACCCGCACCTCACCCACCTCGGACCCCGCACCCCATCCACCCCGGACCCCACCCCGCGCCCTCCAACTCTGTGCACCACACCCCCGCCTTGGTCCCTGGACCTCACCCCCGCTATGCCTCCTGGACTCCACCTCGCACCACCCCCTGCACGCCCACCCCCATTCCACCCCCGCACCCACCCTCCGCACCCAGTTTTTGCATTTCTAGCCTTCTAGTGACCCACAGATTATGTATACAAAATTTGGTTGAGTTTGGCCCAAGAGAAATAATTTTCATTTTTTGACCCCCCCATTTTGGGTGGTTAGTTTTTGCATTTCTAACACTCTAGAGGCCCACAGATTATGTATACAAAATTTGGTTGAGTTTGGCCCAAGAGAAAGAATTTTCATTTTTTTACCCCCCCCATTTTGGGTGGTTAGTTTTTGCATTTCTAACACTTCTAGAGGCCCACAGATTATGTATGCAAAATTTGGTTGAGTTTGGCCCAAGAGAAAGAATTAACATTTTTTCACCCACCTCCCTTTTTGGGGATATTTTTTAAACAAAAGTTGTCAGAAATCACATCCCCTACAACTTTGTTTATCATAAAATTTGCTGTAGGGTTAATAGTTTAGGAGTTATTTGATAATTTTCATTCTTGCGCCCCCCCCCCAAACCCCTTCTGGGGTCAAAATATCAAAACGTTATATAGCTAAAAACGTAAGTTAGAAGATATCTGATGTAAATATGAAATTTCATAATAATCCCTTCAGCCGTTTTTACGTGAATCGTGAGCAACTTTTCGGAAACCACTGAAACAAACAGACAGACAGACAGACAGACATACAGACAGGAATTTTGTTGAGGGTGTTTTCGTTCATAGCTTTGCTTGAAACGCGTGCAACCAAAATTTCGCGTGATTTGGAGCAATGTACAGATAAAACCTTAATTTTATATATATATAGATATATATACTCTATATATAATTACATATACTAAGTGAGTATTTTTTAACTTGAGACAGTCTTATAACTCAAAAACACTGAAAAAAAGTTTCAAATAAATGTTTATTTATATAGAGGGGAAACTAAACTACGCTATTGTTTGAGGTCTTATAATAAGGGTATTTCAAGGTCAACTTCTGTTTTTTAAATAGAAACCTATATATTTCTTTACGGATCATTAATCTTCAAAAAAAAAAAAAAAAAAAAACTAGACAACTTTTATTAGAACGGGGGGGTCGATAGGCTAGGCGGTAGCGTGACAGCGAGCTAACCAGGAGACCCGGATTCGAATCCGACTCGAGGCAGCCAGCTAAAATCTGACCCCCGGGGATAGAGACAAATTTTAAAAATATAGCTAGTATCGTAATTAGGCTTATGGCTAGAAAGGCCGAAAAGCCAAAAAAAAAAAAAAAAAAAAAAAACTTTTATTAGAACTATTTTTTATCTGACATCAAATAAACAAAAAATTAAATCAATTATTAGTTCTCAAAAAAATCCTAATAATTATTTTTAAAAATTATTCAACTTATTTATCAAATAGTAATAATCAAATAATTAATTATCAAAAATTTCCTCCCAAATTTTTAGCATTTCACAGAGAGAAGCCTATCCATTCTCACTTAAGCAAGGTTAAATGAGCTATATTAAAACGATCCAATGAATAAATTTTAAAGAATTTAAAATATAAAAAATTAAAAAAAGTACTATCTTACTCTTGAGTTAAGTACTTTAAAATATAATTTTACTAAAAACTTTATTTAACCTTTTTTATGGTCCCCAAGCTACTTAATTAGGATATTAAATTTCATCAAAATTGGTTAAGTCATTTTCAAAATATTTAGAAAAAACTAAAAAAGTACTGAAATAAAGTACTAATGTTTGTCGGCCGATATGTACCAAAAACTAATCAGCGCTTCATTTTGTTAAACTAATGGTAGGTTTTCAATTTCATTTCAATCGGTGCAACGGTGTGGAAAAAATCGTGGGCCAAAAAACGATAACATATATCCATCCGCACGCACTAAATGAAAAAATGGCACTTTTTGGCCTCTGGACGAGACCCCATGTAATTTTTGGCAAAACCGTCACGTGCTAAAATTCAACCTAATTGAATACTACAATTTGTGACTTTAATTGAGACCATGGGTTCCGTAGTTTTTTCCTGAGGTTCCTTTGAAGTCACGCTTGCCGCCAGACCGATTACAATACTTTCCCCATGCTTCGCATTGGATAAAGTAAAAACTAATCCAGTATATATCCATAATATTTCATTTATTATCCAAATCAATTATTTTGTATTTTAGTTACTAAATCCCTAAAATGTCTTACTAAATATCGCATAATTTGTTTAATATTGTCAATACTGTCTAGTGAATAATTATTTATGAAACGAATAGCCTATTTTTTTTCTTATACCCTTAGAAAGCCACGGTTGGCATTTTGTCAATCTTAAAGCTTTTACAACTTGAAAACTTTTCTTCTAGGTATACATACTATATTTCTAATTTAAAAGCAAAACAAACGAAAGGGGGTGGTGTAGTAGCTGTATGTCTTTTCTTTGCGCCCAAAGAATAATATTATCTTTAATAATTAACAGAACTTAATCAATTTTAGTGTTTTAGAAAATAGCTTGCTGGTTGAGTTTGGGGGAGTAATATTTTCAAGTGCACTTTAAGAGTTTAACTTAGCGGGAAAGAGAGAGAGAGAAAGTAGCAGGAAATGCTGAGAAACATTTCCCAGGCTTTCTTCTTGCAAAAGAGTTGGCTTAACGGAAAGAGAGACAGACAGACATACGAAAGCAAAATATTCTCCCTTTCCTGAGAGGCGAGAAAGTTTAATTTATTAAAAACCCAATTGAAACACTAATTAAATTCATATATTTCTCGTTAAGTAGTTATTCTCTTTGTTGTAAATAAATAAGCTGACGTGTTCCGACGTGGCCATCCACATGACTTTACCATACAACCTGGCCCCTCTCTTATATTTAATATTTAATAAAATTATTTATAATCATGTAGCGGGGTTAATTTTTGCATTTTTAGACTTCTGGGGTCCCACTGATTATGTATACAAAATTTGGTTGAGTTTGCTCAAATTGACTAGATTTTTACCCCCCCTTCCGACGCCCCTTAATTTTGGGTCGATATGCACAGAAATCTAATCAGCTCTTAATCTTAACATTGCAGTAGGGTTTGGGATGGGCTCGGGTTCTGTGAGAGTTGAAGCCATCACACTTTGGTGGAAGGGAGTGTGGTGGCATAAAGCGGTGCCTCCCCTTGTCGCCCTGGGAATTTCCCAAAGAACTTTATGAGATATGACCTTCAGGGCGATGATGGGTTCTTTGATGAATTTTTATAGCTTCAACAGGAGAACTTATAGGGAAATCGCCATGCGCTAGAAATTGCATAAAGAAAAAAAAATGTAAATATATTATGTAAATATTTCTATAATTAAATTCACCCGACTATGTAAATATTTCTTGTTAGTGGAGGCCCCCACCTGCATGGCCCAATAAACGAAAAATAAATGTACCAAAACTACCTGTTAAATTTGGTTTTGATATTTACATTAGTTTTTGAGCTAGCTCGTCCACAAAATTTGGTAACGCACAGACAAACTAACAGACATTTTGACAAAACAATTATTATCTCGAAAAATATAATTTTTTAGATGTTCACTTATTAGAGCTTTTTTGTAGAGCGAAATGCCATGGTTTAGCTCAATTTTTTAAATCAAAATACTTTCAGCCGTTTTTGAGATATTTCCAAAAAAAGAAGGAGAAAAACACTTTTTTCATCCACGATTACAATACTATACCCTGCATGGTAAACTAAAAAGCTGTCTTGTTCTGATGTGGCCATCCACTTGACTTTGCCATACAACCTGGCCCCTCACTTATATTTAATATTTAATAAAATTATTTATAATCATGTAGAGGAGGGGGTTAGTTTTTGCATTTCTAGACTCCTGGGGGCCCACTGATTATGTATACAAAATTTGGTTGAGTTTGGTACAAGGGCCTAGATTTTCATTTTTTGACCTCCCCCCCCATTTCAAGTAAAAAAATATATTATGAATATGTATTTATAAACTTTGACTGTTTCATATATATGGGGCATTCCACGCCAAATCAGACAGTTTGAAAAATTTTAAATTTAGTTTTCCTTCATTTTTTGACATTTTTTAGTACCCATTAAAAAACTCTTCGTGGTAAATTTTGAAATTTTTTGATGATCCGTTTAAAAGATATCATTCATAATTTCTTCATAAATGGTCCAAATTCAAATTTCTTTTTGAAATTTTTGTTTATTTATTTACCAGAAAGAGTTTTTTTATGGATACTAAAAAATGTCAAAAAATAAAGGAAATCAAAAATTAATTTTTTTCAATCCGTCCAATTAGGCATCGAATGCCCCATATATATTTTTCTTTGGGGGGAAGGGGAGGATTCTTTTTTTGTTGGCTTTAATAGTAGACTAGTAGGTACGTACTATTACAATCGGCCTGATTGCTGCTTACATCCTTCTAAAAATATGATTTTTACGCACTTTTTCGCGTTTTCTTCTTCAGAACCTCATAATCTTCGAAACCTGAACTCGATTTATTATAAATCTCTTGGATTTAAATTAAAAAAAAAAATGGAATAAACGTACTCTTTCCAATTTTTTGTTTTATTTTGTTGTTTCAAGTCTCCTAAATATACAAGTATTTATCTGTAATATTAGTTTTAATTTTTATAACTATGGAAAATATGTTCCATGATGTATCTATCTCTCTGGATAACATACTTAACACGATCAATCCTGAGTTATTGTATCCCTAAGAAGTTATTTTTAAAGACAAAACACACTCTCCTTGATTTCCATTAAAGATAACCAAGAGTGACAAATCGGTTGCCTAAGATCCAGGCGTTTTAAACATTTTTTTTTAGATTTATTTAATGTGTATATTAGTTTTTTGATGGGTACTAAAAAATGTCAAAAATGAATAGAAATCAAAAATTAAAATTTTTTCAAATCGTCCGATTTGGCGTAGAATGCCCCATATATAGGGTCCGCCATCTAACGTTTTTTTTTCAACTAGTGCTTATTTCGTGAATGGTAACACTTAGCTCATGTTTGATTTGACAGATAATTAGTTTTATCCTTCCGCTGAACGAATATGGTGACCATCTAATGCGCTCGCTAATTGGGCCTGCGATTGACTTAAACAAGATGCCGATTTTGCCAAAAAAAATCATCTTTTCAGATGAAGCTCATTTTGATCTTGGCGGGTATGTAAACAAGCAAAATTGTCGCATTTGGGGCACAGAAAACCCGCACGCATACATCATTGAAAAGCCGATGCACCCAAAACGAGTCACTGTTTGGTGCGGATTTTGGTTCAAAGGCATAATTGGGCCATTTTTCTTCGAAATACAGGAGTGGCCGTTACAGTCAATGGCGATCGTTACTGGGCCATGTTGAACGAATTTTTGTTCACAAAGGATATTGGCAACATTTGGTTTCAACAGGACGGCGCTACGTGCCACACAGCTGAAGCTACAATCGATGTTTTGCGCTCTGTTTTTGAAGATCGCATTATCAGCCGCAGATCTGATGTCGTTTGGCCACCTCGGAGCTGCGATTTGACACCGTTCGACTATTATTTGTGGGGTGGCGTCAAAGATAAGTGTTACACCGACAAGCCAGAGACAATTGGCGCTTTAAAGGACAATATTCGTGAAGCCATTGGTGAAATACAGCTGCACACAATCGATAATGTGCTTAAAAATTGGACCGATCGTGTAGGCTACTGCATGGCTAGCCGAGGCAGCCATTTGAATGAAATTATTTTCCATTAACCAACCGGAAGGATTGTACTTTCAAATAAAAAAATAAATTTGAGAAAATATTCAGTAGTTTTTTTTTATAGCATTTAAAAAAAAGTTATTTGGCGTACCCTATATATTTCAGATTTTGAGCTCAATGTCCTAAAAATTCTATTAGATATCTTCGTTTACGCTTGACCTTGCATTATGCCATATTTGACTGTACGCTGAGCACTCTTCGCGCTCTACCCCAAAAACGGTTGATCGTATGAAAAAAAGTTCAAACAAAAGTTGTAGACAATTTTATACTCAAATTTAGGGAACGCGGTGTTGGTTTATAGTGAAACATTGTTAAAATTAAATTAGGTTGGAGTTGGTGGTGTTTCACAATGAGAAAAATTAAAATACAAAGATTTTTTTAGTTTACTCTATATATTTCGAGCTCTTAACTCATCGTCAGGAGAACATTGACTAAAGATAACATGATATTTTGAACAGAATTTATTTTAATTTTAATATGATGGACAGTTAATTATGACTAAGGGCCGGTTGCATGTCGCAAAGTAAATGCTTTTTACCACTAGCCAAGGTAGATGGTAAATGGAGTGACTGGGATGGCCAATCAGATGACAAGCACTGAAAGTTCCTGTCATCTGATTGGCCATCCCAGCCCCTCCATTTACCATCTACCTTGGTTAGTGGTAAAAGGCATTTACTTTGCGACATGCAACCGGCCCTTAGTGTAAATATGAAAGAATTATCATAGGGATGGCCTTAGAGCCGAAAGAACAGATGTAGGGGACAAAGGGCTGGAATAAAGAAAAGATATTTATACTTGGAAGTTGCCGAAAATTATGTATGTGTTATAAAGGAGGGCTATGGAATGCAATGAGGGTGCATAGCGAAAATTTCATCTCTTATTTTCTATTTAAAAAAAATAAATAAAATTAAAAATAAACCCACCATACACTCTCATCGCACTCCAATTCAAATTAAATATCATTGATTAAGATGTCAATTATTGGTGAAGTTTTGATGTCTGTTTGATTGTTCAAGATGTTTTGATTAAGGTGTATGGCCTTTTTAATTTCAGCTGACTCCAATAAATCCAATTTCCTACATTTTGGAATGAAATGTAAAGGGAGGGGGTTGGTCGATGAAGGTGAATGGTTGTGGTCAAACAAATGATCTGCAAAAGCCGAGGTATAACTAAGAGGAGGGGCATTTGCGTTCAAACTATTCACCTGTAGATTGCGAAGAGATCTCATATGTTGATTGAAAGATCTACCTGTTTGTCCGATATAAAACGATTGACAGTCATTACATTGCAATTTATATACACCACTCATTGTTATTGGTTTAATTATATCGTTTTTATTGTTAACCAATATGGATGAAAGGTTGTTCCTGTTATAGAATGCGGGGGTGATATTAAGTTTGCGAAACATATTAGCTATAGGGTAGCTGTACTCTACAACTTTCATAATAAGTGCAAATCTCTTTAAGCAAAGGAAGCCCAGATATTCGCGAAAAACCAATTTTTATGACCTTTGACCTTCAATATCTTAAGACGCGGTCACGACAGCATTTGTGACTTTTGAGACACCATTTAGGACAACAAAACAAAGGTTTATTCCAATTTACAGCTTATTATCTTTCATTCCGACGTCAAACCCTAATATGACTGGGCTACTTTATTTCTGAAAGATATTCTGACCTCAGAATTCCATTAGTTTAAATAGTAATTGATGTTGCGTAATTGAAATGAAAATGGAATATTAATATTTTCTTTTCAATTCTGCTAATAAAATCAAGATCAATTCATTTGTGAATTAAATATGAATGAAAATAAATGGCTATCCGATTTAGTTTGTCCTTTAAAATAGAGGTAATTCAGATTAATGGCCATTTGTGTATGTCTGTCTTTCTATTATATAGGGGGAATATAATATTATGTCTATGTGTGTTCTACATATTTATATATTTAATACGACAAATTATGATATCAGTATTGATTTCCTAATAGGCTTATACACAGAGCAGCAGTCAGTAACACTAAATGCATGACATAATAATTGATGATTGAGCATTAGAATTATTATTTGTAGTAGTAGTATTAAAGTACACTCTCAGTGTTTTATCGTACGATATTATACTTTAATTAATTACGCATATTCACTATCAAAGAAAATCAATTCAAGGTGAATTAGAGCAATAGTAGTAGTAGTAGTAGTAGGTATTATTATTAATAAAAGATTCATATTTTGTCAAGTTAAAGCTTTTTAGCTTATACACTTAAAATCGTGAGATAAGCAAAGTCAAAATTTTAAATAAAGACTGGAATTTAGAAGAAAAAAAGATTAAGTAAATTTAGAAATGATTGAAATATACTCTTATTAAACGAGCAAAAAAAGTATATTTGTATCTTGGTTCAATTTTGAAAACGGCTTCTACAGATTTTGATGAAACAAAATCTATTAACAAGTTTTGAGGATGAGAAAACGATCTGGCTAGGTCTAGACCTCGACAAATTTAATCTTAATTGATCTTTTCTTAATTAAAGTAATTATTGTATAGATGCAAAATCTCAATAAAAAAGTTTGTTTACATTTTTTTCAATTATCTTTTATTTATTAATTGGTTTTTTTAATTTTAAAACCCACTAATAGGTTATAGCAAATATCAATATATTATATTAAAATTAGGAATTTTTTGTTTTTTTCCAGGTGTGGGGGGGGGGTCAGATAGGCTAGGCGGTAGTGTTTCATCCTGCTAACCAAGTGGACCCGGGTTCGAATCCGACTCGAGGCATTCGGCTAAAATCTGACCCCGGGGTAGAGACAAAATTTAAAAAATATATAGTATCGTAAATTGGCTTATGGTTGGAAAGGCCGAAAAGCCAACAAAAAAAAAATAACAGGTGTCTAAATCATAACAAAACAGGTGTGTTTACAAATAAAGTGGTTGAAGTGTCTTTTTTTATATAACTTGGAAACAAATCTTATTTAATTTTATGTTTTTATTTCAAATCCTATACGATTATTTTTTTTCCTATTTATTTTTTATAATATTTATCAATATGAACGAATGTGGGCAAATTGGGGTACGAGTAAACAAATATACACATAATATGTGGACCATTAGAAAGCTAGAAATGTAAAAACTGAGTACGGGGTGGGGGGGATGTGGCAGGTGCAGTAAGTGGGGTGCAGTTGTGGGGGATCCGGGGGTGGGAGGAGCGGTTGGGGTGGGGTGAAGAGGAGTGGGGGTGCAGTGGTGGGGGCGATGTGTGTGGTTTCGGGAGGGGTGGGGGGTCAGGGAGTTACCGTGCATCGCTCGGTGGCTCCAGGTACTTTTATGTTAAACAACAAAAATTCAATTAAAAAAAGTCGGATATAGAATGGTATTCATAAATTAATTCCCTGTGAATCAATTATAATAGACTGATGAAGAGGGCAAAGCCCTCGAAACTATAGTCTCGTTATAATAAATAAATTTTATAATTCCAGCAGAAGACACACTGTTTTATTGTCTCCTTCAATATATAAAAATTCTGCTACTCTCGGCACAAAAACTTTCAATTTAAATAAATCTATGAGTAAATCTGTTATTGGTTTTGTCAAGCGTTATAATAAATTAAATTAAATTACGAAGCCCTATTTGATTTAAAACCCCGAACAAATTTTCGAAATTTTCTGGATTTCCTAGAAGATTTAGGATAGATATACTGCGCTTCAAATCACAGTCTAACACTTGAAAAATTCAGATTTTTTCAAAGAAACATTAAAATTTGGGAGGCGCTGGAATAATTAATTGTTTAATTAATGAATCAAGGCCTACGCTGCGAAAAATGAACGAGAAGAGGATTAAAAAAGAAATTCCATAATTCATATAGACAGGAGGTATTAGTTTGAGTTCAGGGATCAGTAGCTTAGTGGATATAGGAGGTAAACCTCTTATGACAAGCATTGCAGTACATATGCAAAGATTCCGGGTTCAAGCCCCGGCTGATCCTTTTGTCTGTAATAAAAATAATCTTTTCTTCGTTCCCTAAATTTGGATTTGTTATTAAAATTTATTTTACGAACATGAATTTTGGTCATTAATTGATTATCGATTTTCGGAAAAAAATTCAATCTTTCTTTCTCAAATAGATACTCATTTCATTATCAAAATTTATATTTTTTATTTAAACTTTTAATATTTATATTGTATACCTACATGAAGAATTATTTTTAAATAATATCACAATTTAAAATGAATAAAATGTTTTAAAGTTATTATTTTTTTTTTTTTAGATTATTTAAAGTTAATTGAAAAAATCCGAATTTTTCAAGTGTTCCACTTTTTTTTGAAGCGCAGTATATTTCCAATATATTGAATTTGACCCTTGATGGACTCAAGGGCGGATCCAGGGGAGGGGCGGAGGGGCGACCGCCCCCCCCCCCATAGAGGCCCGTGCCTGGCGGGAGTGGAACACGTGCGTCGCACTCAGAGGCCAAAAAACGGCGGCCAAATCGACAGGGAATTTATAACAATTTATTTTTTTTATTTTTTTATTTTAATGAACTTAAAATACGAGATTGAAATTTGTAAAAAAAAACATTTATTTTTTTTAAAAAAATTTTAAAATTGAAAATAAAGTTCTATGTGTGTGTGTGTTGGGGGGGCGGCCTCTCTGACCCCCCCCCCCCTCCCCCCGCTTGAAAAATTCGATCGCGACACACTTCCGAGATAAAAAGTAGATCTTATATACACCGGGCACCTTATATACACCCCCCCCCCGTAAAAAATGGATGGACTAAACAAAGGACATTCAATTACGACATAATCCACTGTGATTCTAGAGCTGCACAAGCCAAAGTATTTTCTCTAAGAATCAAAAACCCATGTGAGAAAATGCAATGCCCTATTCGTAGGCGTATTAATTTGGTTTGAATTCTTAATGTTAATTTAATTCAGAATACAGTAGTAATTAGCAAACATTTTGGCTATTGATAAATCTACACTGAAGTGCAAAAAAATCGATCCACCAATAACAACTTTATTAAATACTAAATCATTTTAAATTTTTTTACCAGGAACCATACATTATTGAAATTATTACTTATTGCAAGTGTACTTGCCACTTGTTGTTGACTTAGCCCTTGATTAATTAGGCACACAATTTGAACTTGAGAAATATCCATTTTGTATATTTTATCTTTCTATCAATGATGCTTAATTCAAAATTATTCATTTTATTGATATTTCAAATGGAATTTGATATTTTATTACTGGATAAAACGCCTCTTGGCAAAAAGACTCAATAAAATCCCTTATCTTTGGCCAAAGAGCTAGAATTTTCATTTTTGACCCCCCTCCCCTCCATTTTGGGTGGTTAGTTTTTGTATTTCTAGCCTTCTGGGGTCCACAGAATATCAATACAAAATTTGGTTGAATTTGGTCCAAATGGCTAGAATCTTCTTTTTTGACCTTCCGCCTCATTTGGGTAGTTTTTTTTCAAAAAATTTTTAAACGAAAATGTTAAAAATTACACCCTCTACAATTTTGCATCCAATGGAATTTGACGTAGAGTAAACAGTTTAGAGGTTAATTAATTCGTCACATATAATTTAAATGAACATTTACGAGGGTTTTTACTGAGTCTTTTTGCCAAGACTATCTAGTTATAACCTGATTTCACTGAGATTCATTTTTAACATTAGTAAATTCTAGTTTCCAAAGAGGTATTCATTGAAACTGGCTTTAACTAAAAAACGGGTTTTTACTGCAACATAATTACAATAAAACCAAGTTTATTTTCTTCAAAATTTCAACTAGATGCCAGCTCATAAAAACTATACTTTCATTTAGAAGACATTTTTTTTTAGGATCTGGATTAAGATTTTGGGGTGAGGTTAAAGAAATTTTGACTTTGCAAAAATAACGACCACACTAATCAATAGACTGAAGTGCAAAAAAATGATGCACCAATAAAAACTTTATTAAATAGTAAATAATTTTTAATTTTTTTACAAGGAAACATTATTGAAATTATTGCTTATTGCAAGTTTAATTGCCACTTGTTGTTGACTTAGCCCTTGATTAATTAGGCACACAATTTGAACTGCTTGAAGTTGAGAAATATCCATTTTGTATATTTTATCTTTCTATCAATGATGATTAATTCAAAATTATTCATTGTATTGATATTTCAAATGGAATTTGATCTTTTATTAAAACTTTATTTAAATTAAAGTGATATTGAAAAAGTATGATAATTTGTAATTGTATCTTTTAATTTAATTTTACTTCTTTTTTTTTATAAAATTCAAAAATTATCAACAATATTTATTGAATATGTTAGTTTAAGAGTTAATGGAACAAATTATATGAATATTTGTAAAAATTTTAAATATAATTTGCTATTTAATAAAGTTTTTATTAGTGGGTCGATTTAACTTGGATATTTTTTATTTTTTGATAAATTGACATTATGTCTGTTATTCACTCTGGCCTATTTTAGATTATTTTTATTTTTTTTGTTGAAATTGATGAGCTAGAGTTGATTAGCATAGCACAGAGTGTCTAAAAGAAAAATCCGAGATTAGCCCGGACTCTTGGTTGGTTGTCATTACCCGGGTTCCTCCTCTTTCGTGTCACCGGAAATCTTACATGGAACGACCTCCCTTCCCTCATGCCCTCCCCAATGACCATCCATCGACGACTTGAGAGTATCAAAAGAACTAGACCCAAGCAAAAATAAAATTAAAACAAAACAACAACAACCCCCTTGCTACGGTGCATGCACTTGGCATCTGACATCTTGGCTAATCTTTTTTCCGCCCCCGCATTTTTTTCTACTCCCTTCTCATCAACAGGGACATGTTTATTAAAAAAATCCTGAGTATCGTGACGCTCAATCGCACTTCTTAAGAAATTGTTATTGGAACGAAGTGAACTTATGGGACGCCTCGGGGTGGTACCCTAGTCTGTGAAAAGTGTCCGTAACGTTAAATAAAAACAAGCGAGCCAATGCTCATGCGCGCGCATCCACTCAGCCACTCTGGGGGCGGGGCCTCTGGCTTGCGCTCTGGTCGGGAATCGATGCTGTTCGATGTTGAATCTTTCGATTCAACAGGTATTATTTCATTACCCTCCTCTACCTCTCTGCTTCTATTTATCGAAATAATCCTCTTTAAAAATTTTATTAATTTAATAGACAGAATAATAGAATTCAATAAAATGGCATCGAATTCAGAGACAGAACATTCAGAACATTTCGTTATTCAGCAACAAATAACAAAGGTGTGCTTACTTAATTAATAAATAAATGAAATGAAATGAAAATAAATAAAAGAATATTGCAATAATTCTACTAATTTATTTATTATATTTCCAGCTAATAGAAGAAAATAATCAATTAAAAAAAATCTACTAAAGGTAAGCGTTATATATTAATCGTGGGTGTATGTGTAAAATCCCCGTGAATCCCTAATTGATTTCATAACTAATTCCTATAATTTATTTATTTATTTAATTAATTGAATTTTATTATTTATTTATTCTATTTAAGGAAATAAAAATTAAAGAAGAAGAAAAATTCCTTGGAATTTGATTTCCAACGAGGATTTGATGAATTATTATTAAAATATCTAAGATTATTTATTTATTTATTATTAGAGTATCTATTAGTTAGATATTTATATAATATACTGAGTAAAACATTGTATAAATTCATATACTGTTTTTTCTCAAATTCAAAAATATTTCCAAACAAGTTTGTTCAGTACCCACCTCTCCATCCCCTCCCTCGATTAGCACTCATGGATTTAATTTTAACATTTTTTTATTTTATTTTCTTTGAAGGAAAGAAATACGAAAAAAAGCCGAGTACCAAAAAAGGTATCGGGAGCGTGAAAAAAAAAAACAAGGTACGGTATATAATTTATATACCGTATATTATATATATTATAATATTTTGCAGTGTAATTTTAAATACGACTGTAAAGTTAGTAGACATCAGACGAGAAATTAATGATTTTATAATCAATTTCAGTATCGGAGAAAAATATAAAAAAAAAAAACAAGTAGGCAATATCAACAAGAGTATCGACAAAGAATAAAAGAAAAAAATACAAAAGATCCAAGGTATGGTATGAAAATTATATACATTTTTAATAAATTTATTATTACCATTAATAACTGTAATTAATTTTAGTACTTACTACTATCGATGCTGTTTTCTCGAGATATTTGGCAAAAATCGAATCACAAATATATATATCTTATTTTAGTTACCATAAAGCTATAGTTTCTATGATAGAACATAATTAGGCTTAATTATTATTATTCATATAAATACCTGTTTCTTTTTGTATATTATTATTATTATATATTATATATTTTTATAAATCATTGTAAATAAAATAAAGGTGTTAAGATAATTTTATAAAGTAGTTTCTTTGCTTTTTATCGATAAAAAAATCA
The DNA here is from genome assembly GCA_024734495.1 of Forficula auricularia. Taxonomy (NCBI): domain Eukaryota; kingdom Metazoa; phylum Arthropoda; class Insecta; order Dermaptera; family Forficulidae; genus Forficula; species Forficula auricularia. The sequence goes on from JALMQS010000150.1 coordinate 7,300,003, forward strand.
TAATAAAAAATGTATACCCGAATAATTATTTTTCTTTATACCTAGAATAGAACTTAAAATTAATATTTTTATAATAAGGAACTTCGTTCCTATCCGGTGTCCTACGACACAGATCGACTTTTCTCTCTCTCTCTCTCAAAAAAATATTAAATTAAATATCGGAATACAGTGTTAAACAATAATATACTCCAAGGCCATTTTGGAGGTACCGCGACATTTCAGCCCCCGAAAAAATATCCTTCAGACAAAATATCCCCCGACATAATAACTTCTGACAAAATATTCCCCAGTATAAGTGAGAATACAAAAGGGATTAAGTGAGAAGCTTATAATCATAGTTTTGAATAATATAAACAGACTTTCATATTTTGGCGTGCTGCTGTCTGTCGTTAGATTTAATTAGATTAATTACTATTATAATATTGGGCGAAAATATAGCGCCCCAAACACACCCGGCTGACGATTGGCTGGTTCGGTTTTCAATGTGTGTTGGATTATAAAAAAAATATGAGCCCGAAACACACCTCGCCCGGACTAAACTTTTCGGAGGTTCGGTTAATATATATTAACCGAACCGGAGTCGATTTGCATTACTCATAAGATTCACGAGGAGAAGGATTATTTTGTCATGAGATATTTTGTCTGAAGGATATTTTGTCGGGGGATGTTTTGTCGGGGGATGAAATGTCGCGGAATCATTTTTTAAACTGATTTCAGAATCCAAATAACGTATTCCATACTGTAGTGTGATCAGCAAACACCCGGAAACTCAAATTCTTACTCGCCAAATCGAGTCGTTTTTAGTTGTAATCGACCCCTGAAGATGTCAAAAAATTCCGTAAAATCACCTCATTGATTATAACTCCCAAACTATTTACTCTACGAAAAATTTCATTAGAATCAAAATTGTAGAGGATATAATTTTTGACATTTTTATTTAAAAATAATTGAAAATAATCACCCAAATTGAGGGGGGGGGGGGGTAAAAAATGAAAACTTTAGCCCTTTCGACCAAACTCAACCAAATTTTGTATACATATTTTGAGGGCCCCCAAAAGTATAGAAATTCAAAAACTGACCACCGAAAATTTGGGAGAGGGGTATAGGGTTAAAAAATGAAAATCTAGGGTCTTGTACCAAACTAAACCAAATTTTGTATACATATTCTGTGAACCCCCAGAAGGCTTGAAATGAAAATAACTACTGTAGTGCCATCAGCACATACCCCGAAAGTCAAATTCTTATTCGCCAAATCAAGTCGCTTTTAGTTGTAATCGACCCCTGAAGATGTCAAAAAATTCCGTAAAATCACCTCATTGATTATAACTCCTAAACTGTTTACTCTACGAAAAATTTCATTTGGATCAAAATTGTAGAGGATATAATTTTTGACATTGTTATTTAAAAAATAATTGAAAATAAACACCCAAATTGAGGGGGGAGGGGGTAAAAATGAAAACTATCCCTTTCGACCAAACTCAACCAAATTTTGTATACATATTTTGAGGGCCCCCAAAAGTATAGAAATTCAAAAACTGACCACCGAAAATTTGGGGAGGGGAGTATAGGGTTAAAAAATGAAAATCTAGGGTCTTGTATCAAACTAAACCAAATTTTGTATACATATTCTGTGAACCCCCAGAAGGCTTGAAATGAAAAAACTAAGTTAAGTTTGGTACAAGGGTCTAGATTATCATTTCTTGAACCTCCCCTCATTTTGGCTGGTTAGTTTTTACATTTCTAGCCTTTTGGATGTCCACTGATTATGTATACAATAAAGGAGCAGAATTTCATTTTTAACACCCCCCCCCCATTTATTTTCAATTTTTCAATTATTGTTCTTAAACGTTTGTTTTAAGATATCATTTTTGTTATTCGGCTCCATAATAAGTAGGTATTAAATATATCAATTTTTCAGAGGAAAACGAACAATAATACTAATATATTTAATGATAAATAGCAACGTTTCCTTGATTTATTCCAGCTTCTTCAGGCTCTTGATCAAATTAGCGCTTAGAAGAAATTTGATCAAAAGCCTGAAGAAGCTGGAATAAATCAGCGAAACGTTGCTATTTATCGTTTAATATATCACTTATGTATTATTGTTCTTTTTCTTCAGAAAAATTGATATATTTGTATTAAGTTATATATATAATACGTTTGGAGACAGAGACAATTTTACGAACAATTTCCTGAATACATCAATGAGTAGAAATATCATATATTTGACATCAAAATCCCCAAACACACAGAGCCGGACCGAAAAAAATAGGTTTAATTGTTAAATTATTTGGGGATTCTACGGTAACTGTGGCGCCGCGATCTGATGACGGATTTTTATTGTACTCACCAAAATAGGACGAAAATTAAGAATACCATGTTTTGAGATTTCGCTTAATTTTCGAGATATCCAGCATAAAAAAATAGTGTTTTTTGTATTTATTTTATTTTATTTTTCATTTGTTTTTTTATTGAAACTTTGGAAACCGTAGTATCACGGGTTCCGTATGACGCCGCTATCTGAGGACGGATTCTTTTAGAACTGACAAAATAAGTAGGAAAGTAAAAATGAAATTTTAAACTACAACTTTGAAACTGAAATTGAGTTTATAGACTGTGATGTCTTAAATTGTCAATTGTAGAGCGCCAGTGGGCGTTGGCAATTTTCACTTTTACAACTTTCCATAGGTTCGGTTCTATTCATCATCTCGGTTCATTTATATAAAATAAACTGAAACGGATCGTTGCTGAACTTTATACAAATTCATTTGAAATATTAATATGTTTATTCCTTTATTATTAATCAGATATCACTTGCAATTTCCAGTTCATGTTGACTTTAATTCAAAAATAATGATCGATTCTCTTTTAACAGTCGAGGAATAACAATTTTACATTAGATTTTTGACCCTTCGATTATTATTGGTAACCATTGCTGAAGATATGCAGGAATCGACTTAAAATCAAAAATAACGATCGATTCATATCTAATACTAGAGGAATAACCTTATTGCATTCCATTTTTGATGTTTTGACTATTAATGTCAACCTCTACTGAAAACGTGGCAGAATCGACTTAAAATCAAAAAGACTAAATTCTTTTGGTAAACAACTCAAGCTTGACGTCACGTCATCTGTAAGTAGGAACACCCAGAAATAGCATGGCCACTATAGGAATTTATTATACATTGAGATAAATTTATCGTAGTTTAGATTATTTATTTTGGATTCCAATAATCGCAAATTAATATTAAATTAATATAACCAAAATATTTATGCGAGAACGTGACGTCATCTGTAGGCGATTTTACTGCTGCTTACTGATTTCTTTTATTTCACCTACTCTTGAGATCGACAAAATTTTTGTTCACAAAAAGTGGATGAATATTAAATTGGCGGTAAGAAAGTACACTTCTGTTGGATCCTTGTATTCGGATACAAGTTTTAAAAAATTTACAGAAAATCAATCGTTAACGCTTGATTGCAAGGCTCCATTGTCTCGCTGTAATACTTGCTTCATTGCCATATCAAATTATACATATTAAAAAAAATATCCATTGATGTATTCGAAAACTCGAGTTTAAAAAACCATATGAAAAGAAACGATGATTCGTGAAATGAGAACTCGATTCTACTGCTGCTTACTGATTTCTTTTATTTCACCTACTTTGAGATCGACAAATTTTTGTTCACAAAAAGTGGATGAATATTAAATTGGCGGTAAGAAAGTACTCTCCTGTTGGATCCTTGTATTCGGATACAAGTTTTAAAAAATTTAAGAAAATCAATCGTTAACGCTTGATTGCAAGGCTCCATTGTCTCGCTGTAATACTTGCTTCATTGCCATATCAAATTATACATATTAAAAAAAATATCCATTGAATCTATTCGAAAACTCGAGTAGTTTAAAAAACCATATGAAAAGAAACGATGATTCGTGAAATGAAACTCGATTCTACTGCTGCTTACTGATTTCTTTTATTTTACCTACTCTTGAGATCGACAAAATTTTTGTTCACAAAAAGTGGATGAATATTAAATTGGCGGTAAGAAAGTACACTCCTGTTGGATCCTTGTATCCGGATACAAGTTTTAAAAAATTTAAGAAAATCAATCGTATACGCTTCACTCTGTGTGGAGAGTAGCAGAGGGCGTGATACTACGTGTTTCTAAGGTTTCAATAAAAAAACAATTGAAAATTAAAAGAAAATAAATAAATAATAAAGTAGAAAAGAGTATTTTTAAACTGGATATCTCGTAAACTAAGAGAAATCTCGAAAAATGGTATTCTTCATTTTCGTCTTATTTTGGTGAGTACTATAAGAAGGCACTGTCAGATCGCGGCGCCACCAGTTAGCGTAGAATTGTCAATTAGTTAATCTATTTGGCTTTAAAGATTTAAAAATTGTTCAATTTATTGAAAATAAATTATAATTCGACAAATTTTCCTTGCCACTTTCTTTCCTCAAGCATTTTCACTTCTTGCTAATTAATAATATTCAATGTAAATTCTACACTTATTAAACGAGCAAATATTGTTTATATATATATTTGTATCTTAGTTCTATTTTGAAAAACGCCATCTACCGATTTTGATGAAACCAACTTTATTAACAAGTTTTGAGGATGAGAAAACGATCTGGCTAGGTCTGGACCTCGACAAATTTCATCTTAATTGATCTTTTCTTAATCAAAGTAATTATTGTTATATCAAAATCTCAATAAAAAAGTTTGTTTACATTTTTTTCAATTATCTTTTATTTATTAATTGTTTTTTTAATTTTACAACCCACTAATAGGTTATAGCAAATATTGTTATATATTAGAATTTGCCAATATAATTGATTAAAATTCCTCTTATTAAAAAACAAGGACTAAAAATATTATCGCAAGCTAGAAGATCAAGTACAGTAGATAGTGGGGGAAGTAATCTCCGAAATCGAAGCCCCAAATAAAATGTATTCATTATTTCAAGAAAAATAATTTCTTCAATAAAATTACTATTTAAATATTATTATTAAAAAATTCGATAAATTGTTATTTAATTAAAAACAATAATTATACTGAATTTATTTATATACCTTTATACACATAATTTGTGGACCACTAGAAAGCTAGAAATGCAAAAACTGAGTGCGGGGGTAAAGGAGGTGGGGTGCAGTTGTGGGGGATCCGGGGGTGGTGCGGGGTTTCGGGGCTGGGTTTAGGTCGGATGGGGCGGATTTGGGGTGGCAGTGGGGTGCAGGGGTGAGGACGAGGTGCGTGGTTTCGGGGTGGGGGGGGGGTCAATGGTGTGTTTATTATATATTTGTATTTTTTTAATTTGGTTACCGTGCATCGCTCGGTGGCTCCAGGTACTTATGAATAATAAAAAGGTGGATAAAAACAAAACGGTAACGATCACTCTAATATGATTAAATTTTGTTATTTAATAAATTAAATAAAAAAAAAAGAAGAGAAATCGACACGTGCGCAATCTATGATCCGAATTATAGATTATTAGAGAAAAAAGAGAGACAAACGTGTGTTTTAATATAATATTATTATATATATATATATATATTTTTTTTTTTGAAAATGTCATTTTGAAATGGTTATTAAAATGTAGAGAAACGTCTTTGCTTATCGCTTTTAAACGAGATTGCCAAGAAGAAGAAGATGCGGCAAGAAATTATCTTTGGAATTAAAATAAGAGAGAGAGAGAGAGAGAGAGAGAATGTACCGTAGGTACTCTACCGGGGTTATAATGATATTGAGAGACTCATTTTGTTTAAGACTTTAAAATTCATTTCATTTATTTAAAAATTGAAATTTTTCAAAATCTTATTAATATATAATAGTAGGGAAAAGAAAAAGAAGTTTTTATTTCCACCCTCGAATTGCATTCACTTAACATAAATAATTAGATAAAAAGACATGGTAAAGAAAATATATATACCGGGTGAGTTTTTTTATCTTGAGACAGTCTTATAACTCAAAAACAGTGCATTATATGAAAAAAAGATTCAAATAAAAGTTTATTTTAGGTTAAAAATAAAATGAAAAGAGTCTTCTGTTTTTTAAATAAAATAATTTTTAATTATTTTTAGAGACTATAGTTTCGAAGGCATTGCCTTCATCATCAGTCTATCACAAATATTTCAAATTAGTTACAAATTAAGATTTATACATAGAAAATTTTGAAAAATATATAATGTTACATGTTACATGTTACATGTTAACATTATATATTTTTCAAAATTTTCTATGTATAAATCTTAATTTGTAACTAATTTGAAATATTTGTGATAGATTGATGATGAAGGCAATGCCTTCGAAACTATAGTCTCTAGAAATAATTAAAAATTATTTTATTTAAAAAACAGAAGACTCACTCATTTTATTTTTAACCTAAAATAAAAACAATTCTGTTACCATCGACAGTGAAATCTTTTATTCAACTAATAAAAGTTTATTTATATCAAGGGGGAAACTAAATTTCGCTATTGTTTTTCGACCGTCGGTAACTTTTTTTAGCTATTACCCCAAAATATTTTTCCATAGGTCGCTATTACCCCTATATGAAAAGCAAGGTAAATGTATCTTATCTTTTTATATTAAACGAGCAATTCTTGTATATATATTTAGAATCGGTTTGTCGAAAAAAGGCTCTAACGATTTGGATGAAATTCACGGGTTAGGCGGGTTTTTGTGTTGACAATTCGATCTATCAAGGTCTCATCTTCGGATAAGTTGTTTTTGATGGTTTTTTTGTTAATTGAAATAATTATTTACAGGTGGTTGTTGGAATAAAAATTCATAATTACATTTCTTTCAATTTATTTTTAATAAAATTAATTGGTTTTTTTATTTTAAATTGCACTAATAGATCATTACAAATGTTATTATATATTAGAATTTGCCAATTTGATTAAATAAAGGTATTTTTCTATAAAATAATTTAATAGAATATCAATTTTATTCTCTTAAAAAATCCGACGATTCGAAGGATCAAACGTCCTTCTTCATGATTTAAAAGGGTCGAAATAAAGAAAGAGGGTGTAAATTAGTCATGTCGGAAAATAAATATTTTAATCGTTCATTTCTCGTCTTCGGAAAGTCGCAGAGACTTGAAATTTGAAGCTTAAGCTATTTAGAAGCAAAAAGTTACCGAGCATCGCTCGGTGCTCCAGGCACTTATTTATTATTTATTGAATTAATTGGAATTTACATGAAAACGCTCTGTAAGTAAATAAAAATTGTAAACATTAACATAATTCAAACGCTTTTACGTTTTAGAAAAATGATGTTGTTTCATTTACGCTAAAATAACTTCAAAATTAGGACTTTTTGACATGAGGGCAATTTGAATACAATCATCCTCGGCATTCAGCCGATTTCTTGCCGGGCTTAACTGACTGCTTTTTAAAAAGATAAAAAATACACCAACACTCATCATGACAAAAAATGCATAACTTTTATTAATGTTTTTATATGTATTTTTTTAACTTTTATTAATTTTAAGATTTTGAATTCCTGGAAAAGCTATCAAACTAACAATACTATAATAGTTTATAAAATAAAAAAAAATGAAAAAAATGTCCTTTTTACCCCCGATAGTTTAATTTTTACCCCATTTGGGGTAATTTACCCGGTTCCTCGACCCCTGACCTAGAACAAGCTTTCAAGGGTATTAAGAGATCAAGTTGTTGAGTAAGATACGAGGTAGGTTTCACAAAAAAGAAATAAAACAAAAATTGAGTTTTGAATTCGATATATTTCGGGAGTGAGCCATCATCAGGAGTCTCTTAGTCTAAGAGACTCCTGATGATGGGCTCACCCCCGAAATATATCGAATTCAAAACTCAATTTTTGTTTTATTTCTTTTTTGTGAAACCTACCTCGTATCTTACTCAAGTTTTATTATTATATTAAAATGTTTCACCTGGAACCAACACCGAACTCCTTAAAAGTTAGATCAAGTTCTGTTTTTTAAATGGAAGCCTATATGTTTCTGTACATATTCTGAATCTACAAAAAAAAAAAAAAAAAAAAAAAAACCGAACAACTTTTATTAAAACTATTTAAGTTATATATAATTTGCAGTCCGAGACAATTAATAAAAAATATTAAATCAATTACCATATACCTCAAAAAATGTTATAATAATTATTTTTAACAATAATTCAACTTAATTATCAAATAATAATTATCAAATATTCAATTATTAAATAAATAATTTTATAATTTTGCAAAACTGTTCTGTGAGATTTCAAAATGTTATAGCAAGTCTTATGGTTGAATTCCAGTTCCAATTTCGTTATTTTAGCTTGTTTCAGTTCTTTAGAAGCCTTTAGATTTCTTGTTTTTTTTTTGTTTTTTAATAGATTTACAAGACGATAAAATGAAGCTTGCGAGGGTGTATTCTTATCAGGAATTCGCTCGGCATACATTTCAATGGCAGCCCTATAACACTCCTTCCAAATTCATTTCATAAATTTAAGACCATTTCAATTCTGTCTTCAACAAAAAATGCTCCATTTTTATTAGTAGAAAATAATCTTTTCAATCTGTCTACCTGCGTAAAATGAAGTTTTAAGATCATTTTAAACACTTATTTTATTCTTGTTACTCTTCAATTTATTAATTAATTATTTAATCAATATTATTTTTTTTTTTTTTTTTTTTAATGCAATCGAATGCAAGAAGGGGTGCACCAGTAAAGATGTAGCCCCTATGGATCTCGAAAGACCCTTGCATTACCGAAGAGAAGGGAAAGTTGATTAAGTGAGAGGGTGTAGACGCAGGTGTCTATGCACCCTGGTTTTGAAGGTTTGAAGATCATAGGTGCTGGGAAAGATAGAGGCTGGGAGAGAGTTCCAGTTCCTTGAAGTCATGGGGATATATGTATTCGCGAATGAAGTGGTCCGGCACTTTTCCAATTTGACCGCAAAAGAGTGTTGGGAGTCGGCAAAACGTGTGCTGCGTGCAAAGCATGCTTTGGGGGGAATTATTGATTTTATCTCATCAGAGCACCTGCCGTGATAGTATCTATAGAAAAGGGAAAGGGCAGAGACATCTCTTCGATGAGCCAGCGAGTCGAGGGAGTCGGTGAGGGTAGAATCGTCAATTAGCCTGACGGCTCGTTTCTGAATTGCATCAAGGATAGCAAGAGAATATTTTGAGGCTCCTCTCCACAGATGAGAGCTGTATTCGAGACAGGGGCGGATTTGGGCCTTGTAGATGGTGATTATTATTATTTGATAACGAGCTTCGAGGGCGTGCCGAAGGCACAGCTACAGAAATGAGGCTCTAGATATGAATCTGGGAGTATTTTTTTTCTATAAACTACAGCATTGTGATATTTTTTGTGTGGAAATATGTAGATTTATTTAAATAAGTGGGATCGTGTGAGGAGGAGAATTATATTATATCATTTTTTTAAAATTTGGGATCGATAATCGATATAAGGCTCCAAATATTTAAAAGAGATCATGGTGTTGTTTGTATGACAGGCTGCTTCCTCCCAAGGGCGGATCCAGGGGGGGGCAGAGGGGGCGACCGCCCCCCATAGAGGCCCGTGCCTGGCAAAAAAAATTTGTAAAAAAAAAAACATTTATTTTTTTTAAAAAATTTTAAAATTGAAAATAAAGTTCTATATATATATGTGTGTGTTGGGGGAGGAGGGGCGGCGTCTCTGCCCCCCCCCCCCCGCTTGGACAAATTCGATCGCGACACACTTTCGAGATAAAAAGTATATCTTATATACATCGGGCACCTTATATACATTCTCTCCCCCCCCCCCATAAAAAATTCCTGGATCCGCCCTTGCTCCCTCCAGTATTGCCATGAGAAACTCATATGGGCATGCGGGTCTTTGTAAAAATGAAAAAATAAGAATAACAAAATTTAGATTTTTAAATATAAAAGTGGCAAATTATTAAAAAATATATAAATCAAATAAGATGTGATTAATTTCTTCTTCTGTGCGCAAAGAAAAGCGAATTGAATATTTAATTTTTGAGTGTTGAGGGGTGGGGAGGAGGAATAATTATAAATATATTTAATGTTTCTTAATTTAAAATCAATTGGAGTCTTTCATTTCAAAATTCGAGTTCAAATTACAATCGAATTTCAAATTTGCCCCAAATATATCGACGGCATCAGCGCTCCCTGTCGGCAGCATTACGTAAGCGTTGCTGCAAATTGAATCTGAACTATTATATATTATATTGCATTAGTTCATATAAAGACATTATCGGTTCCAATTGCTGCGTAGTGGAATATTATTTTCTTTTTAATTCTGCTGATTATTATTATTTGTGATAGTATTGACACAATCGTGTAATTGCTTTAAAATAACAATTGATTAATTTAATTAGATATATTTTCTTTAATTAATTCATATATATGGTGTTTTTAGTGAAATTTTAAATTAAGGGTGGTCAATCCCTTTAGTGGATAAGGGGTTGATCAGAAAATTTATTTCAGCCCATATTCATACTTATTGATTTGGAATTGGCGTAGAATATAGCAGAAATCTTAAATAAGGAATTTTTTAAATAAAAGAAATACCAAAAGCTTTTCTTTAGTAAACCCTTGTTAAATACATACCTGGAGCCACCGAGCAATCCACGGTAACTCCTGACCCCCCCCTCCCGAAGCCCAATACCTCGCCCCCACCACTGCACCCCCACTCCGCTCCACCCCACCCCAACCGCGCCAACCACCCACGGATCCCCCACAACCGCACTCCACCTCCTGCACCTCCCACATCCACCCCACCCCGCACCCAGTTTTTGCATTTTTAGTTTTCCAATGGTCTACATATTATGTGTATATTTGTTTACTCGTACACCAACGTTCGCCCACATTCGTTCATATTTATAAATATTATAAAAAAATATATAGGAAAATATAAAAAAAATAATCGTATAGGATCTGAAATAAAAACATACAATTAAATAAGATTTGTTTCCAAGTTATATAAAAAAAGCCACTTCAACCCACTTTATTTGTAAACACACCTGTTTTGTTATGATTTGGACACCTGTTAATTAAAAACAAACAAAAAATTCCTAATTTTAATATATATATATATATTAATATTTGCTATAACCTATTAGTGGGTTTTAAAATTAAAAAAACCAATTAAAAATAAAAGTTAATTGAAAAAAATGTAAACAAACTTTTCGATTGAGATTTTCATCTATAAATAATTACTTTAAATAAGAAAAGATCAATTAAGATGAAATTTGTCGAGGTCCAGACCTAGCCAGATCGCTTTCTCATCCTCAAAACTTGTTAAAAGAATTTGTTTCATCAAAATCCGTAGAGTCGTTTTCAAAATAGAACCAAGATACAAATATATATATAAATAAATATACAAACAATTTTTGCTCGTTTAATAAGAGTAGATATATAGTAAAAATAATCACAATAATAAAAATTCGTGAAATAACTTTTTAATTCTATTTTAAATTGTTTTAATTAATAATTTAATTTGTTATTAAATATAACCAAGAGAAAGTGAAAAAGCGGCTTGAAATAAAGAAATCCCTCTCCCCCTGGGGGTATGGGGGATGGGGCTGTTTTTGTTTTTAGTTTAGATACTAATGGAAGTTCACATCATCACATTAAAAACTTGGGCACAACTTCATTTAAATCAAATTAAGAAGTTTAAAGTCAAACTCGGATCCTATTAATTGTGCAAAGTTGAGATTGATCCGTATAATTAACAAAATAATGGGGATAAAATGAGCTTGAGAAGAATCCAGCAACCCCTAGTGGAGGGCTGCAACCCCTACTACCCCCGCACATCCTCCCCTTTTCTATTTATTTAATTACCATGTCGGAATACGAGAAAATGGAGAAATGGCATCTGAAATAGAGAAAGGAGAACTTTCTCTTCTAAATATAGAGAGGAATTTCCAAAATTAACATTTTTACTTTACCATACAGAGTATGGTCAAGTATTGTAATCGTGCATGAAAAAAAGTGGGTTTTTTTCCCTTCTTTTTTTCGAAATATCTCAAAAATGGCTGAAACTATTTTGATTAAAAAAATTGAGTAAAACCATGGCAACACCCTTATAAGTGAACATCGAAAAAATTATATTTTTTGAGATAACAATTGTTTTGTCAAAATGTCTGTTAGTTATGAAAGATATTAATTTGCCGATGGTAATAGATTCAAATTTACTAGAAAATCATAGATCAAAGATGGTGTCATCTATTAAATCCGATGGAGTGGAATATTTTTAATTATATGTCAGAGGGGTTGTTTTTCACCCCCTCGGGAATCGAATATTCCACTCCATCGGATTTAATAGATGACACCATCTTTGATCTATGATTTTCTTGTCTGTTAGTTAGTCTGTGCGTTACCAAATTTTTGTGGACGAGCTAGCTCAAAAAATAGTGTGAATATCGAAACCAAATTTCACACGTAGTTTCGGTCCTTTGAGATTAAGAGCTGATTAGATTTTGGTGCATATCCTCTCCAAAATTAAGGGGGTGGAGGGGGTTAAAAATAAAAAATCTATGCCATTTGAGCAAACTCAACCAAATTTTGTATACATAATCAGTGGGACCCCAGAAATCTAAAAATGCAAAAACTAACCGCCCAAAATGGGGTGGGGTGGGGTGGGGTGTATGGTCAAAAAATGAAAATCTAGGTCCTTGTTCCAAACTCAACCAAATTTTGTATACATAATCAGTGGACCCCAGAAGTCTAAAAATTCAAAAATTAACCGTCCAAAATGGGGGGGGGGTCAAAAAATGAAAATCTAGGCCCTTGTATCAAACTCAACCAAATTTTGTATACATAATCAGTGGACCCCCAGAAGTCTAAAAATTCAAAAATTAACCCTCCCGCCCCTACATGATTATAAATAATTTTATTAAATATTAAATATAAGGAGAGGGGCCAGGTTGTATGGTAAAGTCAAGTGGATGGCCACACCAGAACACGTCAGCTTATTTTACTATGGTGTACATTTTTTCAAAATTTGAAAAGGTCATAGTATTATAGGGAAATATTGTAGATAAGCTATTAATTATTCCAGCGCCTCCCAATCGATCTCAGACCCCAAAGATCGAAAATAATTTTCTCTTCACACGGGGCGCGACACCAACGAGGCCGTGTAAAGACAATTAATAACAAATTCAAATTTAGGGAACGAAGAAAAGATTATTTTTATTACAGACAAAAGGATCAGCCGGGGCTCGAACCCGGGATCTTTGCATGTGTACTGCAATGCTTTGTCATAAGAGGTTTACCTCCCATACCCACTAAGCTACTGCAGTACATATGCAAAGATCCCGGGTTCGAGCCCCGGCTGATCCTTTTGTCTGTAATAAAATAATCTTTCTTCGTTCCCTAAATTTAATTTGTTATTAATTGTAGATAAGGTTTGAAAAAAAAATAGTTTCATAATTGTGCCAAAATATATCATGGTCAAAAATTGAAATTAAAAGAAAAACCATTTTTTTTTCAAGGATCTTATAAACCTATATAGCTTCAAATTTTTTTTTCTAGAAGCTATTATCAGTCCCTAAAACATATTAAAAATTTAGATCAATCGGTTTCGTTAATCTTGAGAAAAATTATTTTTTTCAGTTTTTTACATATTTTGCATTTTTGCAAGTATAATTAAATTATTATTATTATTATTATCTACGAGCTTTTCGTGCGTGCCTTCGGCACGCCCTCGGAGCTCAGCCCTCCGGGCTGGTGCCCTGGCGGGTAGCGTCTCGGTCCAAAAATTTTATTCCTCTTAAAAAACCACACTCCAAATGTATACCTGTAAACTCCCGAAAATACATAGTCTCTTAAAAGTTTCACCTCATTTTCGTCCTCACACAGCTACAGAAATGAGGCTCTAGATATGAATCTGGAAGTATTTTTTTTCTATAATCTACAGCATTGTGATATTTTTTGTGTGGAAATATGTAGATTTATTTAAATAAGTGGGATCGTGTGAGGAGGAGAATTATATTATATCATTTTTTTTAAATTTGGGATCGATAATCGATATAAGGCTCCAAATATTTACTTAAAAGAGATCAGGTGTTGTTTGTATGACAGGCTGCTCCCTCCAGTATTGCCATGAGAAACTCATATGGCCATGTGTGTATTAAGTCGTTCAATTTTGTAAAAATCAAAAAATAAGAATAACAAAATTTAGATTTTTAAAAAATTATAAAAAAAGTTGCAAATTATTAAAAAATATACAAATAATATCTATATATATATATAAAATTAAAGTTTTGTCTGTACATTGGTTCAAATCACGTCAAATTTTGGTTGCAAACGTTTCAAGCAAAGTTATGAACGAAAACACCCTCAACAAAATTCCTGTCTGTCTGTATGTCTGACTGTTTCCGTCGTTTCCGAAAAGTTGCTCACTATTCACGTAAAAACGGCTGAAGGGATTATTATGAAATTACATATTTACATCAGATGTCTTCTAACTTACGTATTTAGCTATATAACGTTTTGGTATTTTGACCCCAGAAAGGGGTTTGGGGGGGGGGGGGGCGCAAGAATGAAAATTATCAAATAACTCCTAAACTATTAACCTTACAGCAAATTTTATAATAAACAAAGTTGTAGGTGATGTGATTTCTGACAACTTTTGTTTAAAAAAATTTCCTCAAAAACCCACCCAAAAAGGGGGGGGGAGGGTGAAAAAATGTAAATTCTTGCCCTTGGAGCAAACTCAACTAAATTTTGTATATATAATCTGTGGGTCACTAGAAAGATAGAAATGGATAAACTGGGTGCGGAAGGTGGGTGCGGGGGTGGAATGGGGGTGGGGTGAGGAGTGAGGCCGAGTAGGGTGAGGGTGCAGTGGGTGGTGCGGTGTGGAGTCCAGGACGCTAGGTGGGGCTGTGATGCGCAGGGTTGGAGGGCACGGGGTGGGGTCCGGGGTGGATGGGGTGCGGGCGGGGGTTGGGAACGGGTGCATGGTTCGGGATGGGGGGTCCTGGAGGGGTTGGGAGGGCACGGTGCGGGAGTGGGGGTTCTGGGCGGGAGTGGGGGTGAGGGTTGGGTTCGAGGGCTGGGGGTACAGGGGGCGTGACCCCTGGCTATAAGAAGGGCCGCCGAACGCGGGCCTTGCAGCTAGTATAAAATATAAATCAAATAAGATGTTATTAATTTCTTCTTCTGTGCGCAAAGAAAAGCGAATTGAATATTTAATTTATGAGTAGTGAGGGGGCGGGAAGGAATAATTATCAATATATTTTCTTAATTTAAAATCAATTTGAGTCTTTCATTTCAAAATTCGAGTTCAAATTACAATTATATTTCAAATTTGCCGCAAATATACCGACGGAATCAGCGCTCCCTGTCGGCAGCATTACGTTAGCGTTGCTGCAAATTAATCTGAACTATTATATATATAATTATAATTAACTTGATAATTAAAATAAACAAAATTCAATTATCAAGTAAATAAAAAAAAACCTTGTTATTTCTTTATTCTCAAAAAGAAACTGTTTTTAATTTTTCAACAGTGATATTAAATCATAAAAAAAAGTGAAGTATAGTTGAGAGTGGGTGGAAGAAATTACCACTTAATTTACTGAATTTACGACCAGTTGTATTTTTCCGCTTACATATAGGTATACTCGTATAATAGATATCTATATAATTTTCCAACAGCCCCCCCCCCCCCGTCCCCTGAACCCCTCTCCATTCCCCCATTCTTTTTGTTTCAAATGACGGAAATGAAAACTCAAAACATTCCATTCCGTGCACGCCACGTGATTAATTACCAGGCAAAACAACCGAGGGCGAAATTAGAGTTCAACCCCCAACCCTACACCTCCGCCAAAAAACATCCCTTATCACAACAACAACCCCAACAAATATTTTATTATTCAATAGAATCCTTTCTTTTTGTTTAAATTAATTATCGCCCCGTTTTAATGCCTTATTCTTAAGAAATATTAGCCATTTCTTCCCTAATAATCAACATCCCAGGTAACCACAATATCCTAAGAATATTCTAAGGATATTCTAAGGACATTTAAATCTTCTTAGAATATTCTGAGGATATTGTGTGTTACCTGGGATAAAGCTTTCCAATTCTTGCTATACTTCTTTAGACTGGAAACATAACCAAATCAGCGAGAGAATTCCAACATCAGCGCTCTCTATAGTGGGATGTTATAAGTAAAATTAAAATACCAATTTATTTTAACAATTTTGCTCTCTGCTTCACTATTACCTCGAAAAGATTAGTCTCAAATTACTTTTAATTAACTACTAATTATATTTTTTAATTAATTTTGTTTATTTATAAATATTCTATAACAATAGGATAACAATTAAGCCAAAGCCTATTGGAATATAAAAACATTTAATTAAGGAATTAAACCATTTTATATCTTCTGACTTTATTGACAATTTTCCCTCTGCTCATATTCTAATGAAGATAAAAGCTCGTAATTCTCCTTTTAGGAGTCCCATAATCAATTGCAGGGGTTGCAAACCCTACTTCGATAAGCCTGACATTCTGCTCAAATTACCAGTCATCTCTCTGCACTATACTATATTGAATAAACTGAGTAAAAATGTTAATACAGGCACAACTTAAACATAGAAGTTGAAATTGAATAATGAGGGTAGGTGCTGACCTGTATCTCGGGTCCAGTAGTTGATGGCTTTCGGTGAGGCCTCCACGTGACATTGAAGGACCACATCGGTGCCTGTTGGTGCCCCTACTAGCTGATTCGGCACCTGAATCAATGGGTGAACTGAAACAGAAATAAAGTGGATATTTTAAAGTATATGCTACCTATTCATTAACAATTAAAATAGGTAAAACAAAAAATATGATATATTAGGGATATCTACTCTTATTAAACGAGCTAAAATTGTATATTTATTTATTTATATATTTGTATCTTGGTTCTATTTTGAAAACGGCCCTACCGATTTTGATGAAACAAAATCTATTAACAAGTTTTGAGGATGAAAAAACGATCTGGCTACGTCTGGACGTCATCAAAATTCATCTTAATTGATTTTTCTTAATTAAAGTAATTATTGATAGATGAAAATCTCAATAAAAAAAAATGACTCGCCGGATGTCAGATTAGAACCTAAGACCTCTTGAATCAGAGGCACACACTTTACCACTGGACTATAGAACTATTTTAAAAATCTTTGCTTTTTACTTTTACTAAAATGAATATTTTTGAATCAGACTTTATTATGAGTGTGGAAATAATTGAATATATTATATATACCTATGTATTTAATAAATAGAATCATTGAATAAATTGCGGCGAGGCAAATTTGAAATATGTATAATTGAATTAAGCTGAAAGAAAGACAACAATTAATTTTAAATTCAGAAACATTAAATATATTAATAATTATTCCTTGGCCTCACCCCCACTCTTCTAATTAAAATTAAATATTCAATTCTCTTTTCTCCGGGCAATTAATATTTTTCCTATTTATTTTATTATAATGTTTATCAATATGAACGAATGTGGTCAAATTGGTGTACGAGTAAACAAATATATACATAATATGTGGATCACTAGAAAGATAGAAGTGCAAAAACTGGGTGGGGGTGGGGATGGATGTGGTCGGTGCAGGGGTGGGGTGCAGTTGTGGGGATCCGGGGTGGGAGGCGCAGTTGGGGTGGGGTGGGGCGGAGTAAGGGTGCAGTGGTGGGGGCGAGGTGTGTAGTTTAGGGGTCAGGGGCTACCGTGCATCGCTCGGTGGCTCCAGGTACTATATATAATATCAACAAGTTGATAATGAAAATTAAAAATTCTTTAAATAACTCAATATATTTAATGAAAATTCTTTATCAAATCAGGACAGCTCTCACTCGTAAATATTTACGTAAATTTTTTAACCGACATCAAAAAAGGAGGTTCTTTATTCGATTGAATTTTTTTTTTTTTTTTTTTTTTGTGCCTATGTTACCTCATATCTCCGCCAATTGTCAACCGATTTTGAAATTTTTTTTTGCATTGGGTCCAGTCTAGCTTCCGATTGGTCCCATTTTTTTTCGTTTTTTATTCATAGGTATTAAACCTTTTTTATTAGGTTTGTTTAGACCTAAGCTCTTTGTTTATGAATCGATTTCGATGGTTTTATCCGAAAGGGAGTGTCTTAGGGATGGTGTCATATTAATTTGGTCAAGTTCTGATGATATGATCACTATTAATAACATCACTAAAAAGAGAATAAATAAAAATAATTTTTAAGAAAAAATAAAAACCGACTTAAAAAAATTAAATGCAACAAATAAAATACACTAAAAGGTATAAAATAATTATTATCTTATTTAGTTACAACTAAACGACGAAATATTAACATGAAATTACTTTTTGAAGTCGGTGCCAAACATATACCTTTTATGAATCCCACTCGTCGGATCTTACTTAGTACGTTTGCCGGGTACGCTCGCTTATAGGTATAGTTTGTTTGGTACCGACTTCAAAAAGTAATTTCATGTTAATATATCGTCGTTTAGTTGTAACTAAATAAGATAATAATTATTTTATACCTTTTAGTGTATTTTATTTGTTGCATTTAATTTTTTTAAGTCGGTTTTTTATTTTTTTCTTAAAAATTATTTATTAAACAAATTCTAATCATTAACGTTTTTTTTAAAAATGAAAAACGATTTGAAATGTTTATTAAATAAATAAATACCCTTTGAGACAAAATACGGGATTATTTTTTTGTTTTTAATTTAATTTTCGTATATGGTAGATACCCCCCACTAGTGTTGTTTTTTGTTTTACCTCAATCTAATTCTCTATTCCATTTGAATGGCGAATGCAATTCTCTATTTATTTATTGGCTTGGCTTACAGCCCCTATGGTATGTGAGCTGAAAGTGACATTTCATTCCCGATTAGCCAATCGGCCGTTTCCTCTCTACAATCCCATTTTCCATCCGACTACTACAACCCCCTGGTTGTGTAGGAATTCACTTCTGGAGAAAGATTTCCCATACCGGAAATTAAATCCAACTTAATCGTTAAGGGGATGAACAAATTAAACATTCTTTTATTCAATAGGACAAGTAAAATTTAAAAAAATAATTAGTAATATTGGCCAACCATAATTTAACATTTTTCTTTTATTTATTAAAAAAATATGTTGCTGAATAGAATTTATTTATTAACAAATTTACAAGGGAATATTTCAATTCCCGATAACTACCGGAAATATTTCGAGTGAGAGCTGACCTGATTTGATATAGAATTTTCATTAAATATTGAGTTATTTAAAGAATTTTTAATTTTCATTATCAACCTGTTGATATTATATATATATATATATATATATATATATTCACAATATTTCATATATTTTTTTATATATATTTTAATTATTAATGATGAAAAATATTTTAAAATATCATGTCTGTGTCTTTGTCTTAACATGAGCAAATGAGCATTGAGCATAGTAAATAATCAAAATTATATTATAATTTGATTTTAATTATTAAAATTTGTTGAAATTATATGTATATCCCTAATCTATTTTTTTAATTTTGTTTATATTTTATACACGTTCTGTAATGACAAGGCAATAAATGCGGGCTTTGTGCCAATATTTTATTTAAGCATATTTTCAACTGCACCTATGTGCAAATTCGTATTTTAAAAAAGCATTTTTCTGGATTTACTCCGCCAAGAGAGATTCTAATCTCTGAAGATCATCTCCCATCCAAGCCCGGCGAATATCCTTCTAACTAACCCTTCGAGCTAAAAATAATAAAAATCATCCATCATCTTAATCATTTCCTATAATACTTTTATGAAAAATGTAAACTAGATAACCATCCCGGACTGAGAAGGTTGTCTCTTTGTTACCAACATTTTCAAGATTATTTATTTATTTTTTGTTTTTCCCTCCTATAAATTCAAATACGACTCAATAATTGCTCTAATATGAGCTTGGTCGATTTTTGCCGGGCAACCTTTTTGCTTAACCTGGCCTATCTATGGTCTCTGGTTGGTTCATTGGTTTTAGTGTCGGAGTGACTGAGTGCTTCTGCAGACATTACGGCCCTAAATGGAGCCAACCGGACGGACGGAGACGCTCTCGGCTCTTTTATGATCTGCACGAGATGTCATCCATTTCACCACCCCCCTCCCGGGGGGGGCTAAAAGCTGAATCCCCCCCCAAAGGGTCTCTATTAGCCATCCGAACTAGCCAGGTTCCTTTCCAAGGAAACATTCCAATTAGACAGAGCCAGCCACATGCAATCCGTTAATCCCTCAATCCTTTTCCACTGATGGATTCTTCTTTGGAAAATCAATTAATTGCCCAAGTATTGGACTCGTTAACATTCTAATAAATATAAGATGACCAACTTGTATGTTAATCCGGATATTTCAATTATAATAAATAGTACCTGGAGCCACTGAGCGATGCACGGTAACCCCTGACCCCCCCTCCAGCTTTTGCATTTCTATCTTTCTAATGGTCCACATATAATGTGTATATTTGTTTACTCGTACACCAATTTGCCCACATGCGTTCATATTGATAAACATTATAAAAAAATAAATAGGAAAATAATAATAAAAAAAATAATCGTATTAGATCTGAAATAAAAACATAAAATTAAAAAAATATGTGCGTCTCGGGACGCGCGACAGAAGTGATAACTTTCACCAAGCAAGTATTTTTTTAGGAAGACAATTGCAAGGATAATTGCCCGGAGAAAAGAGAATTGAATATTTAATTTTAATTAGAAGAGTTGAGGGGGGAGGCCAAGGAATAATTATTAATATATTTAATGTTTCTGGATTTAAATTTAATTGTTGTCTTTCTTTCAGCTTAATACAATTATACATATTTCAAATTTGCCGCGCCGCAATATATTCAATGAATTCTATTTATAAAAATATATAGCTATATATAATATATTCAATTATTTCCACACTTATAATAAAGTCTAATTCAAAAATATTCATTTTAGTAAAAGTAAAAAGCAAGAGTTTTTAAAATAGTTCTTTGGTCCAGTGGTAGAGAGTTTGCCTCTGATGCAAGAGGTCTCGGTTCTAATATGACATCCGCCGAATCATTTTTTTTATTGAGATTTTCATCTATCAATAATTACTTTAATTAAGAAAAAATCAATTAAGATGAATTTTGATGAGGTCCAGACCTTGCCAGATAGTTTTTTCATCCTCTAAACTTGTTAATAGATTTTGTTTCATCAAAATCGGTAGAGCCGTTTTCAAAATAGAACCAAGATACAAATATATAAATAAATAAATATACAATTTTTGCTCGTTTAATAAGAGTAGATATAGGTATTTAGCTAGCTATTTAGATGATAAAAGCACATTAGAATGCCTCAGGATGTCTTTCTTTTTCCCCTTTCAGATACAGGTTCTTAACATTACACCTTTAAGGTAGTTCTTTCGCGACAATCCACACAAAAAGTTTTACCCTAGTAACCACTATACATAAGAACGGGGCTAAAATTTTAGGTTATTTTTTTTAACGTGACTGTACTTCTCACTCTACTATATTCTCTTAATGAATGGATCGTTTCCAAGCGACTGTTCTTATATCCCCTCCACTAAAAAATAATCGCCCAATTTTTTTTTTAATTAAAGCTACGAGATAAATAATTAATTTAATTTTAAATGAACATTTAATGAATTTCCGTTAATATACTCCTCCTAGGTGAGGAATTAGATTATATGGGGCGATGATTTTTGAGAATATATATCTGCGCCTTCTCCAACGATCTGTGTGTGTAATTATATTTGGGATTTAGGCCTTTTAATTTTTAATTATGGATATTGCGGACTGTCTTGGGTATAGAGGATGCAATGTCAAGTGTTATTACTCAGATGTATAGTCTGGCGTAGGTGTGTTGTTGAAGCTTTGCTTCCTAAAGCGCGCTGGGCAGGGTCTAGATGGGAAAAAGCGACCCCGTAAGATTTCCCCTCCGCTCGTTCTGGGCTGCTGGTAGGGGAAGTGAGAGAGGGCGGGTGAAGTGTCATGCCAGGTCAAGCGAGGGAGAAGTGCCTGTAAAGTGTGTTTATGTACTCAGATTCCACGTGGTAGCTACGTAAAAATAATATTGTTTTATTGATCTGTACAAATGCAATGTTTCGGACGATAAAGGCAACAAGTTCGAAATAGATATTCTAAGAGCCGGTTGTATGTCGCAAGTGAATGCCTTTTACCACTAACAAACGTTAGATGGTAAATGGAGCCACTGGGATGGCCAATCAGATGACAGGCACTGCAAAGTTTGATAGGACATTTGCGACAATTGCCACCTGTAAGAGCTACACCAATTTATTAGCCTATTAAAAACCCGCTTAAAAACTATAGTTGGGCCACATTTATGGAGAAAATTAAAATATCTACAACTAAATATGAAGTTTTTTCAAGATATTCACAAAATATTGGATCACAAATTTACGTGTCTTATTTCAGTTATCACAAACCTATAGTTTCTATGAAACAAACACAATAGATCTCTCAATTGTTTAAATATTTTTCAAAACATATTCTGTAAATTTTTTTATAATTTATTTATAAATTTATTATTTGCAATAAGTTTATTTGAAAAAATTCTGTTTCCGACATCTTCTATATTTTATTATTATAATTGATTTTTTTTTTTTTTATTCAATATTTTTTATTTTTATTATTTTATTATTTGTAATCAATGGACAATGCATATCAACGACGAAGAAGCAAAGCTTCTATCGACAGATCTCACTACTGTCTGTATTTTTTTTTCGATAGTTTTAAGAATCCTCACCGTGTAGCGCGAATGTGCCGGGTTGAAGGGTTGCCCGAAAGCATATCGCTTGACGGTGCATCAGATACCCGAAAGATAGGTCATATTCTCTATCAGAGTGAGTGTCTGTGATTTAGATATTTGTCGAAAGACTATATTAGAAAAGTCTTTCATTTGGAAACAGATTATATGATCCTAGTTGGTTGAGAAACGGGTGAGATTCTTGGACAAGCAACATGGTAGGTTTTCGATTAGGTACATATGTTCGTTCGATAGGGTTTCTTTTTTTCAGCATACATACTGTGGACCTTGAAACTTACGTTGTTTTTCAAACGACTGGGTATACCTTGTTGTAAATAATCGGCGTCCCATTGTAATTTTATTTAATTGTTGAGCCAATTCAAAAATCTCTTCTCTTTAGTTCGTTTCGATATTCCACATGCGTAGGTGGGAAGAGATAATTGATTTTGATAAGAAATCTTTTTGATGATTCTTATTCTAGGTAACTTGTGTAAGTGATGTGTTTTTCTTCTACTTTATATTTTCTTTCGGGGTGGGCGCGTTTTCTCGTTCGTCATATTTGAGACTTTCTGATTTCGGTTCGTTACGCGACAATACTATCTCGACTAAGATTTCTAGGCCATACCGAGCCTATAGCGTGTTCGAGTTCGCGATCGTCTCAAGATAGAAGACCAGCCTCTTGAAGAAAGACAGTCGTATTGTTGGCCACCTGTTGCTATTTTGATTGGGATTTGGGTTAAAGTTTAATTTAGAACATGAAGTCATCAGAGCGCAATCAAGTGGTTTCTTTGGTTAGTATTCTGAAAAGTCTCGCTTTCTCTTGAATTATTTCTATTCCAATTTCAAGACAATATTCATTAATGGGTGTGTTTCTCTTTTTAGTTGAAGATGGGAGGGGCAGAGAAGATTTATCTCTTCAGAGCCTCAACCAGTTTGGACTACGGTAAGCATTCTTGCTTAATAGTTATTTATTTTTTTCTAAGTTGGTATATATTTTTAGAGTTACAATAGCAAATTGTTCATATTTATTAAAACAAAATAGCAGGGAATTGGACAACAAATAAAAAACAGAGTTTTTATTAAATGGTCCAGACGTTTCGTAGATTTATTTCGACTTCCTCAGTGACCCATCTTATCACTCTTTGTCAAAAGACAATTTCACTATGCGACAAGGAGTAATAAGATGGGCCACTGAGGAAGTCGAAATAATTCAACGAAACGTCTGGCCCATTTAATGATAAGCTCTGTTTTTTATTTATTGTCCAATTCCCTACTATTCCTGTTTTAATTAATACTCCCTCTGTCCGAAAATATGGTATACATTTGAAAGAAAATCTCTGATTATCTAGAGCTTCGACAACAACTGGCAATACTCATTATATTGTTAATGTTTCCATTGATAACTAAATATCCTAATATTGGCCAGGCGTTGCTTTTGAGTTAAGTTATAATTTGAAGACAAAAAAATTAGTTTTTTTTAATAAAAATAAAATAGTTACCGCTGTAATTTCAAAATGGAAAATTTTAACTCAAATAACGTGAATTTACAAAAGAAGAGATGCCAAATCGAAGCAATTGATTAATGAACAACCTCATGGTGTCTTGTATTAGCTATTACGATATTACAGTATTTCAAGAACAAAGAAAAATTAGAAAATTGTGCTATTAATGAATTCAGTGAATGTGTTCAAGATACATTTAATAAACTAGAGGAAATACCCTTGATAAATTTTTTATAACATTACAAACGCGTATGGAATCAATTATGCTGAAAGAAGGGGAAATTCCTATAAAATTATAGGTAAATAAGGTAAAACTTTATCGTGAGGGTCGATTAGCTGAAAAGTATAAGGTTGGCAACTAAGTAATTGCGGATTTCACTCATAGATGGCTTCAGTTGAATTTTTAGGTTTGCTGGCGTAGTCCAATGTAAACACATTTTGTTATTTGATAGTTGGCAATTCAGATGTCAATCAGTAAAAAAGTTTTATGATCGGTTGCGTAGTTTTCGTTTGGCGTTCGTTGAAAAATGGAAAATCAAAAGGAACATTTTCGTCATATTTTGCTTTTTTATTTCCGCAAAGGGAAAAACGCATCGCAAGCTCACAGAAAGTTATGTGCTGTTTATGGCGACGAAGCCTTTAAAGAACGGCAGTGTCAAAATTGGTTTGCCAAATTTCGTTCTGGTGATTTTTTCACTCAAAGATGAAAAACGCTCTGGTCGTCCAGTTGAAGTTGATGACGACCTAATCAAAGCAATAATCGATTCGGATCGTCACAGTACAACACGTGAGATTGCAGAGAAGCTTCATGTATCACATACATGCATTGAAAATCACTTAAAACAACTTGGCTATGTTCAAAAACTCGATACATGGGTTCCTCACGAACTGAAAGAAGCGCGATTTAACGCAACGCATTAACATGCTGCGATTTGCTAAAGAAGCGTAATGAAAATGATCCATTTTTAAAACGACTGATAACTGGCGATGAAAAATGGGTTGTTTACAACAATATCAAGCGGAAAAGATCGTGGAGCAGGCCAGGTGAACCAGCTCAAACAACATCAAAAGCTGGTATTCATCAAAAGAAGGATTTGTTATCAGTTTGGTGGGATTACAAAGGAATTGTCTACTTTGAACTCTTACCACCCAACCGAACGATCAATTCTGTTGTCTACATTGAACAACTAACGAAATTAAACAATGCAGTTGAAGAAAAGCGGGCCGAATTGACAAATCGAAAAGGTGTTGTATTCCATCATGACAATGCAAGGCCACACACATCTTTGGTCACTCGGAAAAAATTATTGGAGCTTGGTTTGGGATGTTTTGCCATATCCACCATATAGTCCTGACATTGCACCATCTGGATTACTTTTTGTTTTGATCTTTACAAAACTCCTTGAATGGTAAAAATTTTAATAATGATGATGATGTCAAATCGTACCTGATTCAGTTTTTTGCTAATAAAAACCAGAAGTTTTATGAACGTGGGATTATGATGCTGCCTGAAAGATGGCAAAAGGTCATTGATCAAAATGGGCAATACATTACAGAATAAAGTTATTTACTTCCATGAAAGAATTGTCTTTGATTTTCTAAAAAAAAAATAAAAAAAAATCCGCAATTATAGTTGCCAATCAATCATATATATATATATCATATATATATATATATATATATGTTCTGAAGAAGCGTTCAACAAGGCTCAATCTCACTTTAATTAAATTTGGATTATACTAAAATTATTTGTATTTTCATTATATTGTGATAATAAAATGAATTTAATATTTTTTATTTTTAATTTTAGTTTTATTTGATTTTTTCATCAAATGTATAACATATTTTCGGACAAAAAAATATATTAAAATGTATACCATATTTTCGGACGGAGGAGAATTCATTATCGATGCGAATGATATACACTTCATATTTATAATTCGATTGGGGGAAATTATTAAAAGGTATTCTCTAAAGCAGCGTTTCTCAACCTTTACTTTACCGTAGACCGGGAGAAATAAAAATTATTATTTATTTACATAATATTGTGAAGTTAATTAAATCAAATAATTTATAATCATTATTTATGATTTATTTCAAAAAAATCACATAAAAAATTTTTTTTAATCATTTTTAAAATAGATAACAATTAATAAAATCACAACTGTAATAGTTATAATATTTTTAACAATAAGCAATTTATTTATCATTATTTTATCATCTGTTCGTGGGATGATGAAATTTTTCAAAGTGGTTGAGAAACTCTCCAACGAACTTTTATTATATAGACTAGAATTGTACATCAATTTTAAAAGAATACTTAAAAGAAATAACAAAAATTATTTTTTTGTTCTATCGTATATTTTGGTCTTTTTTCTACTTTTATGTACGATAATTTAATTATAATAAAGATTAAACGATATTCGCGTAAGTGCCAGTCGCATAAATCGAAAGATTTTTATATTTAATTTCATCTTTCTACTCTTATTAAACTAGCAAAAAATTGTTATATATATATATTTGTTTGTATCTTAGTTCTATTTTGAAAACGGCTCTACTGATTTTGATGAAACAAAATCTATTAACAAGTTTTGAGGATGAGAAAACGATCTGGCTAGGTCTGACCTCGACAAATTTCATCTTAATTGATCTTTTCTTAATTAAAGTAATTATTTATAGATGAAAATCTCAATAAAAAAGTTTTTTTACATTTTTTTCAATTATCTTTTATTTATTAATTGGTTTTTTAATTTTAAAACCCACTAATAGGTTATAGCAAATATTAATATATTATATTAAAATTAGGAATTTTTTTGTTTGTTTTTAATTAACAGCTGTCTAAATCATAACATTAACAGGTGTGTTTACAAATAAAGTGATGTTGAAGTGGCTTTTTTTTATATAACTTGGAAACAAATCTTATTTAAGAACATGAATTTAGGTCATTTATCAAATATATTTATCTTTGATAAATAATATGACATAATATCTTTGATAAATGACCTATATTCAGGTTCTTAAAATTAATTGATTCAATATCACAAGTTGATTTTGAGAAAAAACTCAATCTTTCTATCTCAAATAGATAATCAATTCTTTACATAAATCTTAATTAATTTTATGTTTTTATTTCAGATCCTATACGATTATTATTTTATTTTTTATTTATTTTATTATTAATTTCCTATTTATTTTTTATAATGTTTATCAATATGAACGAATGTGGGCAAATTGGTGTACGAGTAAACAAATAGACACATAATATATATGTGGACCATTAGAAAGCTAGAAATGCAAAAACTGGGTGCGGGGTGGGGTGGATGTGGGAGGTGCAGGAGGTGGGGTGCAGTTGTGGGGGATCCGGGGGTGGGAGGCGCGTGGTGTGGGGCGGAGTGGGGGTGTCAGTGGTGGGGGAGAGGTGTGTGGTTTCGGGAGGGGTGGTCAGGGGTTACCGTGCATCGCTCGGTGGCTCCAGATACTATCTATAATATGTGACGTTTATTTATTTATTATTTTTTGACAAAAAATAGCGATTTAATTCAAAGATTTTACAATTTTAATTATCCACCTGTTGATATTATTTCTATACATCCATGAATATATTATTTTTTTGTTTATTTATTTTAATTGTTAACGAACAATTAACGACTTATTTATTGACTAAGAGAAAGGTAAAAACTCATTCAAATAAATACGTAATATAATTATTTAATCCGTCTTGAACTTTATGTAATCAAATTAACTTGCTTAGTTTTTTCTCTTCAATCCCTCGTTTGCCTAATCTTTTTGAATTGAGTAAAGGGTTGGCTATTTGAGGGATGATTACTTTGTTGCTGCTGCTGTTAGAGCGTTATATCGAAGTTTTATTTAATATCGAAAATATACATTTAACAGGTGTTTAGAATTGGGCTGAAGTTGCTTAATTCGTAAATTGAATTTTTATTCTTATGTTTTTTTTCTCTCTTAATTACATACTTATATGAATAAATAAATGTTTTTAGGGGGGGGGGGTGTAAAATGAAGGGAAGGACTCTTGAGAAATAAATAATTTAATTTGTTGAACGCTAATCGTTTTATCGTATTGATTTAACTTGCCGCAGACAATTTGCGAATAATTCCATGAGCTATTTACATTAATGCCTACTAGTCGGGTAATTGGGAATCTTGCAAATCTTGGCCACAAATCGCAAATGTTTATCTTGAGAGTTGTTTACACCCCCGTGCCCGCCCTTTCACCCTCAACCCCCATTTAATACTTTGACCGTTGAGACGAGGAGAGATTCTGCTCCCCTTGAATGGGGAGATCGAAAAACTTGATACTAAATAAAGTAGAAGTAGTAGAAGTAGAAGGAAAATATTGGAATCGGTTTCGTTGAGGATCGTCACCACTTGTCATCCATCCCCCGAGATATGGCCAAGGGGGGTGGATAAAAAGAAACGCCACTTTTGCAAACGGGAAAGGGATAAAAAGGAAAATATGCGTTGGAGCCAGTGAATATGTTCACACCCACTAGACACACACACACACTCACATATATTCTAAATCCACCCCCTCATACACACACGCGTATTCTACTTTTACTTCCATTTTCTTTCTACATATATACATTATATTCAAAAGAAACAATGGAAAATATAAATAAATGTTTTGGAATAAAATAAATAAATACATAGATAAATAGATAAAGGGCAGAATTATTGAGAAAAAATATTAATTTTAGAAATGATCGACAGGCAGACAGGCAAGAAAAATTGTAGCGATATTAGTATATAGTCCAGAAAAATTATGTGAAAAATGGCATAAACAGGAAATAATTCCCGGTAAAGATTTTATTGCTGGAATACCTTTATTGGTACTCCAATATTACTATCCTAAGTTTTTCCCCCAAATCTGTTTTGTGGAAATTTTTCTACGCGCCTCAAAATGAGAAAATTTCCAATTTTTTCAGTTTTTCTTGAATAACTCTAAAACGGCTTATCAAACCAAAAAGAAAATTATTAGGTACATTAAAGCTTTTTAAATTATGACTACAATGATAAAAATTTCATTCATTTAGATTAAGTATAGCTTGTACTAGCGCCTGTCAAAAAATTGCCCCCGAGATCACTTTTGAATATTGGACGCGCAAAAGGGGTCCTATGTAATGGCGGAGGTACTCTGGGTGAATAGTAGTTTCACTCTTATTTTATTTATTTATTTATTTATTTGTTTATTTAAAACAATGCTCTGAGGTGGCTACCTCGTAGAGCAGAAACAGAAAGAATATATATACAAATAGTAGCATTTAAGTAAGCAAACATAACATATATAACATTTAAATGAGCAAACAGAAAGAATATAGGTATATAGTAAGATTTAAATGAGCAAGACTCTCCCAGCCCAGTGAGCAACCCAGAGTTTATACTTTTTAGTGTATTTTATTTGTTGCATTTAATTTTTTTGAAGTCGGTTTTTATTTTTTCTTAAAAATTATTTTTATTTTTTCTCTTTTTAGTGATGTTATTAATAGTGATCATATCGTTAGAACTTGACCAAATTAATATGACACCATCCCTAAGACACTCACCTTTCGGATAAAAAAAAGAACCATCGAAATCGGTTCATAAACAAAGAAGTTGGGCCTGAACTAACCTAACAAAAAGTGTCTAATACCTATGAAAAAAAAATGGGACCAATCGGAAGGTAGACTGAACCCAATGCAAATTTTTTTTTTTCAAAATCGGTTCACAATTGGCGGAGATATTTGGAAACATAGACACGAAAAAAAAATTCAGTCGAATAGAGAACCTCCTCCTTTTTTCAAGTCGGTTAAAAGAGATGTCTAACGGTTTTATTTCGCTATTTCAGCCACTTAAGTAGTTGCGAACCAGCATTTAAATAAAAACTTTGGATTTAATTTAAAGTCAAGTCCAACTCTGTACGATCCCTTTAATTATTAATCATGGACACGAATAATGAAGTATTAAATATTATTGTTAATTTGTGGAAAAATAACTAGATATAGCTTCTAAATTTATTTATATATTAGCATTCGGACAGGCATACAAACAGTAATCGGATTCTATTTAACTTTTTAAACGGAACCCTAAAAATAAACAAACAAAAATAGAGATTTAATTATAATTATTTAAATTATTTTTAAATTTTAATTAGCAATTTGTTGAAATTATAGCTAGTACCTGGAGCCACCGAGCGATGCACGGTAACACCTTACCCCTCCCTCCCGAATCCATACACCTCGCCCCCACTCCGCCCCACCCCCACCCTCAACCGCGCCTCCCACCCCCAGATCCCCACAACTGCACCCCGCCTCCTGCACCCCATCCCGCACCCATTTTTTGCATTTCTATCTTTCTAATGGTCTACATATTATGTGTATATATGTTTACTCGTACACCAATTTGTCCACATTCGTTCATATTGATAAACATTATAAAAAAATAAATAGGAAAATAATAATAAAAAAAATAATCGTATAGGATCTGAAATGAATACATAAAATTAAATAAGATTTGTTTCCAAGTTATATAAAAAAGCCACTTGAACCACTTTATTTGTAAACACACCTATAATGTTATGATTTAGACACCTGTTAACTAAAAACAAACAAAAAATTCCTAATTTTAATATATATTTTATTAAACCAATTATTTTACAATAATTAATGTATACATTGTATTTTTTGCTTCGATTCCGGAGTTACTTCTCCACCATCGAAGTGTCCTTATTCATCTTTAGTCCTTGTTTTTAATAAGAGGAAAAATCTAATTAGATAAAAAAACCTCTTTTCCGATAATTATTTCAATTCCATCATTCCCCAATCAAGTCGATTGGTTTCCAATTTCCATCCTCTCCTCCCTCCTTCAACATATATATATATATATATATATATATATATTATAAATTTTATTAAACCAATTATTTTACATTAATTAATGTATACATTGTATTTTTGCTTCGATTCCGGAGATTACTTCTCCACCATCGAGTGTCCTTATTCATCTTTAGTCCTTGTTTTTAATAAGAGGAAAAATCTAATTAGATAAAAAAACCTCTTTTCCGATAATTATTTCAATTCCATTATTCCCCAATCAAGTCGATTGGTTAATCTCCCCTCTTCCTTTCCCAAACAAAAAATTCCTAATTTTAATATAATATATTAATATTTTCTATAACCTATTAGTGGGTTTTAAAATTAAAATTAAAAAAACCAATTAAAATTAAAATGATAATTGAAAAAAATGTAAACAAACTTTTTTATTGAGATTTTCATCGATAAATAATTACTTTAATTAAGAAAAGATCAATTAAGATTAAATTAGTCGAGGTCCAGACCTGGCCAGATTGCTTTGTCATCCTCAAACTTGTTAATAGAATTTGTTTCATCAAAATCGGTAGAGTCGTTTTCAAAATAGAACTAAGATACAAATATATATATATAATATATATATATATTTACAAACAATTTTTGCTCGTTTAATAAGAGTAGATATAAATTAGCTTGCGAGTTAGAATGCTCGGGCATTCGGACAGGCATACAAACAGTAATCGCATTCTATTTAACTTTTTAAACGGAACCCTAAAAATAAACAAACAAAAATAGAGATTTAATTATAATTATTTAAATTATTTTTAAATTATAATTGCCAATTTGTTGAAATTATAGCTATATTCATAATATACTTTTTTTTTGTTTATTTATTTTAATTGTTAATGGACAATTAGCGAATTAGTATATTAAGTATTGCGAAACGCTTTTAAATAAAAATAAATTACGAAATATAATCATTTAACCCCCGTATTGAGCTTTAAACTAATCAAATTATACCCGGGGTTAGTTTTTACTCTTTATTTTTCAATCGCTCGTTTCGGCTAATCTTTTAAAAGAAAGGGTTGATGTTAGAGTAGAGAGCTGGCTAAGGGATGATTACTTGGGGGTTGTTGCTGTTGCTGTTTCTTTTCTTTCATCACTCCTTGGGTGATATTTATCAAACAGGGGGGTAGGGGGGGCAGGGGGTACAAAAAGAGATCCAGTTTGCTTTTTGCCCGACCGAAGATTTATTTATTCCTCTTATTGAGTGCGTCTGTTTCTCTTCCTTTGCACTCCCCATCCCACTGACCCCCCACCCCATCCCCACTTACCCTTATCGAATCAAATTCAGGAGATTTCCTTTCGGCAAATCTTGATATGTTTTCATGTAACTAAACAGAACAGAAGTGCGTTCGTGACTGACTCGACTCTTTCGTTCGTTGCTAGGCTGGAAAACTCATCTCTTTACTACTACTACTACTACTAGTACTACTAGTACTAGCAGCAGCTTCTTCTTCTTCTTTTCATCAATGGCCCCTTTGAAAAAGATCCTCATCTCATTACTAGGAACCGTCCAACCATCTTTCTCTCCATTTGCTTTTCCATCCATCCATCCATCCACCCTCCTTCCTTGCTGAGATTACGATTAATTCCCTTAACTACATCATTAGCAAATCTATGAATATTTAATACAACAGATTAAATGGAATTGCTTTCATAATCGTCGTACATCATGAAAGGCCATTTCAGTTGCATCAGTTTCTAATTCTTTTTAGAATATTTTTTACTTTATCCAATACGAAGCATGGGGAAAGTATTGTAATCGGTCTCGCGGCAAGCGTGGCTTTAAAGGGTCCTCAGGTAAAGACTACGGAACCCATGGTCTCAATTAAAGTCACAAATTGTAGTATTCAATTAGGTTGAATTTTAGCACGTGACGGTTTTGCCAAAAATTACATGGGGTCTCGTCGAGAGGCCAAAAAGTGCTATTTTTTCATTTAGTGCGTGCGGATGAATGGATGTATGGATGTATGTTATCGTTTATTTGACCCACGATTTTTCCCACACCGTTACACCGATTGAAATGAAATTGCAAAACCTACCATTAGTTTAACAAAATGAAGCGCTGATTAGTTTTTGGTACATATCGGCCCACAAACATTAGTACTTTATTTCGGTACTTTTTTAGTTTTTTCTAAATATCTTTAAAATGACTTAACCAATTTTGATGAAATTTAATATCCTTATTAAGTACCTTGGGGACCACAAAAAAGGTTAAATAAAGTTTTTAGTAAAATTATATTTTAAAGTACTTTACTCTAGAGTAAGATAATACTTTTTTTTAATTTTTAATTTTAAATTCTTTAAAATTTATTCATTTGATCGTTTTAATATAGCTCATTTAACCTTGCTTAAGTAAGAATGGATAGGCTTCTCTCTGTGAAATGCTAAAAATTTGGGAGGACATTTTATAAGTAACCATAGCAACTGCGTTGTTTTCTTATCCGTTACCTTTGCTGAAGACATAGAGGAATCAACTTTGAACCAAAAATAGCAATTGATTCTCATCTAGTACTAGAGGAATAACCATTCTATATTGGATTTTTGACGTTTCGGTTTTTATTGGTAGCCATTGCTGAAGACATAGAGGAATCGACTTAAAATCAAAAAGACTAAATTCTTTTTGGTAAACAACTCAAGCTTGAGTTGTTGACAAAAGCAAATGTGCAGTAACTACTATGCAACGCGTTGGGAATCCCCACTGTCATTAAAACAACCTGTTTTTGTACGTACTTGTGACAAGTGTGAGGCATAAAAATCAGTTTATGATTCTTTGAAAGAACGCGTTGCAAAACAAATAATGAAATAAATTAAACATTTTTTATGGATTTAAATATCTATTCCAGTTAAAAGGATTTTTCTTTTTAAATCATATTATATAATAATAATTATATATCTAAAATTTTGCGGCACACTTTTAGAATTTCGCGTCACACAAAAGTGCCGCGGCACAGTGGTTGAGAATCACTGCTCCAGGTATATAATCGAGAGAGCCAATGCTTGAGCTCAAATAGAAATTTGATATGAAATTGATATTTTGGTTTTTTTTTTTTTAAATTATTTCTTCAGATTAGTCAATGAATGTGTCTGATGGTGTGTTTGACCCCGAAGAGAATTCTAATTATGTTGTAATATTTAAAATTTATTTTAACACGAGCAGTACCTGGCGTGCCTACGGCACGCCCGGCGCCGCTCGACCCTCCGGGCTGAGTGGCCCTGGCGGGCAGCGTCTCGAGATGTGATTAATAGCTGTCCGTAATTATATGTTTTGAAAAAAATATTTTTTTGAATAATGAAATTTTTTGATCAAAGAAAGATGAAAAAATATCATTAAATGCTTTATAAATACTTTATTAGAACATGCAACCATTTCTCTCGAAGTTCCCGATAGGTTGGAAACCAATTTCTTTTTTTAATAATACATTTCAATATTTAAATTTATCTATAAAGTGTCTCTAAATTAATTATATATAATAATTTTAAAATTAATTTATCTACTAAAATTTCAAATGACCCGCGCAGTAATAAATTTAGAATTAATCTCATTATCCCATTAAATTATATCTCATTAAAACTTATATTATAAATTAAATATATATATATATTTTAAAATTAATTTGTCTACTAAAATTTTAAGAATTTATATTTTTCTTAAATTCAAAAAAAAAATTTTCGCGGTATAAATTATTTCCAAAAAATTAAATATATATATATAATATATTTAAAATTAATAAATTTGTCTACTAAAATTTCAAATGAGACACGAAGTAAATCTAATATTTTAAGCTATATAGAGGAATATATTAATATATAGAGATATAGATAGAGAATATAGAGATATTTTATTTGAAAAATTTGACAATCTAACTATTAGTTGCTTTTTCTCCCCCATGGCACCCTGCTTCGCCACGGGTACTGTCTGACAAATGGCTTTTATAAATAGGAATAAGGTCATATTCTTCAAAAAAATCTATTATAGAAATTAATATTAGAAATTCTTTTTAAGTATTCTGATTACAATAATACATATGAAATGAAAGTTTTTGCCTAGAGTAGCAGAATTTTTATATATTGAAGGAGACAATAAAAGAGTGTGTCTTCTGCTTTATAACGTTATAAATAAATAAAATTTATAATTCCAGCAGAAGACACACTCTTTTATTGTCTCCTTCAATATATAAATATGGGGTAATTCTTATACAAACCGAACACCTTTCTGACCGAGCCATTTTTTATTTGCGTGAAATTTTTTTAAGGTAGTTGTTTCGGGACAATACTAGCAAAAGCTAATGCTAGAGTATATAGAACAGAAAATAAGGATTCATAGTTCATAAGCCC
Organism: Forficula auricularia; assembly: GCA_024734495.1. Taxonomy (NCBI): domain Eukaryota; kingdom Metazoa; phylum Arthropoda; class Insecta; order Dermaptera; family Forficulidae; genus Forficula; species Forficula auricularia. The sequence goes on from JALMQS010000150.1 coordinate 7,335,482, forward strand.
AAAACTTTTTGCTGTTTATGTACCAATTCTAGCCCAAGGGCGGATCCAGGGGGGGGCGAATGGGGCGACCCCCCCCATACAGATCCGTGCCTGGCGGGAGTGCAACACGTGCGTCGCACGCAGAGGCCAAAAAACGGCGGCCAAATCGACAGGGAATTTATAACAATTTTTTTATTTTAATGAACTTAAAATATGACATATGAAATTTGTAAAAAAACAAAACATTTATTTTTTTAAAAAATTTTAAAATTGAAAATAAAGTTCTATGTGTGTGTGTGTGAGGGGGGCGGCGTCTCTGCCCCCCCCCCCCCCCTCCGCTTGGACAATTCGATCGCGACACACTTTCGAGATAAAAGTAGAGCTTATATACATCGGGCACCTTATATACATTCTCCTTCCCCCCCCCCCGCCCATAAAAAATTCCTGGATCCGCCCTTGTTCTAGCCAATCGCGTGCTCGTTTGAAAAATTTGGCACTATTGTAAGAGATTTATATTAAAATAACAGATAAACTACATTTAAAATTTTTTTAAAAATCATTTTGTTATTTTTTAACAAATGTAATCAACGCCTACGTTACACCTTATGAAATTAATAATTTTGAAAAAATCTAGCGCATGCATCTTTCGCTGGTTAAATAAATGCGCTGTTGCCAAATTGTTTTTTGTATAAATTTATTTTATACATTTTTCGTTATTTATTCCTTATTATCTCAGAAACTGTGTTGTAATTATTAATCAAAATTGTCTTAAAATATGTATAGGTTATTGTTTAATGTTGGTTTAGTTTTTTATAAAAATGCTAAGAACGGTTTATTAATTATAATTAAATATATATGTAAACTTTCCGATATCCCGTATAGTGCAATGTTAAAGAGCCTGAAAAACTCGATTTTTGAAATTTAATATCTCCGGAACTGTATTGTTCATAAATTTTATTTTGCGTACAATCGATGCAGAAGTATTTACATAATAATCTCTATAAATTTCAAAAAATCCTAAGAAAAACTCATTTGGCGGAACAACTGCCTTATGGTTCTTTATCGAAAAAAAAAATGAATACGTGTCAGAAGATTTTTTTATTTATTTTTTTTTCTGGAAAATATAGAGTGTCGAAAATGAGATTTTCGTGATTTTTGCCTTGGAGACTCACCCCGGTTGTTTTTGAGCTACAGAAAACTGTTTTTTTTTTTTTTTTTTTTCTTTTTTTAATTTAAAAGTAAAAAGAGTTATTTTAAGAAGAATATGGTTGCAAAAAATTTATGAAAAATTTTTTATTGTCATAAACAATCGATTTTTAACAATCTTTCCCACCTCGTAGCACGTTTTAAAGTATAACCATCGCATTTCACGTCAATTTTTCTATCGAAAATGCTTTTTTTATCGATCGATGGAGAAATAATTAATACTATACCAAAAATTAAATAAACTAGCGCGATACCTGAGATCGGCGCACCTCATTTTCTCGCCTTGATACCGTTCTTCTCTGTATTATATGTAGTATAATATATAGTACCTGGAGGCACCGAGCGATGCTCGGTAACTTCTTCCTTCAGTTAAAACCTTCATTTTAATATTATTTTTAATTTAAAATTCTGATAAAAAGGTCGATTTTTATTTGAGAGCCGTTTTCAAATTAAAAAAAAAACAAATATATATAGTATTCTGCCCCCACCCCACCCCGCTTGACCCCACCCCCGAAACCTCGCCCTACCCTCGGATCCCCCACCACTGCACCTCACCTCCTGCACCTGTTTTGATTCAACCATATGATTTATTTTTATTCATCCAATTGTTAATAAATAAAACCTATCAAAATGTGTTGTTTTTTCAGAAAATTGATACCTGCTTATGCGAAATATATTTTAAAATAAATTCTTGATTATTTTTTATTCTATTAAATAAATAAAGTTCTTTATAAAAACAATTATAAAACGTTTATTAATATTTCTAACGTTTAGGTTGAACAAAATATGTTAAAATCCACAATCACAATACTTTCTTCAAGGCCTTTTAGAACAATGAAACAAACAATCCATTGTCTGCCTGGGAACAAAAGGAAAAGGGAAACCTTTTTTAAAACCCTAAGAATGGGATTTGTCTACCGGAGAATAATTAATTTGATTACGAAAAAACCCATCAAAAACAATTTTGTCAAAGGTGAGACCGTGACAGATCGAATTGTCACCCCGAAAATCCCCTAACCCATGAATTTCATCAAAATCGGTAGAGTCGTTTTCAAAATAGAACTAAGATACAAATATATAAACAAATAAATAAATATACAATTTTTGCTCGTTTAATAAGAGTAGATTATGTAGTGTGTAGAAATGATATATAATATAATTATTATTCAATTAAATAATATTATTAAATTAGACTTAGCGAGAATGAAAAATAACTCAATAATGTTCATATAACATCTGCCGGTTAATCAGTAAGAGAGTTCTTAATTTTGAAATTTGATTTATATATACCGGGTGAGTTTTTTTATTTTGAAACAGTCTTAAAACTCAAAAACCGTTCTTTATATGAAAAATGTTTCAAATAAAAGTTTATTTATATCGAGGGGGAACTAAACTGGGGTATTGTTTGCCGACCTAGAACAAGCTTTAAAGGGTATTTCAAAGTCAAGTTCTGTTCTTTAAATGGAAACCTAGGTATATATTTCTTTACATATTCATAATTTAGAAAAAAATGAACAACTTTTATAAGAACTATTTTTTATACGACATCAAATAAACAAAATAGATGAATCAATTATTAGATCTCAAAAAAAATTATAATAATTATTCTTAACAATCATTCAACCAAGGGGGATCCAGTAATTTTTTATGGGGGGGGGGGGGAGAATGTATATAAGGTGCCCGATGTATATAAGAACTACTTTTTATCTCGAAAGTGTGTAGCGATCGTGGATCGTCCAAGCGGGGGTGGGGGTCAGAGACGCCCCCCCCCCCCCCACACACACACACATACATAGAACTTTATTTTCAATTTTAAAATTTTTTGAAAAAATAAATGTATTTTTTTTACAAATTTCATATCTCAAATTTTAAGTTCATTAAAATAAAAAAAATATAAAAAAAAATGTTATAAATTCCCTGTCGATTTGGCCGCCGTTTTTGGCCTCTGCGTGCGACGCACGTGTTGCACTCCCACCAGGGACGGGCCTCTATGGGGGGGGAGGGGGGGCGGTCGCCTCCTCCCCCCCTGGATCCGCCCTTGCATTCAATTTAATTATCAAATAAATATGATAAAATAATTAATTTTTAAATAAATAATTATTAAATTGAAAAGTGACAACAATGAAAATAAGTGTTTATAATGATTTTAATACTTCATTATACACAGATTTAAGAGATTATTTCTACTTATTGAACTACTTAAATTTTTGAGTTTAAAAAAGTTTATTTCTCGTGTCAATCCAGTATAGTTATATTATATTACTATAAATAAAAATGGAGCATTTTTTGTTGAAGACACAATTGAAATGGTCTTAATTAATGGGTGAATGGGAAAGAAGTGTGCCATATGCTAGCATTGAAAGAAATGGATGCCGAGAGTTTTGCTGATAAGAATAGACCCTCACAAGCTTCATTTTATCGTGTTGTAAATCTGTTAAAAAAAAACAGGAAATCTAAAGGCTACTAAGAAACTGAAACAGGCTAAAAAACGGTTATTTTCATTGTTGTGACTTTTCGATTTATTAATTATTTATTTAATAATTAATTATTTAATTATTTTTATTTGATAATTAAGTTGAATGATTGTTAAAAATAATTATTAGGATTTTATTTGAGATCTAATAATTGATTTAATATTTTGTTTATTTGATGTCGGATAAAAAAATAGTTGTTATGAAAGTTGTTCAGTTTTTTTTGTAGATTATGAATATGAAAATAAATATATAGGTTTCCATTTAAAAAACAGAACTTGACCTTAAAATACCCTTGAAAGTTTGTTCTAGATCGACAAATAATAGCGTACTTTAGTTTCCCCGTCGAAATAAATAAAGTTTTATTTGAAATCAAGAGAAAAAACTCACCCGGTATATATACTATATACTCGTATATATGGATAAATTTTTTGTGAGGGCAATATAATTTCTATGCGTAGTTTGAAAATAATTATTAATTCGACTTAATTCTAATTCCTCTAATATAAAGAGAAATGGGAATGTATCTAAACACGAATAAAGGATTGTTCTGGAGAAGAATGAAGGGTTAAACAATTAGTAGTAATGAGTGAAAATCGAATGGTCTGCTTGAAAATTGGTTAAATAATTAAAAGTGATAAATGAAAATAGTATGACCTATTAATATAAGCCGATTAAGTTTATCTGGGAAGATAAGCTAAGAATAGCTTGCACTAATTGCTCTCGAAGGCTATATAAGAGAGGAAGTGATAGGGACAGAGGGGTATGGGAGAGGCGGGGGATAGGGACAGAGGTTGTGGAGAGGGGGGATAGGGACAGAGGTTGTGGGAGGGGGATAGGGACAAGGGTATATAAGGAGAGAGTGATAGGGAAATTAACAGTGTGTCTCAAGCAGTGGTCAGTGAAACATCAAGTGGGAATATTACAATATGACCTCTCCACCTTCATCCATCCTCTGAGATTACTCCACCGCTCACTAATAAACAACCTTTCACTTCGAAAATAAGCCTTCATCTCTTAAATTAATTATATTTATAGAAAATTAAATATAAATGTATTTATTTCTAATTATTATAGTTATAGGTAAGTAGAAATCGTGGGTTTTATGTTAAAGTGTGTTGTTAGTGAATGTGAATATATGTTGAGTTTAATTAAATTATAACATCAATTTAATTTAAAATTTAATAAAATTCAATTAGCTTAATTCTTTTTTACGAATCTATACAATAATTTGTTTATGACTAATTATGAAAAATAATTTAGAGATTTAAAATATAATTCCATTCCAAGATAAAACGTTGCATTTTTTAAATTAATTTGAGTTCATGAATAAAATATTAATATCTTGGTAACGGGTAGGTGTGTACTTCTTTGTTCTTTTAGATAAAAAAAGTACATACCTACTTCAGGGCCTAGCATCCCTGCCCACGTGAGCTCGTGATTCTTTTATCAAAGAGAATCATGTCCTACCCTGATCCTAACCTACTTCGATCCCTATTTTCCCAAATACTTATTCCTTTAAAATCGAAGTGTATCGCGAGTATATTTTTACTTGTGCGCGAGTGGAATAGTGTGTTCCCTAAGGGGTCAGAGTCTTCCAGGTGGAGGCTCCAGACGTTGGCTGTTAAGGTAACATATCTTTTTTCTATTCTTAAAAATAAATAATTAAGAAATACTCTAAATTTTTTCAAGTTTAAAAATAAATAAAGTTCAATATAAATAAATAAATATTACATTAAAAATAATTTTATTTCGAATATTTCTTTAAATTTACTTCACTATATTATTTTACTAATAGCATTTTTTCTTTTTTCAGGTAGGTGCTCGCCTTACTTATACTAACAGGCAAGATTAAGTATTTGATTTTCTTATTTTATGGAAAATCAAATTCTTTATCTTTGGGTAACGGGTAGGTGTGTACTTTTTTGTTCTTTTAGATAAAAAAGTACATACCTACTTCAGGGCCTAGCATCCCTGCCCACGTGAGCTCATGATTCTTTTATCAAAAGAATCATGTCCTATCCCTAATCCTAACCTACTTCAATCCCAATTTTCCCTAATCCTTATTCCTCGGAATCGAAGTGTATCGCGAGTATATTTTTACTTGTGCGCGAGTGGAATAGTGTGTTCCCTAAGGGGTCAGAGTCTTCCAGGTCGAGGCTCCAGACGTTGGCTGTTAAGGTAACATATCTTTTTCTATTCTTAAAAATAAATAATTAAGAAATACTCTAAATTTTTTCAAGTTTAAAAAATAAATAAATTTCAATATAAATAAATAAATATTACATTAAAAATAATTTTATTTCGAATATTTCTTCAAATTTACTTCACTATATTATTTTACTAATAGCATTTTTTTTCTTTTTTCAGGTAGGTGCCCGCCTTACTTATACTAACAGGGAAGATTAAGTATTTGATTTTCTTATTTTATGGAAAATCAGATTCTTTATCTTTGGGTAACGGGTAGGTGTGTACTTTTTTGTTCTTTTAGATAAAAAAGTACATACCTACTTCAGGGCCTAGCATCCCTGCCCACGTGAGCTCATGATTCTTTTACCAAAAGAATCATGTCCTATCCCTAATCCTAACCTACTTCAATCCCAATTTTCCCTAATCCTTATTCCTCGGAAAGTGTATCGCGAGTATATTTTTACTTGTGCGCGAGTGGAATAGTGTGTTCCTATGGGGTCAGAGTCTTCCAGGTCGAGGCTCCAGACGTTGGCTGTTAAGGTAACATATCTTTTTCTATTCTTAAAAATAAATAATTAAGAAATACTCTAAATTTTTTCAAGTTTAAAAAAAAATAAAGTTCAATATAAATAAATAAATATTACATTAAAAATAATTTTATTTCGAATATTTCTTCAAATTTACTTCAGTATATTATTTTACTAATAGCATTTTTTTCTTTTTTCAGGTAGGTGCTCGCCTTACTTATACTAACAGGGAAGATTAAGTAGTTGATTTTCATTTATTTTATAGGTAGGTGCTCGTCATACTAATACTAATATTAATATGAAATAATTTTTTATAAATAAATAAATTAATTAAAATTATAAATTACCTATATTCAATTTTGAAATTCTTTTCCTTTTTCTAAATTTAATTCAAGATTTTATTTTGAGATAATTTCGCCTTAATATATTTTCAGTTTAATAAAATTATTTCACATGGATAGATAATAAAATTTCACTTTTTGTTAAAAAATTACATTCAATAGTAAATAATAAATAATTCGATTTTAAAAATAATCCCCTTATAATTAAATATTCCCATCTAAACTTCAATCTATTTATTTTCTTTTTACTGATCTAAAACTACATAGGTTAAAATTGAAATTTCTCTCATCATACTTAGATCTACAAATTTTTCATAAAATTTTTATTCCAAATTGTCGAATGTTTAAGACTTTGATCCGAAACAAATTGCAGTATTGGAGACATTGTACTGGTATTTGTTTCGTAAAAGGTCTTTTAACAATTACTTATCTCAAGTCTAGACGTATTTTGCTACAAATAAAATGTCTCCTATTTGTTTCAAAACACGTCTAGCCTTGAAATTTTCATTATTTTCCCATTTTGAAATTTCGAATTCTATTTCTGAGTGTTTTATACATTAAAAAAAAAAGAAAATATATTAAATTTTAAAATCATCAATATGCGTTCAAAATTAAACTAATAATCTACCTTTAATTATTATTTATTTATCTATCCATGTGGGGGGTGGTGACAGCTGCCTTCTCGTGGTGCCCCCTGTTTTCGCTAAACAGCTGTCTATGTCTCGGTATAAATTAACTATCGAGACATAATCATATATAATAATTACATTTGCATAATTTTTTCATACCGTTTAATTATAATTAATGATAATAATCAATTTCGAAATCACCAGTATACAATTATAATTTCTATTTTTACAGTCTGAGTTATAAGTTTTTGGATATTACAAAAATATTAATAAATTCTTCTTTTAAATTTTAATAACTAAAATTCATTTAAAATTTATGTAAATAATAATATATTATATATGTAATTTGAAATATTTATATTCGACTGAAAATATAAGTGAAATTTTTCTACGTCATTGTCTCTAATAATTCCTAGTATAATAATTTAGTAAGTAATAAATTCAATGCCCAAGTGCAGAATTTTTTCTAAATTAAATGGTTGTTGAGATAAATATTCGCTATAAATTATTATGAAAAAAAATTTGGAGATTTGAAATATGATTCCATTCCAAGATTACACAATGCATTTTTGAAATTAATTTGAGATCCTGAATAAAATATTAATATCTGCGTAACTGGTAGGATCGAAATCTTTCGCGAGTATATTTTTACTTGTGCGCGTGGCTAAGTGTGTTCCTGTGGGGTCAGAGTATTCCTGGTCCAGTCACGAGACTTTGGCTCTTAAGGTAAGATAATTTCATAATTAAATAAGTTAGAAATATTCTAAATTTTAATGTAATTTGAAATATTTATATTTGACTGATAATACAAGTCAAATTTTTTCGACGCAATTTGTCTCTAATAATTCTTTGTTTAATAATTTAAGTACCTGGCTACCGAGCGAAGCTCGGTAAATCTTTGCTTTTGTTAATAGCTATATATTAATACCCGAACCCCCCCCCCCTTTGCCCCCCGGACCACCATAACTTCGTCCCACCTCTTGCACTCCCACACCCCACGCCTACACCCCCACTCCGCCCCCGAAACCCAATACCTCCCCACGGCCCCCCACCACAGAACCCCACCTTCTGCACCCCCACATCTACCCCCGCCCACACACCCAGTTTTTGAATTTCTAGCCTTCAGTGGTCCACAGATTATGTGTATATAACATAAGTATATAAATAAATACGGTATAATTATTTTCTTACTTTATCCAATGCGAAGCATGGGGAAATATAAATATATATATTTGATAAAGTTTAGCAACGATCAGTTGCAGTTTATTTTGAACAAGATATATATCGCTAGACCACTGCTGGTTGAAGCTATTTGAGTCTGATGAGTCTTAAGTCTGGACCAAGAGAGAATGAAAAAGATGTTATCCATTTGGCTATAATCCAACATCATTTTCGCGATTGGCCCGCATGACACTTTTTATATCAAACACAGATATGGATCACCAAATGAATTTGAAATCTGAGATGTTATATATTCAATCTCCCAGTCCAGCCCGTCCGATCTGTTAATACGTTTGTTAGGTGTTTGCCATTAATTAATCATATGTTTCTCGTATTTGATTTGATACTTATACTATTAGTGTGATTACTTAGTAGGCCAACTCCTGCAGAAAACTATGATTAGATTTTGGGCTCTATAAGCTTCAGAACTTAATGTTTAAAAACGCCAAAAATATATTTTTAAAAAAGATTTAACTGATGTTTTAAGCCGTTGTTATGATAAACGGATAAATATAGGGTCACCCATATCTTTTTGACGATTTCAATCTTAAATAAAATCTGATAAAAAAACGCCGGAGAGATACGGTGGACGAGCTCTGTTGGTAGGGCAAAAGTGAAAATTTAGTTTTTTGTAGGATTTCATTACCATGGATCATTTAAAAAATGAAGAACGTGCGTTCATCGCAGAGTGCTATGTTGTGATATGCCTTTTTCAACATGTTACATAAGTCTACGCGGAAGTATTAGGCTTATGTAATTACGAAAGCTTGACCTGATTATGTAATGATATTTAAGCGCGGAATTTCTGATAATCAGGGCGTATGACATACGATCGAGAGGTCTGTCAAATATCTGGCTACCCTTCCTCTGTACTTATTCTCAACAAACCTTGTATTACATAATACATCTTGTTATAATTATTTACCAATCTCTAACCATATTATAACAATTGCCGCCCTCTATACAATATATCATACCTAAGAGTTGTGGTGGAATCTGCGAGTTTCGAAAATATTTTGCGATTCCACCTCGAGGACGTATTCCGCAAAGTGCAACGATATTATTGCACGCTGCAGAATACGTCTTCGAGGTGGAATCGCAAAATATTTTCGAAACTCGCGTTAAACGCATTCACAGATTTACCACAATGAAAATAGCACTCTACGGCGAACGCACGGTCTTCCTTCTTGAAATAATCCATGGTTCTGCTATCCTATTTATGAAACGAAATTTCCACTTTTACGCTACCGATAGAGCGGGCAACCGTTTCTCATCCACGTTTTTAATAGATTTAAGATTGAAATCGTCAAAAAGATATGGGTGACCGGTAGGTATACTACTTTGATCAAAAAGTTTCAGGAATTTATCCAGAAAATCAAAAATACAAATTTATTCATCAAAATCGATATTGCCCCATTGAAAGTACTCTCCATCGACTACAGCGCACTCATGCCAGCGCTTAATCCAATCCTCAAAACATGTTTTATACTCGGTTTTCGTTATGGACTATCAGAACCGTTTGCGATTTTTACGATTTGAAAAATGAAATCGTCTTTGCATCAACGAGTTTGTATTAAATTTTGAGTTAAAAACGGTGTGAAAATGTTGAAGAAGTATTACTGTATCAAAAACGAACTTTTATGTGTGGCTCAAGTTTTCGTGAGTCTGTCGAGGATGACGAACTCTGTGGACATCGAAAACCGACGAAAACTTAGATAAAATCAAAAAAATGATGGCCTATAACTGTAAATTGACCATTGGAGAGATAGCAGCGTACTTGAACATCGAGTATGAATTGATGAAATTTAATATCCTAATTAAGCATATTGGGGACCATAAAAAAGGTTAAATAAAGTTTTTAGTAAAATTATATATCAAAGTACTTTACTCTAGAGTAAGATAATACTCTTTTTTAATTTTTAAATTTAAATTCTTTAAAATTTATTCATTTGATCGTTTTAATATAGTTCATTTAACCTTGCTTAAGTAAGTAAATAGAAATTTGATATGAAATTGATATTTTGGTGTTTTTTTTTAAATTATTTCTTCAGATTATTCAATGGATGTGTCTGATGGTGTGTTTGACCCCCGAAGAGAATTCTAATTATGGTGTAATATTTAAAATTTATTTTAACATATAAATAGGAATAAGGTCATATTCTTCAAAAAATCTATTATAGAAATTAATATTAGAAATTCTTTTTAAGTATTCTGATTACTATAATACATATGAAATGAAAGTTTTTTGCCTAGAGTAGCAGAATTTTTATATATTGAAGGAGACAATAAAAGAGTGTGTCTTCTGCTGGAATTATAAATTTTATTTATTTATAACGTTATAAATAAATGAAATTTATAATTCCAGCAGAAGACACACTCTTTTTATTGTCTCCTTCAATATATAAATATGGGGTAATTCTTATACAAACCGAACACCTTTCTGACCGAGCCATTTTTGATTTGCGTTAAATTTTTTTAAGGTAGTTGTTTCGGGACAATACTAGCAAAAAGTTAATGCTAGAGTATATAGAACCGAAAATAAGGATTCATAGTTCATAAGCCCAAAACTTTTTGCTGTTTATGTACCAATTCTAGCCCAAGGGCGGATCCAGGGGGGGGGCGAATGGGGGCGACCGCCCCCGTACAGGACCCGTGCCTGGCGGAGTGCAACACGTGCGTCGCACGCAGAAGACCAAAAAACGGCGGCCAAATCGACAGGGAATTTATAACAATTTTTTTATTTTAATGAACTTAAAATATGACATATGAAATTTGTAAAAAAACAAAACATTTATTTTTTAAAAAATTTTAAAATTGAAAAATAAAGTTCTATGTGTGTGTGTGCAAGGGGGGGCGGCGTCTCTGCCCCCCCCCCCTCCCCTCCGCTTGAACAATTCGATCGTGACACACTTTCAAGATAAAAAGTAGAGCTTATATACATCGGGCACCTTATATACATTCTCCCCCCCCCATAAAAAATTCCTGGATCCGCCCTTGTTCTAGCCAATCGCGTGCTCGTTTGAAAAATTTGGCACCATTGTAAGAGATTGAATATTTTTATATTAAAATAACAGATAAAATACATTTAAAATTTTTTTAAAAATCGTTTTGTTATTTTTTAACAAATGTAATCAACGCCTACGTTACAGGTTATGAATTTTATAATTTTGAAAATATCTAGCCCATGCATCTTTCGCTGGTTAAATAAATGCGCTGTTGCCAAATTGTTTTTTGTATAAATTTATTTTATACATTTTTCGTTATTTATTCCTTATTATCTCAGAAACTGTGTTGTAACTATGAATCAAAATTGTCTTAAAATATGTATTGGTTATTGTTTAATGTTGGTTTAGTTTTTTATAAAAATGCTAAGAACGGTTTATTAATTATAATTAAATATATATGTAAACTTTCCGATATCCCGTATAGTGCAATGTTAAAGAGCCTGAAAAACTCGATTTTTGAAATTTAATATCTCTGGAACTGTATTGTTCATAAATTTCGTTTTGACACCAATCGATGCAGAAGTATTTAAATAATAATCTATATAAATCTCAAAAAATCCTAAGAAAACGCATTTGGCAAACAACTACCTTAAGGTTCTTTATCGAAAAAAAAAAATGAATACGTGTCAGAAGATTTTTTTATTTATTTTTTTTTCTGGAAAATATAGTGTCGAAAATGAGATTTTCGTGATTTTTGCCTTGAGAACTCACCCCCGGTTGTTTTTGAGCTACAGAAAACTGTTTTTTTTTTTTAATTTAAAAGTAAAAGAGTTATTTTAAGAAGAATATGGTTGCAAAAAAATTTATGAAAAATTTTTTATTGTCATAAACAATCGATTTTTAACAATCTTTCCCACCTCGTAGCACGTTTTAAATATAACCATCGCATTTCACGTCAATTTTTCTATCGAAAATGCTTTTTTTATCGATCGATGGAGAAATAATTAATACTATTCCAAAAAATTAAATAAACTAGCGCGATACCTGAGATCGGCGCACCTCATTTTCTCGCCTGATACCGTTCTTCTCTGTATTATATGTAGTATAATATATAGTACCTGGAGGCACCGAGCGATGCTCGGTAACTTCTTCCTTCAGTTAAAACCTTCATTTTAATATTATTTTTAATTTAAAATTCTGATAAAAAGGTCGATTTTTATTTGAGAGCCGTTTTCAAATTAAAAACAAATACAAATATATATAGTATTCGCCCACTACCCCACCCCGCTTGACCCCACCCCCGAAACCTCGCCCTACCCTCATATCCCCCACCACTGCACCTCACCTCCTGCACCTGTTTTGATTCAACCATATGATTTATTTTTATTCATCCAATTGTTAATAAATAAAACCTATCAAAATGTGTTGTTTTTTCAGAAAATTGATACCTGCTTATGCGAAATATATTTTAAAATAAATTCTTGATTATTTTTTATTCTATTAAATAAATAAAGTTCTTTATAAAAACAATTATAAAACGTTTATTAATATTTCTAACGTTTAGGTTGAACAAAATATGTTAAAATCCACAATCACAATACTTTTTCAAGGCCTTTTAGAACAATGAAACAAACAATCCATTGTCTGCCTGGGAACAAAAGGAAAAGGGAAACATTTTTTAAAACCCTAAGAATGGGATTTGTCTACCGGAGAATAATTAATTTGATTACGAAAAAACCCATCAAAAACAATTTTGTCAAAGGTGAGACCGTGACAGATCGAATTGTCACCCCGAAAATCCCTAACCCATGAATTTCATCAAAATCGGTAGAGTCGTTTTCAAAATAGAACTAAGATACAAATATATAAACAAATAAATAAATATACAATTTTTGCTCGTTTAATAAGAGTAGATTATGTAGTGTGTAGAAATGATATATAATATAATTATTATTCAATTAAATAATATTATTAAATTAGACTTAGCGAGAATGAAAAATAACTCAATAATGTTCATATAACATCTGCCGGTTAATCAGTAAGAGAGTTCTTAATTTTGAAATTTGATTTATATATACCGGGTGAGTTTTTTTATTTTGAAACAGTCTTAAAACTCAAAAACCGTTCTTTATATGAAAAATGTTTCAAATAAAAGTTTATTTATATCGAGGGGGAACTAAACTGGGGTATTGTTTGCCGACCTAGAACAAGCTTTAAAGGGTATTTCAAAGTCAAGTTCTGTTCTTTAAATGGAAACCTATATATTTCTTTACATATTCATAATTTAGAAAAAAATGAACAACTTTTATAAGAACTATTTTTTTATACGACATCAAATAAACAAAATAGATGAATCAATTATTAGATCTCAAAAAAAAATTATAATAATTATTCTTAACAATCATTCAACCAAGGGGGATCCAGTAATTTTTTATGGGGGGGGGGGGAAATGTATATAAGGTGCCCGATGTATATAAGAACTACTTTTTATCTCGAAAGTGTGTAGCGATCGTCGATCGTCCAAGCGGGGGGTGGGGGTCAGAGACGCCCCCCCCACACACACACATACATAGAACTTTATTTTCAATTTTAAAATTTTTTGAAAAAATAAATGTTTTTTTTTACAAATTTCATATCTCAAATTTTAAGTTCATTAAAATAAAAAAAATATAAAAAAAAAATGTTATAAATTCCCTGTCGATTTGGCCGCCGTTTTTGGCCTCTGCGTGCGACGCACGTGTTGCACTCCCACCAGGGACGGGCCTCTATGGGGGGGGAGCGGTCGCCTCCTCCCCCCCTGGATCCGCCCTTGCATTCAATTTAATTATCAAATAAATATGATAAAATAATTAATTTTTAAATAAATAATTATTAAATTGAAAAGTGACAACAATGAAAATAAGTGTTTATAATGATTTTAATACTTCATTATACACAAATTTAAGAGATTATTTCTACTTATTGAACTACTTAAATTTTTGAGTTTAAAAAAGTTTATTTCTCGTGTCAATCCAGTATAGTTATATTATATTACTATAAATAAAAATGGAGCATTTTTTGTTGAAGACAGAATTGAAATAGTCTTAATTTATGCGGTGAATGTGAAAGAAGTGTGCCATATGCTAGCATTGAAAGAAATGGATGCCGAGAGTTTTGCTGATAAGAATACGACCCTCACAAGCTTCATTTTATCGTGTTGTAAATCTGTTAAAAAAAAACAGGAAATGTAAAGGCTACTAAGAAACTGAAACAGGCTAAAAAACGGTTATTTTCATTGTTGTGACTTTTCGATTTAATAATTATTTATTTAATAATTAATTATTTAATTATTTTTATTTGATAATTAAGTTGAATGATTGTTAAAAATAATTATTAGGATTTTATTTGAGATCTAATAATTGATTTAATATTTTGTTTATTTGATGTCGGATAAAAAAATAGTTCTTATGAAAGTTGTTCAGTTTTTTTTGTAGATTATGAATATGAAAATAAATATATAGGTTTCCATTTAAAAAACAGAACTTGACCTTAAAATACCCTTGAAAGTTTGTTCTAGATCGACAAATAATAGCGTACTTTAGTTTCACCCTCGAAATAAATAAAGTTTTATTTGAAATCAAGAGAAAAAACTCACCCGGTATATATACGGTATATATGTATGTATGGATAAATTTTTTGTAAGGCAATATAATTTCTATACGTACTTTGAAAATAATTATTAATTCGACTTAATTCTAATTCCTCTAATATAAAGAGAAATGGGAATGTATATAAACAAGAATAAAGGATTGTTCTGGAGAAGAATGAAGGGTTAAACAATTAGTAGTAATGAGTGAAAATCGAATGGTCTGCTTGAAAATTGGTTAAATAATTAAAAGTGATAAATGAAAATAGTATGACGTATTATTATAAGCCGATTAAGATTATCTGGGAAGATAAGCTAAGAATAGCTTGCACTAATTGCTCTCGAAGGCTATATAAGAGAGGAAGTGATAGGGACAGAGGGGTATGGGAGAGGCGGGGGATAGGGACAGAGGTTGTGGGAGGGGGGGGATAGGGACAGAGGTTGTGGGAGGGGGATAGGGACAAGGGTATATAAGGAGAGAGTGATAGGGAAATTAACAGTGTGTCTCAAGCAGTGGTCAGTGAAACATCAAGTGGGAATATTACAATATGACCTCTCCACCTTCATCCATCCTCTGAGATTACTCCACCGCTCACTAATAAACAACCTTTCACTTCGAAATAAGCCTTCATCTCTTAAATTAATTATATTTATAGAAAATTAAATATAAATGTATTTATTTCTAATTATTATAGTTATAGGTAAGTAGAAATCGTGGGTTTTATGTTAAAGTGTGTTGTTAGTGAAAGTGAATATATGTTGAGTTTAATTAAATTATAACATCAATTTAATTTAAAATTTAATAAAATTCAATTAGCTTAATTCTTTTTTACGAATCTATACAATAATTTGTTTATGACTAATTATGAAAAATAATTTAGAGATTTAAAATATAATTCCATTCCAAGATAAAACGTTGCATTTTTGAAATTAATTTGAGTTCATGAATAAAATATTAATATCTTGGTAACGGGTAGGTGTGTACTTCTTTGTTCTTTTAGATAAAAAAGTACATACCTACTTCAGGGCCTAGCATCCCTGCCCACGTGAGCTCATGATTCTTTTATCAAAGAGAATCATGTCCTATCCCTAATCCTAACCTACTTCGATCCCTATTTTCCCAAATACTTATTCCTCTGGAAATCGAAGTGTATCGCGAGTATATTTTTACTTGTGCGCGAGTGGAATAGTGTGTTCCCTAAGGGGTCAGAGTCTTCCAGGTCGAGGCTCCAGACGTTGGCTGTTAAGGTAACATATCTTTTTCTATTCTTAAAATTAAATAATTAAGAAATACTCTAAATTTTTTCAAGTTTAAAAAAAAATAAAGTTCAATATAAATAAATAAATATTACATTAAAAATAATTTTATTTCGAATATTTCTTTAAATTTACTTTACTATAATATTTTACTAATAGCATTTTTTTTCTTTTTTCAGGTAGGTGCCCGCCTTACTTATTACTAACAGGGAAGATTAAGTATTTGATTTTCTTATTTTATGGAAAATCAGATTCTTTATCTTTGGGTAACGGGTAGGTGTGTACTTTTTTGTTCTTTTAGATAAAAAAGTACATGCCTACTTCAGGGCCTAGCATCCCTGCCCACGTGAGCTCATGATTCTTTTACCAAAAGAATCATGTCCTATCCCTAATCCTAACCTACTTCAATCCCAATTTTCCCTAATCCTTATTCCTCGGAAAGTGTATCGCGAGTATATTTTTACTTGTGCTCGAGTGGAATAGTGTGTTCCCTAAGGGGTCAGAGTCTTCCAGGTCGAGGCTCCAGACGTTGGCTGTTAAGGTAACATATCTTTTTCTATTCTTAAAATTAAATAATTAAGAAATACTCTAAATTTTTTCAAGTTTAAAAAATAAATAAAGTTCAATATAAATAAATAAATATTACATTAAAAATAATTTTATTTCGAATATTTCTTCAAATTTACTTTACTATAATATTTTACTAATAGCATTTTTTTTCTTTTTTCAGGTAGGTGCCCGCCTTACTTATTACTAACAGGGAAGATTAAGTATTTGATTTTCTTATTTTATGGAAAATCAGATTCTTTATCTTTGGGTAACGGGTAGGTGTGTACTTTTTTGTTCTTTTAGATAAAAAAGTACATACCTACTTCAGGGCCTAGCATCCCTGCCCACGTGAGCTCATGATTCTTTTACCAAAAGAATCATGTCCTATCCCTAATCCTAACCTACTTCAATCCCAATTTTCCCTAATCCTTATTCCTCGGAAAGTGTATCGCGAGTATATTTTTACTTGTGCGCGAGTGGAATAGTGTGTTCCTATGGGGTCAGAGTCTTCCAGGTCGAGGCTCCAGACGTTGGCTGTTAAGGTAACATATCTTTTTCTATTCTTAAAATTAAATAATTAAGAAATACTCTAAATTTTTTCAAGTTTAAAAAAAAATAAAGTTCAATATAAATAAATAAATATTACATTAAAAATAATTTTATTTCGAATATTTCTTTAAATTTACTTTACTATAATATTTTACTAATAGCATTTTTTTCTTTTTTCAGGTAGGTGCCCGCCTTACTTATTACTAACAGGGAAGATTAAGTATTTGATTTTCTTATTTTATGGAAAATCAGATTCTTTATCTTTGGGTAACGGGTAGGTGTGTACTTTTTTGTTCTTTTAGATAAAAAAGTACATGCCTACTTCAGGGCCTAGCATCCCTGCCCACGTGAGCTCATGATTCTTTTACCAAAAGAATCATGTCCTATCCCTAATCCTAACCTACTTCAATCCCAATTTTCCCTAATCCTTATTCCTCGGAAAGTGTATCGCGAGTATATTTTTACTTGTGCTCGAGTGGAATAGTGTGTTCCTATGGGGTCAGAGTCTTCCAGGTCGAGGCTCCAGACGTTGGCTGTTAAGGTAACATATCTTTTTCTATTCTTAAAATTAAATAATTAAGAAATACTCTAAATTTTTTCAAGTTTAAAAAAAAATAAAGTTCAATATAAATAAATAAATATTACATTAAAAATAATTTTATTTCGAATATTTCTTTAAATTTACTTTACTATAATATTTTACTAATAGCATTTTTTTTCTTTTTTCAGGTAGGTGCCCGCCTTACTTATTACTAACAGGGAAGATTAAGTATTTGATTTTCTTATTTTATGGAAAATCAGATTCTTTATCTTTGGGTAACAGGTAGGTGTGTACTTTTTTGTTCTTTTAGATAAAAAAGTACATGCCTACTTCAGGGCCTAGCATCCCTGCCCACGTGAGCTCATGATTCTTTTACCAAAAGAATCATGTCCTATCCCTAATCCTAACCTACTTCAATCCCAATTTTCCCTAATCCTTATTCCTCGGAAAGTGTATCGCGAGTATATTTTTACTTGTGCTCGAGTGGAATAGTGTGTTCCTATGGGGTCAGAGTCTTCCAGGTCGAGGCTCCAGACGTTGGCTGTTAAGGTAACATATCTTTTTCTATTCTTAAAATTAAATAATTAAGAAATACTCTAAATTTTTTCAAGTTTAAAAAAAAATAAAGTTCAATATAAATAAATAAATATTACATTAAAAATAATTTTATTTCGAATATTTCTTTAAATTTACTTTACTATAATATTTTACTAATAGCATTTTTTTTCTTTTTTCAGGTAGGTGCCCGCCTTACTTATACTAACAGGGAAGATTAAGTATTTGATTTTCTTATTTTATGGAAAATCAGATTCTTTATCTTTGGGTAACAGGTAGGTGTGTACTTTTTTGTTCTTTTAGATAAAAAAGTACATGCCTACTTCAGGGCCTAGCATCCCTGCCCACGTGAGCTCATGATTCTTTTACCAAAAGAATCATGTCCTATCCCTAATCCTAACCTACTTCAATCCCAATTTTCCCTAATCCTTATTCCTCGGAAAGTGTATCGCGAGTATATTTTTACTTGTGCGCGAGTGGAATAGTGTGTTCCTATGGGGTCAGAGTCTTCCAGGTCGAGGCTCCAGACGTTGGCTGTTAAGGTAACATATCTTGTACGTGTCAGAGGAGTTTTTTATTTATTTTTTTTTCTGGAAAATATGAGTGTCGAAAATGTGAGATTTTTCGTGATTTTTGCCTTAGGAGACTCATCCCCGGATGTTTATGAGCTCACGGATTGTTTTTTAGCTTTTTTTTAATTAAAAAGTAAAAAGAGTTAGTTTAGAAGAAAATGGTATGAAAAATTTTTTATTGTCATAAACAATCGATTTTTAACAATCTTTCCCACCTCGTAGCACGTTTTAAGTATAACCATCGCATTTCACGTCAATTTTTCTATCGAAAATGACTTTTTTATCGATCGATGGAGAAATAATTAATACTATACCAAAAATTTAAATAAGCTAGCGCGATACCTGAGATCGGCGCACCTCATTTTCTCGCCTGATACCGTTCTTCTCTGTATTATATGTAGTATAATATATAGTACCTGGAGGCACCGAGCGATGCTCGGTAACTTCTTCCTTCAGTTAAAACCTTCATTTTAATATTATTTTTAATTTAAAATTCTGATAAAAAGGTCGATTTTTATTTGAGAGCCGTTTTCAAATTAAAAACAAATACAAAAATATATATAGTATTCTGCACCCCACCCCACCCCGCTTGACCCCACCCCCGAAACCTCGCCCTACCCTCAGATCCCCCACCACTGCACCTCACCTCCTGCACCTGTTTGATTCAACCATATGATTTATTTTTATTCATCCAATTGTTAATAAATAAAACCTATCAAAATGTGTTGTTTTTTCAGAAAATTGATACCTGCTTATGCAGAAATATATTTTAAAATAAATTCTTGATTATTTTTTATTCTATTAAATAAATAAAGTTCTTTATAAAAACAATTATAAAACGTTTATTAATATTTCTAACGTTTAGGTTGAACAAAATATGTTAAAATCCACAATCACAATACTTCTTCAAGGCCTTTTAGAACAATGAAAACAAACAATCCATTGTCTGCCTGGGAACAAAAGGAAAAGGGAAACATTTTTTAAAACCCTAAGAATGGGATTTGTCTACCGGAGAATAATTAATTTGATTACGAAAAAACCCATCAAAAACAATTTTGTCAAAGGTGAGACCGTGACAGATCGAATTGTCACCCCGAAAATCCCCTAACCCATGAATTTCATCAAAATCGGTAGAGTCGTTTTCAAAATAGAACTAAGATACAAATATATAAACAAATAAATAAATATACAATTTTTGCTCGTTTAATAAGAGTAGATTATGTAGTGTGTAGAAATGATATATAATATAATTATTATTCAATTAAATAATATTATTAAATTAGACTTAGCGAGAATGAAAAATAACTCAATAATGTTCATATAACATCTGCCGGTTAATCAGTAAGAGAGTTCTTAATTTTGAAATTTGATTTATATATACCGGGTGAGTTTTTTTATTTTGAAACAGTCTTAAAACTCAAAAACCGTTCTTTATATGAAAAATGTTTCAAATAAAAGTTTATTTATATCGAGGGGGAACTAAACTGGGGTATTGTTTGCCGACCTAGAACAAGCTTTAAAGGGTATTTCAAAGTCAAGTTCTGTTCTTTAAATGGAAACCTATATATTTCTTTACATATTCATAATTTAGAAAAAAATGAACAACTTTTATAAGAACTATTTTTTATACGACATCAAATAAACAAAATAGATGAATCAATTATTAGATCTCAAAAAAAAATTATAATAATTATTCTTAACAATCATTCAACCAAGGGGGATCCAGTAATTTTTTATGGGGGGGGGAGAATGTATATAAGGTGCCCGATGTATATAAGAACTACTTTTTATCTCGAAAGTGTGTAGCGATCGTCGATCGTCCAAGCGGGGGGTGGGGGTCAGAGACGCCCCCCCCCCCCACACACACACATACATAGAACTTTATTTTCAATTTTAAAATTTTTTGAAAAAATAAATGTTTTTTTTTTACAAATTTCATATCTCAAATTTTAAGTTCATTAAAATAAAAAAAATATAAAAAAAAAATGTTATAAATTCCCTGTCGATTTGGCCGCCGTTTTTGGCCTCTGCGTGCGACGCACGTGTTGCACTCCCACCAGGGACGGGCCTCTATGGGGGGGGAGCGGTCGCCTCCTCCCCCTGGATCCGCCCTTGCATTCAATTTAATTATCAAATAAATATGATAAAATAATTAATTTTTAAATAAATAATTATTAAATTGAAAAGTGACAACAATGAAAATAAGTGTTTATAATGATTTTAATACTTCATTATACACAAATTTAAGAGATTATTTCTACTTATTGAACTACTTAAATTTTTGAGTTTAAAAAAGTTTATTTCTCGTGTCAATCCAGTATAGTTATATTATATTACTATAAATAAAAATGGAGCATTTTTTGTTGAAGACAGAATTGAAATGGTCTTAATTTATGCGGTGAATGTGAAAGAAGTGTGCCATATGCTAGCATTGAAAGAAATGGATGCCGAGAGTTTTGCTGATAAGAATAGACCCTCACAAGCTTCATTTTATCGTGTTGTAAATCTGTTAAAAAAAAAACAGGAAATCTAAAGGCTACTAAGAAACTGAAACAGGCTAAAAAACGCTTATTTTCATTGTTGTGACTTCGATTTAATAATTATTTATTTAATAATTAATTATTTAATTATTTTTATTTGATAATTAAAGTTGAATGATTGTTAAAAATAATTATTAGGATTTTATTTGAGATCTAATAATTGATTTAATATTTTGTTTATTTGATGTCGGATAAAAAAATAATTCTTATGAAAGTTGTTCAGTTTTTTTTGTAGATTATGAATATGAAAATAAATATATAGGTTTCCATTTAAAAAACAGAACTTGACCTTAAAATACCCTTGAAAGTTTGTTCTAGATCGACAAATAATAGCGTACTTTAGTTTCACCCTTCGAGATAAATAAAGTTTTATTTGAAATCAAGAGAAAAGACTCACCCGGTATATATACGGTATATATGTATGTATGGATAAATTTTTTGTCAGGCAATATAATTTCTATATGTACTTTGAAAATAATTATTAATTCGACTTAATTCTAATTCCTCTAATATAAAGAGAAATGGGAATGTATATAAACAAGAATAAAGGATTGTTCTGGAGAAGAATGAAGGGTTAAACAATTAGTAGTAATGAGTGAAAATCGAATGGTCTGCTTGAAAATTGGTTAAATAATTAAAAGTGATAAATGAAAATAGTATGACGTATTATTATAAGCCGATTAAGATTATCTGGGAAGATAAGCTAAGAATAGCTTGCACTAATTGCTCTCGAGGGCTATATAAGAGGGGAAGTGATAGGGACAGAGGGAGTATGTGAGAGGCGGGGAGATAGGGACAGAGGGGTGATGGGGGTGGAGGGGGGGGAGATAGGGACAAGGATATATAAGGAGAGAGTGATAGGGAAATTAACAGTGTGTCTCAAGCAGTGGTCAGTGAAACATCAAGTGGGAATATTACAATATGGCCTCTCCACCTACATCCAGCCTCTGAGATTACTCCACCGCTCACTAATAAACAACCTTTCACTTCGAAAACAAGCCTTCATCTCTTAAATTAATTATATTTATAGAAAATTAGATATAAATGTATTTATTTCTAATTATTATAGTTATAGGTAAGTAGAAATCGTGGGTTGTATGTTAAAGTGTGTTGGTAGTGAATGTGAATATATTTTGAGTTCAATTAAATTCCTAACATCAAGTTTAATTTAAAATTTAATAATAATTCAATTACCTTAATTCTTTTTTACGAATCTATACAATAATTTAATTTTTGATTAATTATGAAAAATAATTTAGAGATTTCAAATATAATTACATTCCAAGATAAAACGTTGCATTTTTGAAATTAATTTGAGATCATGAATAAAATATTAATATCTGGGTAACGGGTAGGTGTGTACTTCTTTGTTCTTTTAGATAAAAAAAGTACATACCTACTTCAGGGCCTAGCATCCCTGCCCACGTGAGCTCATGATTCTTTTATCAAAGAGAATCATGTCCTATCCCTAATCCTAACCTACTTCGATCCCTATTTTCCCAAATCCTTATTCCTTTGAAATCGAAGTGTTTCGCGAGTATATTTTTACTTGTGCGCGAGTGGAATAGTGTGTTCCTATGGGGTCAGAGTCTTCCAGGTCGAGGCTCGAGACGTTGGCTGTTAAGGTAACATATCTTTATCTATTCTTAAAATTAAATAATTAAGAAATACTCTAAATTTTTTCAAGTACTTTTTTCGAGTTTAAAAAAAATAAAGTTCAATTAAAATAAATAAATATTACATTAAAAATAATTTTATTTCGAATATTTCTATAAATTTACTTCACTATATTATTTTACTAATAGTATTTTTTTCTTTTTTCAGGTAGGTGCTCGCCCTACTTATATCAACAGCCAAGATTAAGTATTTGATTTTCTTATTTAATGGAAAATCAAATTCTTTATCTTTGGGTAACAGGTAGGTGTGTACTTTTTTGTTCTTTTAGATAAAAAGTACATGCCTACTTCAGGGCCTAGCATCCCTGCCCACGTGAGCTCATGATTCTTTTATCAAAAGAATCATGTCCTATCCCTAATCCTAACCTACTTCAATCCCAATTTTCCCTAAATCCTTATTCCTCGGAAATCGAAGTGTATCGCGAGTATATTTTTACTTGTGCTCGAGTGGAATAGTGTGTTCCTAAGGGGTCAGAGTCTTCCAGGTCGAGGCTCCAGACGTTGGCTGTTAAGGTAACATATCTTTTTCTATTCTTAAAATTAAATAATTAAGAAATACTCTAAATTTTTTCAAGTTTAAAAAATAAATAAAGTTCAATATAAATAAATAAATATTACATTAAAAATAATTTTATTTCGAATATTTCTTTAAATTTACTTTACTATAATATTTTACTAATAGCATTTTTTTTCTTTTTTCAGGTAGGTGCCCGCCTTACTTATTACTAACAGGGAAGATTAAGTATTTGATTTTCTTATTTTATGGAAAATCAGATTCTTTATCTTTGGGTAACGGGTAGGTGTGTACTTTTTTGTTCTTTTAGATAAAAAAGTACATGCCTACTTCAGGGCCTAGCATCCCTGCCCACGTGAGCTCATGATTCTTTTACCAAAAGAATCATGTCCTATCCCTAATCCTAACCTACTTCAATCCCAATTTTCCCTAATCCTTATTCCTCGGAAAGTGTATCGCGAGTATATTTTTACTTGTGCTCGAGTGGAATAGTGTGTTCCTATGGGGTCAGAGTCTTCCAGGTCGAGGCTCCAGACGTTGGCTGTTAAGGTAACATATCTTTTTCTATTCTTAAAATTAAATAATTAAGAAATACTCTAAATTTTTTCAAGTTTAAAAAAAAATAAAGTTCAATATAAATAAATAAATATTACATTAAAAATAATTTTATTTCGAATATTTCTTTAAATTTACTTTACTATAATATTTTACTAATAGCATTTTTTTCTTTTTTCAGGTAGGTGCCCGCCTTACTTATTACTAACAGGGAAGATTAAGTATTTGATTTTCTTATTTTATGGAAAATCAGATTCTTTATCTTTGGGTAACGGGTAGGTGTGTACTTTTTTGTTCTTTTAGATAAAAAAGTACATGCCTACTTCAGGGCCTAGCATCCCTGCCCACGTGAGCTCATGATTCTTTTACCAAAAGAATCATGTCCTATCCCTAATCCTAACCTACTTCAATCCCAATTTTCCCTAATCCTTATTCCTCGGAAAGTGTATCGCGAGTATATTTTTACTTGTGCTCGAGTGGAATAGTGTGTTCCTATGGGGTCAGAGTCTTCCAGGTCGAGGCTCCAGACGTTGGCTGTTAAGGTAACATATCTTTTTCTATTCTTAAAATTAAATAATTAAGAAATACTCTAAATTTTTTCAAGTTTAAAAAAAAATAAAGTTCAATATAAATAAATAAATATTACATTAAAAATAATTTTATTTCGAATATTTCTTTAAATTTACTTTACTATAATATTTTACTAATAGCATTTTTTTCTTTTTTCAGGTAGGTGCCCGCCTTACTTATTACTAACAGGGAAGATTAAGTATTTGATTTTCTTATTTTATGGAAAATCAGATTCTTTATCTTTGGGTAACAGGTAGGTGTGTACTTTTTTGTTCTTTTAGATAAAAAAGTACATGCCTACTTCAGGGCCTAGCATCCCTGCCCACGTGAGCTCATGATTCTTTTACCAAAAGAATCATGTCCTATCCCTAATCCTAACCTACTTCAATCCCAATTTTCCCTAATCCTTATTCCTCGGAAAGTGTATCGCGAGTATATTTTTACTTGTGCTCGAGTGGAATAGTGTGTTCCTATGGGGTCAGAGTCTTCCAGGTCGAGGCTCCAGACGTTGGCTGTTAAGGTAACATATCTTTTTCTATTCTTAAAATTAAATAATTAAGAAATACTCTAAATTTTTTTCAAGTTTAAAAAAAAATAAAGTTCAATATAAATAAATAAATATTACATTAAAAATAATTTTATTTCGAATATTTCTTTAAATTTACTTTACTATAATATTTTACTAATAGCATTTTTTTTCTTTTTTCAGGTAGGTGCCCGCCTTACTTATTACTAACAGGGAAGATTAAGTATTTGATTTTCTTATTTTATGGAAAATCAGATTCTTTATCTTTGGGTAACAGGTAGGTGTGTACTTTTTTGTTCTTTTAGATAAAAAAGTACATGCCTACTTCAGGGCCTAGCATCCCTGCCCACGTGAGCTCATGATTCTTTTACCAAAAGAATCATGTCCTATCCCTAATCCTAACCTACTTCAATCCCAATTTTCCCTAATCCTTATTCCTCGGAAAGTGTATCGCGAGTATATTTTTACTTGTGCTCGAGTGGAATAGTGTGTTCCTATGGGGTCAGAGTCTTCCAGGTCGAGGCTCCAGACGTTGGCTGTTAAGGTAACATATCTTTTTCTATTCTTAAAATTAAATAATTAAGAAATACTCTAAATTTTTTCAAGTTTAAAAAAAAATAAAGTTCAATATAAATAAATAAATATTACATTAAAAATAATTTTATTTCGAATATTTCTTTAAATTTACTTTACTATAATATTTTACTAATAGCATTTTTTTTCTTTTTTCAGGTAGGTGCCCGCCTTACTTATACTAACAGGGAAGATTAAGTATTTGATTTTCTTATTTTATGGAAAATCAGATTCTTTATCTTTGGGTAACGGGTAGGTGTGTACTTTTTTGTTCTTTTAGATAAAAAAGTACATACCTACTTCAGGGCCTAGCATCCCTGCCCACGTGAGCTCATGATTCTTTTACCAAAAGAATCATGTCCTATCCCTAATCCTAACCTACTTCAATCCCAATTTTCCCTAATCCTTATTCCTCGGAAAGTGTATCGCGAGTATATTTTTACTTGTGCGCGAGTGGAATAGTGTGTTCCTATGGGGTCAGAGTCTTCCAGGTCGAGGCTCCAGACGTTGGCTGTTAAGGTAACATATCTTTTTCTATTCTTAAAATTAAATAATTAAGAAGTACTCAAGTACTTTTTTCGAGTTTTTTAAAAAAAATAAAGTTCAATATAAATAAATAAATATTCCATTAAAAATAATTTTATTTCGAATATTTCTATAAAAATACATTTACTTTACTATATTTTTTTATTAATAGTATTTTTTCTTTTTTCAGGTAGGTGCTCGTCATACTAATACTAATATTAATATGAAATAATTTTTTTAGAAATAAATAAATTAATTAAAATTATAAATTACCTATATGCAATTTTGAAATTCTTTTCTTTTTTCTAAATTTAATTCGAGATTTTGTTTTGAGACAATTTCGCCTTATATATATTTTCAGTTTAATAAAATTATTTCACATGGATAGATAATAAAATTTCACTTTTTGTTAAAAAATTACATTCAATAGTAAATAATAAATAATTCGATTTTAAAAATAATCCCCTTATAATTAAATATTCCCATCTAAACTTCAATCTAGTTATTTTCTTTTTACTGATCTAAAACTACATAAGTTAATATCGAAATTTCTCTCATCATACTTAGATCTACAAATTTTTTATATTTGTTTCTTAAATACAAATATTTCGCAAAATTTTTATTCCAAATTGTCGAATGTTTAAGACTTTGATCCGAAACAAATTGCAGTATTGGAGACATTGTACTGGTATTTGTTTCGTAAAAGGTCTTTTAACAATTACTTATCTCAAGTCTAGACGTATTTTGCTACAAATAAAATGTCTCCTATTTGTTTCAAAACACGTCTAGCCTTGAAATTTTCATTATTTTCCCATTTTCAAATTTCGAATTCTATTTCTGAGTGTTTTATACATTAAAAAATAAAGAAAATATATTAAATTTTAAAAATCATCTAATATGCGTTCAAAATTAAACTAATAATCTCCCTTTAATTATTATTTATTTATCTATCCATGTGGGGGGTGGTGACAGCTGCCTTCTCGTGGTGCCCCCTGTTTTTCGCTAAACAGCTGTCTATGTCTCGGTATAAATTAACTATCGAGACATAATCATATATAATAATTACATTTGCATAATTTTTTCATACCTTTACATTCCTAATTAATGATAATAATCAATTTCGAAATCACAAGTATACAATTATAATTTCTATTTTTTATAGTCTGAGTTATAAGTTTATGG